>LR812519.1:70715801-71088301 GCA_903798195.1 Danio kyathit
CATGGAACGCCTTTGAGGTGGAGCTATCAGTCATTTAGATTGGGCTGTGAGTGTGTTGAGAGCAAATGTGGTACCTGTCAGTGCTTTAGGGCGGGGCTATCAGCCATTTAGGGGCAGGACTAAGTGCTTTAGGGCAGAGCTGTCAGTCATTTAGGGCAGGGCTATCAGTCAATTAGGTCGGAGCTATCAGTCATTTAGGGCGGAGCTATCAGTCATTTTGGGCGGGCTATCAGTCATTTGGGCGGGCTATCAGTCATTTAGGGCGGGGCTATCAGTCATTTAGGGCGGGGCTATCAGTCATTTTGGGTGGGGCTTTCAGTCATTAAGGGCGGGGCTATCAGTCATTTTGGGCGAGCTTTCAGTCATTAAGGGGGGGCTATCAGTCCTTTACGGCGGGGCTATCAGTCTTTTAGGGCGGGGCTATCAGTCCTTTAGGCGGGGAGTATCAGTCTTTTAGGGCGGGTCTATCAGTCATTTAGGGCGGGGCTATCAGTCATTTTGGGCGAGCTTTCAGTCATTAAGGGCGGGGCTATCAGTCCTTTACGGCGGGGCTATCAGTAATTTAGGAAAGGGCTATCAGTCCTTTAGGGCGGGACTATCAGTCTTTTAGGGAGGGGCTATCAGTCTTTTAGGGCGGGGCTATCAGTCCTTTAGGGCGGGGCTATCAGTCCTTTAGGGCGGGGCTATCAGTCCTTTAGGGCGGGGCTATCAGTCCTTTAGGGCGGGGCTATCAGTCCTTTAGGGCGGGGCTATCAGTCCTTTAGGGCGGGGCTATCAGTCCTTTACGGCAGGGCTATCAGTCCTTTAGGGGGGACTATGTCTTTTAGGGCGGGACTATCAGTCTTTTAGGCGGGGCTATCAGTCTTTTAGGGCGGGCTATCAATCCTTTAGGGCGGGGCTATCAGTCTTTTAAGGTGGTGTTATCGGTCAATTAGGGCGGGGCTATCAGTCTTTTAAGGCAGTGTTATCAGTCCTTTAGGGCGGGGCTATCAGTCTTTTAGGGCGGGCTATCAATCCTTTAGGGCGGGGCTATCAGTCTTTTAGGGCGGGGCTATCAGTCTTTTAGGGCGGGGCTATCAGTCTTTTAGTGCGGGGCTATCAGTCCTTTAGGGCGGGGTGTGAGGACATTTTTATAAACGGCGTTTTCCACTTCATTAAAAAATTTTTCCACATAAAAACAAAAACTGTTGCTCACACAACCAACAGGGGGTTCACGGCAAGTATTTGTGAGAGTAAACTGCATACAAATCAATGCAAAGAACAGAGGCGGATCACTGTCCAGCGGTGAACACCAGGAAACATTATATGCGTTTGCCTCACTCTAGTCTTCCACGAACAGCACGCAGACTGACATCATGAGGAGAGACCTTCACAGACCACACTGCTTTGGACAATCTTCAGTTTACAGATAGTTTCTGTTTCAGTCGCCTGACACTGCGTCTCTGTGTGGACGAACAGCCAAACTACGTAGAATAAAGTGTGTATGGACAGGGCCTGAGTGTGGTTGAGTGTGTGTGTGTGTGTTATTGCAAGTGACTGTGCTAGTGAGCATGTCTGTGAGTGTGTGTGTGTGGTGTGTGTCTGACCTCCGTGCAGTGACATGCAGGGGTACGAGGCCTTCATCAGGTCTTTCAGCAGGCCGTCCGCGTGCTCCTGCTTGTCCACGAAGATGAGACGGAGCCCTTCTCCTGATAGTGGCCCAGAATCTCCAGCAGCTTCAGGAACTTCTTATCCTCCTCAATCACGATCTGACACACACACACACACACACACAAACACACACACACACACACACACACACACACACACACACACACACAGATTTACATCCACAGTGACCAACTCTGTTAACCTTTACAAGCTGTAAATGTGTCTCTGCTCTCTCTCTCGTGTGTGTGTGGTGTGTGTGTGTGTGTGTGTGTGAGTTTGAGCTGATAATATCACACTCTCTAATGTTCTCTAGCTCTCTGAAACTGACCCTTTCAGCCTTTGATCCTAATTGTAGTGCTTTGGTGACTGTCGCTTTAAATGCAAATGAGATTCAGAAGAGGGCGGAGCTACAGATGTAAAACAGCAGTGTGTGTGTTGTGAGTGCTGGTCAGGTGTGAGTGTGTGCTTCATGCGTCTGTCAGTCTATGTCGCCTCTGTCGTTGTTCATCTAAAACTCCACATCTATAATCCTCTTAGTCTATGCTGACATTATCTTCAGCAGCTCAAACACTCTAATGGCTAATGGACAGACGGCTGCTTCTCACTCAGGGCTGCTGTTTATGCTAATGAGATGGAGAGATGGGCACTAGTGGGGGGGCTTTCCCCCTCATTTTTTTCTGTGTGTGTGTGTGTGTGTGTGTGTGTGTGTGTGGTGTGTGTGTGTGTGCTCCCTCACCACGTGCTGCTCCACGTCTGAACACACCACGCTCCGTCCGCCCACCTGCACTCCACAGGTTTGGACAGGATCCTCGGGCCAGAGCCTCCATGGTGCGGGGGAAAGTGGCGGAGAGAACATGACGGTCTGACGGTCCGGTCGCACGTTATCCACGATACGCATCACCTGAGGAATACACACACACAGAGAGAGAGAGAGAGAGAGAGAGAGAGAGAGAGAGAGACAGGAGGAGAGAGAGAGAGAGAGAGAGAGAGAGACTTGTGACTTTTAAGGTCTCTTTATTTACAAAAAATATTTTAGTTACAACAATTAGATTCTAACACTTAGAAATATTTTTCTTTTTTTTTTTTTTCCTTTTTTTTTTTTTTCTCTTTTTTTTTTTTTTTTTTTTTTTAACTGTTGACTCTTAAAGTAAATATTTAGAACATTTCAGAGTCAGCATGACAAATACACTGATTTAAACCCCATTTGTAATTAAACATTGCCAAATCATTAACCATTTTATAAAAAGCATACTCTACATTAATGCGAGATTTTACTAGTCCTTTTAATATTAAAAAAACATCAGTTGAGCCCTTATTATTTAATTTACTTTTTCTTGACAGCCAAATTGCCATCTTTGCTTGCCCCAATAAGAAGTTTAATAAAACATGATACTCTCTTCTGTTTTTTTTATATTTAGGTCCATAAATAAACATTGCAGGTGTAAAGACCTCTCCTAGTTTTTGGGCACCACTCCTCCAGCTGATTAAAACAATAGTTGTAGCCTTTCACAATTAAGGAATAAATGGAAAACATTTTCTGGTTCTCCACAAAAATGACAGCCCTCCCCTATCTGGGATCCAGGTGCGCTCTATAACAGTTTGTAGCAACAATGCCGTGTACAATCCTCCACTGCAAGTCTCCAGTTCTTTTTTCAATTGGAGGCTTATACAAAGATCTCCAACAGCCTTTTGGGGAGGCATTTGGTCCAATTGTTTCTTTCCATTTGGTCTCTTTCACATTCTGGAGTTGAGACAGGTTTGAAGTCTTCACCACACATCACAATAAATTGCTTTCTTTCCAGCAGTGCTAAAAGGTCTTGGTTCTGGTGTTTTTAAACGACAATAAACTGTTTTCTGTTTCAGACCAAGTTCTTGTATTGGCTGATTAAAACCAGCTCTGGGAATGCAGGAATAGTATACTCCCCATTGTGGTTGCTAATGATAAAATGTACTCCGATGGTAAAGACTCAACTATCTGAGTCAACAATTTCCTGTTACCGAACAGATCTCATTCCCAGTTTGGATGCTAGGTCCTCTGCAGTAATCCATCCATTCTCAGAACAAAATGCCCAATTTTGAAAATATTTGCAGTCCTCAAAGCTTTCTGAGAGCAAGTGAAATTAAGAACATCCAGGTCAAGAGCGGGGTTGAAAAATAAGGTTCTTCTCTTGACCATAGGCTTTTCACACCATTTTTGCTCCCGAGAGAACTTAAAAAAAGTCCATGACCTCAACATTGACCTGTGAAAAGATGTTAGTCCAGTCAGGTCTAATTGATCAATATCCATTAAAAACAAATGGCGGTCTAGTCCCATTTTCCCCGCTTTTCTCTCAGGAGAGCACAGGCTACTCCAGCCCAGCTTACGTTTTCTCCATACAGAAGTCTTTGAGTTGTCTGTAGTCGAAAGGTTTTTACTCTAGAAGTGATATCCACCAAACCTTGCCCTCCTTCCTGTAGGGGTAAATACAGAGTAGCTGCCTTTAGCCAGTGTTGTCCCGTCCAAAAGAAATCCACCAGAAGCTGTTGAATTTTCTTCACCATGTCCTCTGGAGGCTCCAGTATCATCATTTTGTGCCACAATGAAGATGCAACTAAGTTATTGCAGACCAATACCCTCCCTCTGTAGGACAACTGGGGTATTAGCCATTTCCAGTGACACAAACGAGCACACACTTTTTCTACTAAGCCCTCCCAATTCTTTTTCTTATATTCATCAGTACCTAAAAATACTCCTAAATATTAAAACCCTCTCTTCCCCACTTTAAACTACAAGGTAGCAAAGGACTATTAAAAAACTAGCTCCACACACCATAAGGCATCACTTTTTTTTCCAGTTAACATTGGCTGACGATGCTTACTATAGCACTCCAAAACCTCCTTTAAAACCCCGAACATCATTGTTAGTTCTGATTAAAACTGTGACATCGTCTGCATATGCAGAAAGTTTAACAGTAGATTTAAAATCTAATGTTTTAATCTCTAGACTGTCAGTTTCCTCTCAGTTTACAGAGCAACGGCTCAATGGCCAGACTATAGAGCTGGCCAGAGAGAGGACACCCCTGTCTTATTCCCTTTTTTACCTTTACAGGAACACTTAAACCACCAGCAACTTTAATCATACATGTTGCTCCTGTATACAACAGTTGAATTTTTGAAATACAACTTTCACCAAATCCAAAAGCCCTTAAGGTTCAAAAAGAAAACTGTGATCAACTCTGTCAAAGGCCTTTCTTGATCTAATGACAGAAAGCCTAGATCTAACTTATTGTATGAAACAACATCATAAACATCCCGGATCAAATGCAGATTGTCTGTAATTGATCTTTTCATAATACAATAAGACTGATCTTTATGTATAATTGTATGTAGTGCAAGATTTAGTCTATTTGACAAACATTTTGAAAAGATTTTGTAATCAGAACTTAAAATAGCAACAGGTCTCCAATTTTTTAAAAGAGTTAAGTCACCTTTTTTTGGGAGCAAAGTTAAAACTGCTCTCTGACAACTCAAAGGTAGAACGCCAGCACAAACACATTCTTGTAGTACTTCAACACATCTTTTCCCAATTCTGCCCAGAAAACCTTATAAAATTAGCAGGCAGTCCATCCAACCCCCGGCTGTTCGTCCAGTAGAAAGCCCCATGACTGCAAGTAGTGACTTCCTCATAAGTGAGATCAGCCTCAAGTGAAAGTTTAAGCTCTGTAGTTAAAACCGGAAGATCTTTCAAAAGAAGTCTTTACACTCTTCATCAGAGGGTTCAGAGGCATACAAATCAGAATAAAAATCGACAGCAATTCTGCGCATTATTATTGGGTCTGAAGTGTTATGTCCAGTACTATCTTTTAAAAAGGTTCATCAGTTTTTCTTGTCCCGCTTTTCGTTCCAAACTAAAAAAAAAGAAGAGGGTCCATCCATGTCTCTTATTTTTAAAAAACGACTCCTTATCAGGGCTCCTTTAACCTTTTCATTTAAAAAAGAATTCAACTTCTTCTTCTTCTCAGGTCCATCTATCTTGAAGAGTCGGGGGTATCATTTTCATTCATGCTCTTTTCAATGTCAGTAATTTCATTTTCCAAATGCTCCAAAGTTTTCTTTAAAATCAATGAGGAATGTGATGTAAATTGCTGACAAAAACTACGGATGTGAACTTTCCCCATTTCCCACCATTCAATATTCTTTCCAAAACGAGATTTTTCCATTTTCCAGGTCTCCCAAAAAACTTTAAAATTCTGGCAAAAAATGTTATCCTCAAGAAGTTTAACATTGAAATGCCAGTAATAACTCTTATGTTTTCTTTCTACCAAAAAACACTCAACTGTTATTAGTTTGTGATCTGAAAAAGCAATATAGGGATGATTGATGCATTAGCAACCTTATTTCTTCCAGTAAGTGAAATATAAAGTCTGTCCAATCGAGCTCCAGACACCTTTCCGTTACAAATTTTTACCCAAGTATATTGTTTCTCTAATGGGTTATGTTCTCTCCAAACATCTGAGAAGCAAAAATTTTTTATTATATTTGCTAAAAATACAGCTGATTGTAAATGAGGTTCTTCTCCATTTCTGTCCAGAGTAAAATCTAATGTGCAATTCCAGTCTCCCCCTAATATAGCAATGTCACCCATGTGTTGTTGTTTTAATATGTGCTCTAATTTAGTGAAAAACTGTATTCTGTCTGCTCCTCCATAGGTGCATAAACATTTACAAAAATGAAGAAAAGACCATTATTTCAGCTCTTATAATCAATAACCTCCCAGGAATTTCTTCCTTTTTGGACAGGATTTTCACTTTTAAAGTGGGGGAAAAAGTACAGCCACTCCAGCACTTAAGTTTGTTCCATGACTAAGGATTTTCTCCCCTTTCCACCATAATCCCCAATTCAACTTCATTATCTAGATAACTATGGGTTCTTGTAGCATCACCACACTCACTCTTTTCCACTTTATTAATTCCGAAAGGTGACCCCATTTTTCCCCATCCCTCATTCCATTCACATTAACTGATCCCACTCTCAAGACCTCCATGCATAAGGAAAAAAAGAGAGGAATAACAGATGGCAAGGAAAAAAAAACACCTTCATTTAGTATTAGTTTTCCCCCTCACTTTCCCTGTCTTCTTTCCACTTCTTAGATTAGTAATATGTTTTCTTAGTCGAAAACGTTTCTGTTGTGACAGCTCTTCAAGGCTGCTCACTTTTCTGGCCCGCATAACAGAGGAAATGAATTTTTCAGTATCAGGAAAATAATCACTAATTTCAACACCTACTTTTCCTTTAGTTTTGTCCAAGAAGGAATTAATTTGATCAACAGTATACAAGCCATTATCATCTTCCGTTGCAGCATCTGACCACAGGTCTTCATCTCTTATACTATCATCCATACACTGTGACAATCCATCCAACTCATCTATCATACTATCTCCTACACTTTCAGCTTGTGAAATTTCACATTCCTCTGTCATACAATCAGTTGTGTCATTATTCTCAATAGCTTCACTAACATTAACAGACATCTCTGAAGGGTTGCTACAACCAGGCTGTTCCACGCTGGAATCTTTAACTGAAGTTTCACTCACCTCTTGCTGTTCTTCCTCCCTTTGCTCACCTCCTCCCTGTGTCTGTTTATCCTCTAGTATTTCCGTGTCAGTTGTCCCGTTATTTGAATCAGACGTTTGTTTTCCATCCTTATTTGGGCAAGCGAATCGTTTGTGGCCAAAAATTCCGCACTGAAAGCATTTCATGCTTCAGTACTAGCGAAAACCATATAGGAATTTTCCCCATGATTTACGCGAAAAGACGCATCTAATGTACGGTCCGGTGAACTCAAAAACATGTAAACTTGACGTCTGAACGAGAGAACATGTTTTAACGCGGCATTCTTACAGCCAAGAGGGATTGTTCTAACGGGGCCTGCGATTTTTCCAAACCTTTTCAACTCGTTCGTTATCATTTCATCTGAAATAAAAGGCGGAACATTCGAGATTGTGATTTTGGTTGCTGGAGTGGATAGCGGGCTTACCATTACAAACGATTCCTTCACCCATATTCCACTCACAGTCAGTTGATTAACTAAAGATTCCGATTTAAGAAATACAACAACCGCTTTGTTCATGCGGGAGGCCGAAAGAATGTTTTCAAAGCCTACCTGCTCTCCGAAAATCAAAAGCAGCTCTTCCACTGTCACACCCGGCTCAGGTACACACCTGCAACCGTTTCGGAGTGACAGTGAGGGAGCTGCCTGCTCGGGATCAGCCGCCATTGCGGCGTTTAAAGTTGTATAAATGTTATTTGATAAAATAATAACAATATTAAACTACAAAGAAAAACGGGGGGAAAAATAAATATTTAAAGAAAAAAGGGTAAGAAAAAACCCGCAGCCACGCTCTCCAAAGACGCTCAGCTCCCGTTCACCCAAACGCACACCACGTGAGAGAGAGAGAGAGAGAGAGAGAGAGAGAGAGAGAGCAGTGAAAAGCACTCAAAAACATTCTTTGTTGGTATTCTTTCTTAGGTTCTGTAGCTTATGCTGTTATTTATGGTAGCAATGTTGCTATTCTGTTAAAAATCCAAACAAGAATGTAAAAAAGCAACAAAAGCAGATAAAACAATAATTATATGTAAATAATTTAACTTTTAAATTTTAGAAAAATATTTGAAACGCTTTGTGGCATTTTTTCATTATCTGCGACACCAAGAGTGCTTTAGAGTTCATTTCTACTTACTGCATGTTTCACAAACACCCTCCATTATTGTCTTGATGTCGGACAGTACGTCTTCACAAATGCTGTGGTCTTCAATGAGATGTATAATTACCCTCACAGGAAGTTTCATTTCATAATGCTCGATCGATAAAAATAACATCGAGTCCAATACAATATCCCACTGCAAACCAGTGCGGAGCGGGGGGTGGCTTCTGGAGCTCCAGCACCGAATGCTTTTTTTTTCTCCGCTCCCCCCGTCGGTGTTAAGTTGGTTTTGTTTTCGATATTCGTTACACATTCAGTGATAGACAGCAATAACACAAAAACCTCTTATCCTAAAAAGATCTAAACTGTGTTTCCTACTAAAAGACAAAGCTGGCTATGTTTCACAGCTGTCTTTTTCTTTTTTTTTCGCTCGATATTACGAGCACTGCTCCGTTTAAGCCCTCGCAATATAGTTCAGTAAAGTTTGCAACAGATTCGCAGCCGGGAGAGCTCGCGCTGAGCGCTGAGCGGAGCTCTCAGTAAGGGGCCGTCGAAAAAGTGCTTATTTTTGTCGTTTTTTTGTTTTGTTTTTTTTAACATAGGAGTTTTTGGGTAAAATTACTTGTGTCATTCACAGTTTCATATGGGAAGTTACAGAACCTCTCTTTTTACTCTTCCTTACGGTGGCCGAGAGAGCTTAACACGCTGCAATTTAAGAAAGCACATGCAATAACAAAAAACACCAGCAAATTAAGAAACGATCTTCATCAATTTGACAGACACCTGTTGCAAATTGATCACAACACAAACAACTGAAGAAACGCGCTGCAAATTGATCACAACACAAAGGAAGAAACGCGCTGCAAATTGATCACAACACAAACAACTGAAGAAACGCGCAGCAAATTGGTCAAAACACTTGTAAACATCCACATAACACAACGGAAATGTTTCAAGAGGACCCAAAAACATGATGGACCCAGCTGAGAGATACGGAGGTGTTATTGTACCGTGACTGTTGTTCAGTGAAGTGATTGGTGTTCTTGGTGTTGCTGCGCGTTTCTTCCTTTGTGTTGTGATCAATTTGCTGCGCGTTTCTTCAGTTGTTTGTGTTGTGATCAATTTGCAGCGCGTTTCTTCCTTTGTGTTGTGATCAATTTGCAGCGCGTTTCTTCAGTTGTTTGTGTTGTGATCAATTTGCAGCGCGTTTCTTCCTTTGTGTTGTGATCAATTTGCAGCGCGTTTCTTCAGTTGTTTGTGTTGTGATCAATTTGCAACAGGTGTCTGTCAAATTGATGAAGATCGTTTCTTAATTTGCTGGTGTTTTTTGTTATTGCATGTGCTTTCTTAAATTGCAGCGCGTTAAGCTCTCTCGGCCACCGTACTTCCTCGTAAAAGCAGTTGTTAATCAATAGAAGGACATTTAAATTACATTCCTTTATACTTGTAGTGGCTGATTTGTCAATAAACAAATAAACTCACTAAAAGATTTAAAGGAATGCAATACCAGATGCTTTTCACAGTCTGTCTCTTTACCATTAGTGGCTGCTTAAGGAATTGCATTTCCGAAATATATTTCTCTATAAAAGCTTTTTTAAATCAAGGAGATGGAAACATAAAACTAGTGTATCAATAGAATAAGATAATCTACGGCCCAATCCCAATTCTATTTTTGTACCCCTTCCCCTTGGCCCTTACAACCGAGGGTTAAGGGGAAAGGGCTTCAAAACATACCCCTAAGAATTGGGACAGCACTACAGCACCTGCACACGTCATCATATGTCATCGCGATCTCTGCTTCATATGAGATCAGATGATGGCGACTGCTGTAGCTATTCCAGTTGTGTTATTTTGTGGTGTTTATCATCAGGAAATCGCTGAAGGGATTTATTATGTTATCATAATGATCTAATGTGGCAATAAGATCGTAACTATACTGTGCATTTACACAGTGGCTATATTCATCTATGTAAACACACAAAAACATTAACATTATAGCAGACACTGTAAAAAGCTAATTTTCAGCCACTAGACTGCTCTGACAGGGTATTCGAGTGTCATCGAGTGTCAGAATGTTGTGGGACTGCTGTACAGGAGTTATGATTATGGATTATAGATTGCGAAATTTAGCATTTTTTAAAAAAAAAAAAGCATGACCGTAAAACATGAACGCAGTTATGAATATATTAAAACATGTGTTTGTTTGTCGTAAAAATTCATAATAATGACAAAAAATACTAGTTTGTGGATCTCCTTACTTCCGGGATCAGCTATTCTGCCGTTGTGGCAGGTGTATTCTGGGAAATATTCTTACCCCTTCGATTTAAATGTGCTCCTGAAAAATCTTCGTTCGAAGGGGTGTATACCCATAGAGGTAATGTTGGTTTTATATTCGCACATTCGTTCATTTAGAAGTCTCTATATTGTTTACCATGTTACTTTGAATATTCGATCGAAATTAACATGCAAGTGTGACATCAAAACAACATTAACACGTTTATTTGACTGTGAACAATGTTGTACTTTGATAGTCATTGGCTGCTAATATGATTTTGCTATTTAGAGTTTGCAAATAATACTTTTATGAAATTATATTATTAAGGGGAAAGTCCGAATGTGCGAATATAAAACCAACTTTACCTCTATTGTATACCCCTTGCCCTTAGCCCTACGCCTTCAAGCTAAAGAGAATTGGGACACCCCTACCCCTTGACGGGCACGCGCAAAACGAGGGGTAAGGGGAAGGGGTAAGGGGAAGGGCTAAGGGGTAGAATTGGGATTGGGCCTACATTTTCATGTCCAGTGGTGGCAATAGACATTTTCACAACTTTTCGCTTTCCCCCTAGTGGCTGATAAAGGAATTGCATGTCCAAAGTTATCACAACTTTTGTAATAGCTTTTCACAGGAGAGCAACTGAGACATAAAACTTATGTTAATCAATAGAGTGCAATGCTTGGCATTTTTCACAACTTCTCTTTTTTACCCCAGTGGTTAATTGTGGAACTGCATGACCAAAATAAACCTTTTCGTAATAGCTTTTTATATCAAGGAGACTGGGATATCAGACCAGTGTTAATCGATAGAATGCGATGCTCGACATTTTTCAAAACCTCTCTTTTTACCCCCAGTGGCTGATTGTGGAATTGCATAACCAAAATTAGTCTTATTTTTGTAATAACTCTTTACTGCAGAGCAACTGAGATGTAAAACCAGTGTTAATCGATAAAGTGCAATGCTCGACATTTTTCACAACCTTTTTTTTTTACCCCCAGTGGCTGATTGTGGAATTGCATGACCAACACTAACATTCTTTTTGTAATAGCTGAATATATCAAGGAGACTGAGACAAAAAAACAGGCTGCGTTCGAAACCGCATACTTCTCTACTATTAGGTATGGAAAAAGCAGTATGCGGGCGATTGAGTATTTTTGAATCCCCAATGTTCAAAAAAGAGTAGGCGAGAATTATCTTAATCCTCGCGAGATTCGGCCGTACGTATACTCAGTTTGCCTAGATATGTGCATACTCACCCACAACATAATGGGAGAAAACAGTACGCGAAGAAAGAGGTACGTTTGAAACTTCAGTAATCATAAAAGTGTAGTCGAGAACCCCGGATGCCGTACTGCTTCTGGCCAGCTTCCGGAGTATTCTCGGATGGTTACTTATCTATCCCAGGAGGCCATGGGAAAGCCTTCAGCACGGAGAAGAAGAAGCAGGAGAAGAGGATACGTCATAATATTGAGGAAAAACGGGACGCGGACGCTTTGAAACGTAAGTTACTGGAAAGCAAAGAGACGCTCCCCTGAGTTAAATCGCATGTGTCGAGCTAACGTTAGTGTACAGTGAACTGTAGAGTTGCTGACAGTGTAAAGATGCTTTATAGTAACGTTATGTTTGTTTTATTTAGCTCTAAAACATAATTATGTGGGAACTTGAAGCACATAACGTTACGCTTCAAACGTGAATTTACATAAACAAAAGACAATTATTAAATGTCTGACATAAATATATGAGAAGTGTAGCAGATCAGCAAATGACAACATTAAACAGACACCTGAGTGAGTGATGTGTTTGTGCTAATGTAGCATTCACTGCTGTATAATATTAATAAACCTAAATAAAACCATAATTCATTTGTTGTATCTGTTCATTTGTATAGGTGATAATGAGAAATTTATTTATTTTTATTTTCGAACACAAAATGACATTAGTCTGTTAAAATGACTTCTTTATTTTGTATGATCTGAAATATCCTCAGGTGCCCTGTGCATTGAGGATGAAGAAGCGCAGCAGTGTGCTGGAGATGATGAAGGAGATGATGTTGGAGATGCTGTAGTGCTTTGGACAAGACCCTGACAGATGTTGCTGTGGTCTCTTCTTCTTTAGAATAGGTTTCTCAGGCATGGACAGCTTCATGTCTTAACCCCGTTTTAGTCTGACTGCAGCAGTGATGATGCTGATGATGATGATGACGAACACAAATGAACACCTGCTGATCATCTGCAGAACTGGCCTCGCTGTGTGGAGATGCAGCAGAACATGCAGTTCTACATGATTGTAGAACAAGTTTGAATAAAGCTTTGTTTCATGTGTTGTGGACTTATTTGTCTTGGTTATTTTTATTCATTCTTTTAATCATATATTAATGTTTCCTTTTATGGTCAATAAATAAAATAATAATTTTTCAATAATATATATTTCATATTTTGACAGAAAATGAAGATGTACTCACTTTGCTACATTTGACTAGTGACTATTAATGCATAGCTGTGGCATATAAAACAAATGTTAATTTGTATTTTGCTTCATTTATATATATGATTTGTTTGATTTATATAGATGTCCTTCATTATTGAAATTAAAAAGATATATTTTAAGGTGTAGAATAAATTAAAATGTTAATTCCCTGCTTCAAATTGTGGTCATGTAAAACAAGCAGACTAAAGCACTACTGTACGCAAAGATGAACATCACTCTTGGATGGCCTACAGTAAGTAACAGCACACTATTGATGCCAATATAATAAAATATTACAATAATTCTCCATATCTTCTGGTATATGAAGAGTTCAGATGCAAAAACCTTTAAATGCCATCTGTTCGAAAAAAAATTTGCAAGCTCCGGTGTGTATGTTCAGTTAATCCACTTTTATGGCAAAAAATAGGTTCTTTGCATTGCCTTTAAAGTAAAATAACTATATTGGAGGCTGAGAAAAATGTTCATTTTACAAGAAAATTTTAGATGGCACAAGGTTTATATAAGAAAAAGGCGTTGAAAACTATTGGGTACATTTGTCACATTAGTGATGCTAAGAGTTGCTTCTGTCCCTGTTACTTATTTATATTATTATTATAGGATTGTTATAATTATTATTAATAAAGAACTTATAATTTATACAGGCTCTGAATAACATGGTTGTATCGTTTAAAATTAACAAAAATGACGTAAATGTATTGGGTTTCTTGTATTATGAGATTATATGCACACAAATGCACAATGAGAAGGTTAAATATATCTGCATTGAATAATCAAACAAGTCAGCGAAACAAACGAGATTTAAGCAGGTTACTTGTGGATGAAAAATGTTATACAAACAATAAAGACAACAACAAATTCATGTGAAATTTTTAAAAAATAAAAATATTAATTTAAATTAAGATTCATTCGACCTGCAATTTCTTTAAAGTTGTTGGGCTTCTAACATCAGTCACATGATAACGTAAACATGGCGGATGAGGTACGATCCTATTCATACTTAACGAGATTTGGCTGTTGAGTGCCTACTCTTTTAGTCCTCGTTAAGTAAGTACTTATTGAAATTGAGTACCTACTCATTGAGTATGCGGTTTCGAACGCAGCCATAGTTCCCCCACTCTATAGGGCGCAGCAGCTCACTTGATTTTGAATTTCTCTTCCTCTCGGTTTCCTTAAACCTGGTCTCTACTGCATCCTGCTGGCTGGAGGAAAACTCTCATAGACATCCATCAAGTGCATCAAATCAAAACTTTATTATGATGATGATGATAAGCAATTACACTCAAAAGCAGTCTCACATACTAAAATGTCAAAATAAGATATAACAGAGTACAATGAAAGAGATGTTGGGGTATCACAGCAAAGAGAAGATAATGGCAGTTAAATGCTTTTTTAAAATCTGAATATCCATTGCTGATGTGGCAAATAAAAGTACATTCAAAGGCCTAAATGATATTATGACAGCAAGTTAAGTCAAATTAAAGATGCAAACGGTTTTAAAGACAGGAAACTCAGTTACAAATTATTTAATAACAAGACTAAATGAACCCTATTTCTCACAAATGCCTTTTTTCCCTCTTGAGCACGGTTCGTCATTCCAGTTGTTCAGGGTGGGTTTTGCAGGCATCAGTTCAATACAGTCTTCATTTACTTGTGCATTATTCGGCTCACCGCTGGACCAGAACCTGAATAACATGCATCAGATTTATGTATCAGTCAAATTACAGTGTAAAGGCCCTGGTATACGCCAAAGTACTTTTTACTTCTTTATTTAAAGACAAAAAAGGCTGAGTGACGCTATACTGTTTTTGAACACTCCAACACCCTCACGATGCAGTAGGTGAGGCTGTAAATGTGTCATGCTGCTCATGTGGACAACAACGATGGCGGCTGAGAGAGAACAGCGTTTTAGCATTTTTATTGAAAGTGTACTTTTATTTAACTTAAATACGACTTGTTTGTGTTGTGTTTTGTTAAAATGTTGGTTGTGATTGTGAACGTCATATAGGTGTAGTAAATGTGGAAGCAATAAGCCGAAAGAATGGAAATTTGTCAGACCAGGGTGTCCGCAGGGTCTTAAAAAGTATTAAAAGTTGATAAATCAATTATGATAAAATTAAGGCCCTTAAAGGGTATTAAAAAGTCTTAATCTCGTTTTTTATGAGGTCTTAAATTTTGTTCAAATTTTGTCCAATGTGTTTGACTCCAAAAAAGCATAAATATATTTATTTTCCTAATATTAACAACGGCGTGCTCGATCCATGTGATTGGTTCAGGCTGGGGCATGTCCGGCCAAGCTCCTCCCTCAGGGTGATGTCACATAATTTGCGTCAAACGCGGGACAGTGATGTGATGCTCTCTACTTGTAGCGAAACAATAGAGCGAAACAGACGGCAAAATAGAAAAATGTAAGTTTGCGTACTCCTGGTTGGAGAAAGACGAGTTTAAACAATGGCTGAAGCCTGTCGCTGAAAACAACCGTGTAATTTATTCTTTCAAGGTTTGTTTCTTCTGAGCTTATCTAAGTTCTGTTGCATGGTTGTGCTCTATTGATTTATTTAACTACAACCAAGGCTTTAAATTAACACCCGCCAAATGCGGGTAGATTTTAGCCGTGGCGGGTTAGACAGACACTCTCACTAGCCACTTCGGCTGGTTGAAGATCATTTTTAAATGATAGTTATCTTAAAAGCAGGGGTTCGACAATAAAGATGGCCCAATATGCATCCAAATGTCATCTTAGAATTGAGAAGCAGCATGGCTGACAAAAATAACGTTAGCGCAAGCAAAGGAAAGCAGGTGAATACCGAATGAGAGGATGATCACTCTGTTTTAAAAGGCATGCGCCCTCCCGTTTCCTGGTGCGAAGCAACTGTGCCTAGAGGAAACGCAACTGGTGCGATCGGTTCTCTTTCAAATAGACTGAACAAAAAGTGATGCTCGTGCACTCACAGTCCTGCTGCTTCCAAAAGCTCCGGATGTTTCTAAAATATCACTTTTTGTAAGCAGCAGCGGCTGCCGGTTTTGTTTTAACTATTTTTTTAACAGAACGGATTATAGGCCAAACGTTACCCGTGTGCACGTGTTCATCCTTCCATTATCACACGGTTTGTTTTTCACCTGCTTTCTTTTGCTTAGTTATTTTTGTTAATTGTTTTTTTAGAAAGGCTTTGTTGAATAAAAAGAGCATGTATACAGCAAGCGGCAACCTCCCGCTCTCCCTTGGGAAGCCAATACGGAAGTAACTAAAACTGCAATTCATCGACTCGCCTTGGGGGGCTGGCTCCAGGAAGTCCAAGTGCTTTCGGACTGCATTGGTAAATTGGCCATTTTTACCAATAATATCCAGCTGCAGGCCCGCAGAACCACACACGTTTCAGGCACACACAATCCAGGACACACGTTCTAGGCAAGCCATATATGGTAACTACTGTAGCTAACTCCTTAGGAGCATTATCGCCACCTAGTGTATTTCACAAGTACGGCGATCGAGAACGCCCGTGCTACGATTGCCTTTCATTAGACTGTCAACAGTTTATGGCTTCCTATTTCAGTCATTATTTCATTATTATATCGTAAAGATCATTTTAACATCTCTGCAGTTTCTGAACTCAAATTATGTAAATAAAAATAATTGTTTAAACACTTAAGACTTTATTCACGTATCCACATACTCAAAGAAAACATAACAGACCGTCTAATTGTATTAAGTGTAAGAAACTAATTCAGGATCTTAATGTTGTCATACTTGGTTAAAATCGTTTTGTTGTAAAATATATATTAAAAAAAAACAATAATGTGTCACTTAAAAAATGAATTACTATAGATAATAATTTAAAATTAATATAGTTATACACTGATTTAAACTACTTTCTTTTACTAAACTGTAGCAACTGTTAGTAATATATATATATAATTCATTATTAATAGTTAATTTGTTTGTATTGCTAAATTTGTTGCAACTATAATTACCACAAATTACCAGTACTTTATGGTTTAAAAACAATATATTACTTACTATAAATTACTATAGTATTTAATGTGGGAAATCATTAATAAAAAAGTTATTAGAAAATTAATCAAATAAATACTATTAAATCGCTTGAGTAAAATATGGTGTTCACATTTATTAAATGTAAAAAAAAAATTATTACATATAAAGACGTTATTGCCTATGCATATTAACTTGCTATTATTTCCTTCATCCATTATATAAATTAAAACTGTCCAATTTAGATCGTTCAGCAAGGCCAGCAAACGAGTATCTGCTATATTGACTCTGTCAGATAATAATGACTGATCATCTATGATGACTGATAGAAAACTATTTAGTCTATTATATTGATTGGCGATCGGAAACAATGTTCACCATTTGCCCACCTCGATCGCAATATTTGTGAAACAGTAAACACTATTGTTTATTGTGTACAATATTTATCAACAATATATATAAAAAATATATTGGTGACGATGTCCGAGAAGACGTTAATAACATTAACTTCCGTCGTAACCATATATGGTTTGCCTAGAACGTGTGTCCTGGATTGTGTGTGCCTGAAACGTGTGTGGTTCTGCGGGCCTGCAGCTGGATATATCTCATTTTTACAGCTGTTAAACAGCTGCTTACAGCCTGGTACAAACGATGGCTTTGGTGCATATAGCTATGATTACCCTTCATGACAACTGTGAGGGGGGTGAATTTTTTTATAACTCATCTGTTTTGTTTTTATTAAGTTATATTAAGTCTGCATAATTAAGGGCCTGGCCACTTGAGTGACAGCTAGCTCTGGCTGTTCGCCGTCTCGTCACCTCAGCTGATTCTGGCTAATTAGCCGCTGAGCTTGGCATATACATCGTATTTTTGTTTTGGTTAATGTTTCTTTACACAGTCAATTGCCTTTTGGAATTATTTCCTGCAATTATCAGATACTATAGCATGCTGTGTGGACTTAATTGTGCTCACAAACCATTTAAGATGCCTCCATTTCCCAGGTGAGTGAAATTATATACTGATATACCATCTATATAAATGTATTTGTTTTATTTAAGATAATTTATCATTTATAATGTTCTTTAGACCTGTAATGCACTCCAGAATCTGACAGATTGATTAGCTGTAGGCTATAAAACTCATCTGAAGCGTTGTCATACTGTGTTATGCCTGGAGTTTATAAACAGCCTTGCATTTACTAACACAGACTATATCTGAAGTGTTTGATAGTAATTCGCGTTTTCCTCCTGTCGAAAAACGCCATAAGAACAATGTTTAGTGGCTCAATGTGTTACAACAGTGTTTTTAAAAGTCTAAACACTTTATTGATCTAGTGTACAACCAAGCACGTGTGGTCAGAACACAAACGAGTCACAGGTAATGAAGTATTAAACGTTCTCCTAAAGTAAAAAGGCTGTTTTAAGCCAGGTCTATGCAAAATGCAGAGAATCCAGCATGCGTCTGTAGCTCCGTTCACTCTCCGCCTCTTTGCCCTTGTTTGGTATTCCAGGATTTTAGCATGCCGAAGTCAAATTTATGCATATAAAATATATTTTCCCAACACAATTGTGGCTAGTGAAAATAGCGAGTGGCTAGTAATGTTGGAAAACTAATAGCCACAGTGGCTGGTGATCAAAAAAGTAAATGTCAAGCCCTGACTACAACTGTTTATTAACAGCTGTTTATTAAGTTAAAGGTTTGATACTGATTTAGAACTTGAAGTGGCGATGAGGTCTTGAAATATTCTGAGAAGGTCTTTAAAAAGTCTTAAAAAGGTATTGAAATTACCTTTAGGATTCCTGCATACACCCTGCAGACACAATTTTTGACCATTTTATAAATTTCCTGTTTTTGAAACAAATTTTCACTCATTCATTTTCTTTCGGCTTGGGGCCTTTATTCATCAGGGGTCGCCACAGCGGAATAAAACCACTGATTTATCCAGCATATGTTTTACACAGCGGATGCCCTTCCAGCTGCAACCCAGTTCTAGGAAACACCCAAACACACTCACACACTCATACACTACGGCCAATTTAGTTTATTCAAATCCCCTATAGCGAATGTGTTTGGACTGTGGGAGAAACCGGAGCACCTGGAGGAAACCCACGCCAACACGGGGAGAACATGCAAACTCCACACAGAAATGCCAACTGACCCAGCCGGAACTCGAACCAGAAACCTTCTTCCTGTGAGGCAACAGTGCTAACCACTGAGCCACCTTAACGCTGGAACCAATTTTGTTTGATATAATTTATATCTTTTGTTGTATAAAATAAACAAGAAAATCGAATAAATGTGTGGAATAAAGTATGTTTGAAGCAGAGCCCGCTACCATACTTCCACAATCAGATCAAAAGGCCAAAACAATTTTATAAACATCTAGGAAACAACAACATTTCTACATTGTCTTCTATTTGCTGTGGACAGACACCAAATGCAGCCACTGGAATAAGTGTTCTCAGAAAAGAGTGGCTTCTTGTCCAGTGTGTGAGCAATCGTACAGGTGCGGATACATCTGCCCCAGCTCTGCTACTCCACTCTCCACTGTATTAAATAAACTTGCCTATTGTACAGTACATGTGGCTAGAGTAGATGTGCTGGATATTATTCTCCTGTCTGACCAACGTGGAATGAGAAACGAATCAAGACTAAGAAAGCACGTCAAAGAAGGTGGGGTTCCTCTGGGTGCCCAAGACATGCGCTATAGATGAAGTGAAGAAAGTAAATTGGCCGTAGTGTGTGTGTGTGTGTGTGTGTATGGATGTTTCCCAGTACTGGGTTGCAGCTGGAAGGGCATACGCTGTGTAAAACATATGCTAGATAAGTTGGCGGTTCATTCCGCTGTGTCGACCCCGATGAATAAAAGGACTAAAGCCTGGTTTATACTTCTGCGTCAAGTGATCAGCGTAACCCACAGCGCAAGCCTCACGCGTAGCAGTGCATTTATACTTGTGCGCGCTGTTTCTGTTTCTCTGTAATAACACCTCCGAAACGCTAGCTGGCAGTAGGTGTTTATGTTTCTCTGTGTCGAGTTTCTTCGCTGGTGTTTTGTTTTTCCTGAACACTTCCTTAATGTACAAGTGGCTCAAACTCGCTCATTTTGAGGCGGGAACCGGCGGACGTGCAACAACTTTAATCATGAGGTAAACACAAAACAACAGTCTCCATCCGGAGCTCCTTCACGGGACTCCACACTTGTAAACACTCGCTGCATCGGGCGCGCGACTCTCATCTCTGCCCACACTCGTCAGCGCTACCAAGCCGACCAATCACAGAGCTTGCACTACGCGTACGCGTTACATTTTTTGAGAGGTGCGCGTCAACGTCGCCGACGGCCATGGCGAGGGGCTATGCGTCCACGCATACGCTTGACGCAGAAGTATAAATCGGCCTTAAGCCGAAGGAAAATGAATGAATGTCAAAGAAGGCCGAGTTCTAGGACACACCCACCAATTGCGTAATCATCACGGACCAATGGCAGCTCAAAGATTGTTAGGAACCTAAATCATCTCCCCTAAAAGTTGAGTTTGGTGAGCTGTTTGAACTGCCCAATTTATATCAAAAAGAACTTTGTTTTGGGCAGATTTTATCCGTAATGTCAATTCAGTTTGTTCTTCTATTTAATGTACTGTATACCGTGGCCTCAACATGCACTGAAACATGAATCACAATATTGTGAACATGTTTAATGATGATTCAATGAGGGATGAGCTCTTCTGAAATCTGGCAAGGCTCTGGAAACTTCTTTCCAGACCAGTCATTATAAGGTTTCAAGGTTAAGTTAAAGCTCTAGTAACTGCGCAATGACTACAGTGGCAAATAAATGCACTTTCTGGTTGTTGACTTACCCTTGATTCAGTGGTGAATTATCCACCCACTTCATGGTGCTCTCAGTCTCTGTGTCTGACCATGTGTCCTCCTTGACCAGAGGTGTAAAGAGTACCTGAAAACCATACTTGTGTAAGAATCCACCCACCGGCCCAATGACGGAATCCAGTGTTGTGGTCGAAGGTATCTGCGTGTATGTCTTTTCGGACGCTTCTGGAAAAGTTGTTACTTCATTAAAATTTATTGACCAATTTAACCTCTGACTTTACGCATAATTTAATCTGACTCCAATTCTATTTTATTATCAATTCACCATTCACGTTTAGCTGATCATATTTGCAGTTGTGATATAATTTAGAATTTGATATTTTCTTGGGTCTGATATTCTAATTGTACGTTCATTAGGGCCAATCGCCGCTCAGAGTTCCACGCCCCGGGTTTTTGCGTTTCTTCTCACGGACAGAATGGGGACACTCTGAAATTAGTCAGAGGATACGGGATGAATTAATATTTAATTAGGCTGGTTGTACAATACTTACTCATGCCAAAAGAAAACATCTCACTTAATCAAGATCCGTAACTTGCTAGTCTCAGTGGTTATAGAATTAAAAAGATCTCCAAGCTACGGGTGCGATACTACGTATAGTCTATGGGTCTAATAATTTCCATAATTATGCCGCCATAAAGGTAGCGAAAAGGCTCCACTTAATCTACTGGATACAATGAATTCAGAATACTCCAGAATTAATCAAAAGGGTTAACATTTATTTTGCCAGGCAGGTAAAAACATCACTTAAATTGAATCAAAAGGAATATAAACACAACTGATCAGCATAACATATAAACACAAGTACAAATACAAGGTTAAAAATAATTTGATAAAGTCAGCATACCTGGCAATATGAGAGACACACAAAGGCTGTGCGGGAAGTCTGGCTACAGAAGCTTCCCCAAGTAGTTTCCCAAGACTCCTTAAATACCCATTAACATCTTATGACACAGTCATGAATATTTAGCACCCAAATATTTGACTAAGCTTTTAGAGTTAATTAACCACCAAAATCACATATGTGTTTGGGGTGTAAAAGTTTATCAAGAGATCTTTATTAGGGGTTGTCATCCCTAGGAGAGAAAAACCATTTACCAATTTATCTTTTCATTAACATCTGTGAACACAGGAATGTCCTTTGTTCTCTGAGTTAATTAACTACAAAGGTTTATCAATGAGTTTGAGTAAATAGTGCAAAAAGAGTTCACCAGTTTATCTTTTCATTAACATCTGTAAACACAAGAATGGTCTCTGGGTTAACTCCCGACGAAGGTTTATCAATTTGTTCAAATCAAATCAAATCACTTTTATTGTCACATCATCAGCAGCACGTGTGCTATGATGAGTGAAAAGCTTAGGTGCTGGCTCCAGACAGTGCAAAATACAGACAGTGCAAAATACAACGACAGTGCAAAATACAACGACAGTGCGAAATACAGACAGTGCAAAATACAGACAGTGTAAATACAACGACAGTGCAAAATACAGACAGTGCAAAATACAGACAGTGTAAATACAACGACAGTGCAAAATACAGACAGTGCAAAATACAGACAGTGTAAATACAACGACAGTGCAAATACAGACAGTGTAAATACAACGACAGTGCAAAATACAGACAGTGCAAAATACAGACAGTGCAAAAATACAGACAGTGCAAAAATACAGACAGTGCAGGATACAGACAGTGCAGTATACAACAACATACTCACAAAAAAAAAAAAAACAAGACAATGTAAAATTGGCAATGTTGACAGCGATACGTAGGCAGTATTGTTTTAAGTATGGATTGGTTAAAGTGCAGTGCATGCTACATCTTGACGGTGTGCAGTGCGGGGTATGGAAGAGTTTGTGTGGGGTGTGTTAAGTGTTCATCAGCCTGATAGTCTGAGGGAAGAAACTTTCCTTCAGTCGGCTGGTGCGTGACCGGATTCTGCGGAACCTTCTGCCTGAGGGTAGCAGAGAGAAAAGTCTATGGCTTGGGTGGCTGGAGTCGCTGATGATTCTCTTGGCTTTCCTCATGCACCTCCTGGTATAGATGTCCTGGAGGGAGGGAAGCTCACCTCCTACTACACGTCCAGCAGTTCGCACGATCCTTTGTAGACCTTTGCGATTGCTGCTGGTGCTGTTTCCGTACCAGGTGGTGATGCAGCCAGTGAGGATGCTCTCCACAGTGCAGGTGTAGAACGAGCGGAGGATGTGGGGGCTCATTCCAAACCTCCTGAGACGTCTGAGGAAGAAGAGACGTTATTGTGCCTTCCTGTTTGGGGTAAATAAAGTTGAAAGAGTTCACCAGTTTACCAACCACACCTGAATGATTATAATTAAAAAACAACACCAGTAGGGGAGAGGGATGGGGGTGAGAAGGATGCTCTGAGGGTGTTCTCGTGTCTCCTTGCCCAGATTCCAGAGTTTTTATGACTTTATTGCAAGAGACGTTTGTTTGAGTAAAAATCAGTAAAATCCAGTTTGTTTGAGTAAAAATCAGTAAAATCCAGTCTTACACTTGAGTAAAAGTACAGATACCTTACTGTAAAAATTACTCCATTACAAGTTACAAGTCACCAATTCAAATAAGACTTGAGTAAAAGTATTAAAGTATCCGATTTTAAAAGAACTTAAGTATTTTACTCATACTGAATGTAGGCTCAAAGAGCACCAAGAAAGGTTTATTTTCCTAATATATAAATTAAATTTAACACCTTAATGTTTCAAAATGGCAGAACAAAATATATTTAAAAATAGAACAAAAAGTCTCAGTCACACTCAAATGTTCAAAAAAGCCACAAACAATTTATCAACAAAAAAAAAAAGTAGTAAAACTTAGTAAAAAAAATCAGAGCTGACTTTGATGTGATTCATCTCTCAGTATCAGAGGGGGGCAATATTTTTATTTTGAGTAGTTTTGTAAACAGTATGTTTTGAGCAGTAATTTAATGCTGGGCGTGTCATCGTGATTGACAGCTGTGATTGACAGTTTCTCAAAGCAGACGCCGGAGCTTCGGCAGGAGACTGAAGTGTTATTATTCCATTTCTGTGTTATTTTACCATGATAAAATGAGTTGCTCAGCAGTAAACTAGAGTTTCTGACATACAGGATCTGGTGAAACACTGTTTATTTGTAGGGTCAGGGGGCTTTATCAGTTATTTGATACACGCCTAACCACCCAGATAGCAAAATACACTCGGGCCAGTTCCGGCTACACTCTCGCCTGCCGGAGACTTACCCCTCGGCCCGACTCCGTCTGCTGTACCTACTCGCGCACATTACTCGCGGGCCGATCCGGCTCGGATGCGGCAGCGTCGGCTCGCTAACGGCCGCCGCATCTGGCCCGATTGACTCGGGCAGTGTGTCCATAGGCATCCGGTCAGATCCGGCGGCCGTTAGCGAGCCGACGCTGCCGCATCCGAGCCGAATCGGCCCGCGAGTAATGTGCGCTGCGGCCTGGAGCTGGCGCGATTAAATCTTCATTATATAAACCGCACCTTTGTTAACGTTATTACAACCATTTGTGTTGATAAAACAGCAAACCAGGCTCCTATGTAAACGCAAAGTGTTCATTAGCGAGCCTTTGTTATAGTGCAGACACCGGCGGTCAAGTGAGCAGTTCGGGGGGCGTGGCTGATTTGATGTACAAGCGTTTGGTTGGAAGCTTGATTCCGCAGCTCCTCCTCTGGCTCCATCAGGCAGTCCTTCTGCGCATGCCCAGGCTCCAATTTCAGCAGTCTTCTGCCACAGTTTGTGTCCGTCACGAGGCGTTTTTTTCTTCACAGCGTTTAATGGAAAATGTCGCTGTCGCGTCGTCCATATTTTATACAGTCATTGGCACAATTACAATGTAACGAGTAACGGTAAGCATCTGTTCAAATGTAGTGGAGTAAAAAGTACATATATTCAATCAAAAATGTAGTCAAGTAAAGAGTAAAAGTTGCTTATATTTTTGATACTCAGTACAAGTACAAAGTAGCCAAAAAATACTTAAGTAAAGTAACGAAGTCCATTTACTCAAGTACTTTACACCACTGTCCTTGACTAAAAGGAGGTGATTAAAAGCAGAATAAGTGTGATTCCTCTCATTCAATAACAAACACTCAATAAACAAACTCACCTGCTTCACTTCACTCTTAATAATGGCCAGATCAGCTTCATGATCCTTGCAGAATTTCCTGCTCTCAGACCAGCTCTTCGCCTCAGTGGACATGAACAACAAATCTAAACAACACACATTCATATCCTTTTCAAAACTGTATGCAAATGATAAAGTAACTATTATATCAGATTAGCACTGACCATATTGAGAATAAGCCTTCATTAGTTCAGCACTCAATGACGTGACTCTGGTCTCCAGCTGCAGTGTCTGCTGATTCAGAGAGTTGAAGTTGTTCTGTAACTGGCTCTTCTGAGCATTGAGATCATTGACTCTGGTCTCCAGCTGGTGTTTCTCCAGACTCAAAGAGTTGTATTTGTCCTCCAGCTGGTGTTTGTCAGTCTTCAGATCAGTGTTGCTGTGCTGTAAGCTGCTGATGGTGTGATTGAGCTCTTCAACTGTGTTCTTGTAAGTCTTTACCAGGTCTCTCTCTGCTGTGATGCTGATGTGCTGCAGTGTGATGATGAGCAGAAGAAGAGCACAAATGAGCCCCACAATCACCAACACCAACAACACACATCTGCTGCCTCCTGACAAACACACACAGATACTTAGAAATTCAGTTTCAGGCTTTGTTGATATTCTTTCTTAGGTTCTGTAGCTAAAGCTTTTAAATACGCTAGCAATGTTTCTATATGGAAATCCAAACAAGAGCGTGAAGACAACGCAAATACAACACTAATTATACGATAATACATTTAACATTAGTGTAGTTGTAAATGTCTCATTTCCTCATCTGCGACACTGTTTCTGTTCAGAGATCATTTCTGCTTACCCTGTTCTCGATCTTTTCCTTCATCCTGGTTGTGATTCTGTGTTTGGGGTCCAGTTGAGTCCTGAATATCTCTGCACTGAACATTTTCATAAATGTCCTCTGAATCCATCATTGTCTTGTATGTCGTGGTCTTGGATGACAGATGTCGTCAATGTAGTTGTGGTCTTGAATGGCAGATGCTTTTCTTAAATTCTGCTAACTCTAACAAGGAAGTTTTATTTCACACTTGCCAACCAATAACACTGACAACAAAAACCCTTCTGCAGACTCATGTGAGGCTTATGTTTGTGTACTGTACAATCAATTTATTATCAGCTTCAAAAGCCAACAAGAAGAATCTTTGACACTTAAACAGGCCCTGTCACGAGTCCTTTAGGGTTATTTGAAAACTACAGTAAAGTGTGCAGCAGCAGGCCTGGAAGTAAACTCTGTGTTCAAGAGCTGAGAATGGCTGGTACAGCATGAATGAGGAAGTCATCATAGTGTGAAGTTTCCAACAAAAGTAGTAAAACCACTTCTATTAAGTTTAAACTAACTACAGTTAAGTTGAGGTATCTGATCTAAAACATTGCTGCATCATGTATGTCTGAATAAAATGCATATTTTCCATATTGATCATCATCAGAGAATTAAAGGCTGGAGGAGCTCTTGAACTCGAGCCGTTTTCATTTCCTGATGCATCTGCTGGTGTGTACTTTTTCCCAACAGACATGCTGACTGCAAAAATGATTTATTATAATGCTATTTCAACTCAAAATGTCCCAAAATGGCATGTAGAATAGAATGTAACTTGTTTTAAAAGCTTGTGTAGTAACAATTTTTTTTTGACAATAGTCAGGCCTTTTTAAAGAGTGTGTTTGTATATAAAGCAATGAAACAGAAATGCATGAATGAAATATTATACAAAAATACTTCAATTAACCAATTTATTAAAACAGAAAGCAATTGAAATCAGAAGCAGATTCACAGGACTTCAACATCAGGAGTAAAGGTTGAACTAACACAATCTGTGAGACCACAACACTTCAGACCACAACACTTCAGACAGAGTTTACTGACCTCAACACTTCAGACAGAGAAGACAAATAATAACAGATTTAAGATTTAATATTTTATCTTAATTACCATTTAAGATAAAATGTTAAGATGTGAACCCTTTTGATATAAATCTGATTGTGAAGTTCCCAGATCACCCCTTTACATGGACATATTGAATATCTAATGAAACAAACAGTTTAAAAGACTGGAATCTTCAAAATGAATAACACAATCACATTATGCTTTGATAGAATAAGCCCTCTCAACGGCTGTACCCGCCCCCCTTGAGGTCACATTAATTGTATTATCTATATAGCGCCAGATCACAACTTTTTTTTAATAAACAAGCTAAATAACCGTATGTAATATCTTATTTACACAACAGCATGTCATTTCTGTTCTGTGCTCGCGTCCGTGCAGCTAAAATATATACAGATGCAGACATCCTATTCCTAAGTCTCTCGAAAGTTCCAGGAGTCTCCCGCAAATGCATAGAGAGGATGCCCGCACGAATGATAATCTCCCGGAAATCGTGCGTCCTGGTCCTCAAATACGTCCCGCATCCTTCTCCTCTCTTCAGATATGTTGTGCACATCCCATGCTGTGATGCGAGCGGAGCTATCTCCTCTATCTAGTTATGACCTCTCCCGGAAGCTCTCCGTGTTTTCCGCAAATTCATACCAAGATCGCGAGAAGCAGTGATGGTCTAAACATTACATTTGTTAGGTTAAATGAATAGAGCAGTATGGATATTGCGAGTGCAAATCCCCCTCTCTCTCTCTCTCTCTCTCTCTCTCTCTCATTGAGCGATCTGCTGTCAATAGATGGAGATGAGCAAAATATTGGAGTGGTCCTGCCTGTATTTAGGCCTTTTTTAGATATAACAACTGAAAGTTCTGTGTTTTTGACAATATTGCAAATTCACTAAAAGCTGGCTGGAATTATTAGATAAAACTTTTTTAACATAAACATTTAATAATATAAATTCCTGTAATACACTCATTGCTATAAGAAGTAGTTTATAGGCTTGTTTCCTTTTAGTTTTAGTTTTAGATTTATAGATGTGCGTTTTAACTCATTTTCATCTTTCATCATTTGCAATGTTTCCAAATTGCATTGTTTGTCATTTTTCTGTGGCGGTTCATTCCGCTGTGGCGACCCCTGATAAATAAGACACTAAGCTGAAGTAAAATGAATGGATGAATTATTTTTTTTAAAGCTTCTTCTGGCCATGACATGTTCACATCTAAATTTTTATAAGAGACATGTTTAATAAATGTCTCAATAAAGGGGCCAGACATTTCTGACTTTTCCACTTTACAAACAGTTGTACAGTTCAAATAGTCCCCCCCCCCCCAAAAAAAAAAACAAAAAACAAAATTGTAAACCTATAGGAGAAACACTGATAAGACAAATAAAATTTTGACAAGGCTAAATGAAGCTTATTTCTCACAAATCCCTTTTCTTTGAATTGAGCATGGGATATCATTCCAGTTATCCAGAAGTCCTTGTGAAATTCTCACTTCAACACAGTCCTCGTCCACACCTTCATAGTTATTTGGCTCACCTTTAACCCAAAACCTGAATAAAATATCAGATTTTAAGTTTAAGTTTCACCCAATCAAAAAGCAATTCATGAGTCAGCAATACTCAGTTTCAATGCCAATAAGCAAAAGTGACAGTAGAGAAGCAAAAGTGTTCACAGGGAAAAAGAGAATTAATAGGAAATGTCTTAGGGGGCGCTTCATTTTTGTGTATTTTGCTTGTTTGTTTAAACAATAACAGCATTTGGGGAACTAAAGAAATACATAATTTAGAAAAGGAAAATTCTGTGTAAACATGCAACATGGGAATATCTTAAAAAAGGCATATGTGTGTGCAGTATGCGTGAGGTATGTAAATATGATGATGTGTCAACTTTAAAGGCAAATGCTAAAAACATACTTAACTTGCTACTTGCTAGTGTTGCTCAGCAAAGTGTTACTTGGCAAAATCTAAATACACACTAGTGCAGACAACATATCTAATCATCACTGGCCTACAGGTGCTGTTTACTAACAAGGTAAGAGCGCTAAACAGGAAAAGTAAAACAGCATTCAGGCCTTTTCCACCTGAGCATATGTGTCACAGATCATTTTGAAAACATTGTCTACACATGTTTTTTTGTTTTTTTTTAATGCATTTTTTTTTTTAAATTGACTTCCTTTTGTATAAAACCAGTTTTACTACAAAAAGCATGGTTAAATTGTGGTTACCGCAGTGTATATATAAAGCCTGAAATGATACCCTGATACCCTTGGGTCAAAATACCTAAAAGATAAAAGTAAAGAAAAAAAAGTCAATGCTCCAACAACATTGGTTACAGCAGTTTTACCAACTCAACACTGGTCATTTTTAAAAACATTATTGTTATGTTCATGTAGCCTAATTGTGATTGTGGTGCTTGTGGTAGACAAACAGTGTTGTCACCTGTTTTCAGAAAACTATTAAACAAGCATAAAAACTGGAAAACAAATCTTCAGCAGTTTCTGAGTGTTTTATGACTTACCCTTGATTCAGTGGTGAATTATCCACCCACTTCATGGTGCCTTCAGTCTCTGAGTCTGACAAACCAATCCACACTCTCTCCTTGACTAATGAAGATATGAACCTCTGTGTGTGAATAATAGCAGAATAAGTGTGACTTCTATCATTAACAAACAGTCAATGTGTCCAAGATACATCATCTAGATGCACTGGGACGCATCGTCAGTCATGCATCCTGGGGTCATTGTGTTTCGGGTCTTTCAACATCAGACACCCAGGTGACCCAGCTGAGGTTGGTCAGACCCCAGCTTGCGTCCCATTAGCCATCACCCACAGATGAGCCCTCTTTATCTATAGCCATCTTGTGGCTTTCTCTGCAGCTTCACGAATGGCCCTCTTCTTCAATAGTATCTGGATGCAGCCTTTATGATCCAAGCTGAGATTGCATCTCTCAGAGATGCAACATCAGACACAATAAACTCAATGCAGCTAGTGATGTCACTGTGAGGGGCAGGGTTTGGGGTGAAGTTAGGTGAGCACATTCAAAAGCATTGCATGCAGCTCAGATTGCACCTGCACCGAGTCTGCAGCCAGCCAGACCCCTCTCCTCTCCTCTTCTTAGCTGCTACTGATAGGTCTAGTTGGTTGAAGACTTTACAGAGTGAACACCCTGCAAACCCTCTACAGCCCATTTAAAGCCCAGCCTATTGGCTCAATAGACATAACTACTATCAATAAATAAGACTATCAATAAACAAACTCACCTGCTTCACTTCGCTTTTAATAATGACCAGATCAGCTCCATGATCCCTGCAGAACTGCCTGCTGTCAGACCAGCTCTTCGCCTCAGTGAAAAACAAAACTAAACAACACACATTTTCATACACTTTTTAAAACTGTATACAAATGATAAAGTTACTAATGTAATCAGATCAGCACTGACCTTGATTAGAATAAGCCTTCTTCAGCTCATTACTCAATGATGTGACTCTGGTCTCCAGCTGCAGTATCTTCTGATTCAGAGAGTTGAAGTTGTTCTGTAACTGGCTCTTCTGAGCACTGAGATCATTGACGCTGGTCTCCAGCTGGTGTTTCTCCAGACTCAGAGAGTTGTATTTGTCCTCCAGCTGGTGTTTGTCAGTCTTCAGATCAGTGTTGTTGTGCTGTAAGCTGCTGATGGTGTGATTGAGCTCTTCAACTGTGTTCTTGTAAGTCTTTAACAGGTCTCTCTCTGCTGTGATGCTGATGTGCTGCAGTGTGATGATGAGCAGCAGAAGAGCACAAATGAGCCCCACAATCACCAACACCATACATCTGCGTCTTCCTGACAAACACACACAGAAACATCAAATCAGGCTTTGTTGATATTCTTAGGTTCTGTAGCTAAAGCTTTTAAATACGCTAGCAATGTTTCTATATGGAAATTCAAACAAGAGCGTGAAGACAACGCAAATACAACACTAATTATACGATAATACATTTAACATTAGTGTAGTTGTAAATGTCTCATTTCCTCATCTGCGACACTGTTTCTGTTCAGAGATCATTTCTGCTTACCCTGTTCTCGATCTTTTCCTTCATCCTGGTTGTGATTCTGTGTTTGGGGTCCAGTCGAGTCCTGAATATCTCTGCACTGAACATTTTCATAAATGTCCTCTGAATCCATCATTGTCTTGTATGTCGTGGTCTTGGATGACAGATGCCGTCAATGTAGTTGTGGTCTTGAATGGCAGATGCTTTTCTTAAATTCTGCTAACTCTAACAAGGAAGTTTAATTTCACACTTGCCAACCAATAACATTGAAAACACAAACCCTTCTGCAGACTCATGTGAGGCTTATGTTTGTGTACTGTACAATCAATTTATTATCAGCTTCAAAAGCCAATAAGAAAAATCTTTGACACTTAAACAGGCCCCGTTTAGAGTTATTTTAAAACTTCATTAAATGTGCAGCAGCAGGCCTGGAAATAAACTCTGTGTTCAAGAGCTGAGAATGGCTGGTACAGCATAAATGAGGAAGTCATCATAGTGTGAAGTTTCTCATGGTATTTTCATAGAATAAAAACCACTTCTATTAAGTTTAAACTAACTACACTTACAGTAAGTTGAGATATCTGATCTAAAACATTGCTGCATCATGTATGTCTGAATAAAATGCACATTTTCAATGTTGATCATTCAGAGAATTAAAGGCTGGAGGAGCTTGAACTCGAGCACCCTCATAGCAAAATTTCTCTGGCCCAGCTTTGGCTCACACAATCTAGTTTTGCTTGGCCCACATGCCGCACTGAAGTACGGTACATGACTGGACCAAGTTTGGCTTCCAGGCAAGGGCCAAACATAAACCATATCTGGGTCAAGTCTCAGCCATAACTGGGCCAGATATGTTAATGTGTCACGATTGCAATGAAATTGATCAACCATGAAGCATTGTGCTTTAGGCACTCTATGGCGTGCTTTTTCTCAAAGCGACCTGATTGGTAGAATTTTTTTCTTTACTCAAAAATAATTTTAATGTATTTTAAATGTGAGTCAAGGCAGGCCAAACTTACGTGGCCCACATATCAACTTTTAACATCTGTCCAAATACTACATTTTACATCTGGCCCAAATCTTGTGTGCCACCTTAAAGATGGTGTCACCTCTGCCAAACCCAGACCATGTTTGGCCTGTATGCCAGTGCCAGATGAATGCCTGCTGTGCCAGCTTTATGCCAAATCTGGGCCATCTATGTGTGAATAAAATGCATATTTTCCATGTTGATCATCAGAGAATTAAAGGCTGGAGGAGCTGGAGCAGTTTTCATTTCCTGATGCAGCTCTGCTTCATATTCAGCTTTCTGCCTCTTCCTTCAAAAAGAGGTCCAGTTGTGTCCTTAAAATATGTGCATGGACATTTCATACAAGTCCTCTAAATACTTGATTTATTTTTCTAATAATTTCAGCATTGATAAATTAAAGCATATGGTTATGGAAAACCTGGAAAAGTCATGGAATTTGGACATGGCACTTTCCAGGCCTGGAAAAGTTTTGGAAAAACAGAAAAATCCACAAGGTTTTGGAAAAGTCATGGAAATTACATTTACATTTAGCAGACATTTTCGTCCAAAGCGGCAGGGTTAAACAAGATGATCAGACATTAATAAAAGTGAGCGAATGCTTCATATTTTAAATTGTCTTCTATTGGTCTCACAAAATCACCTGATGTGATTTCACAGGTAAGAATTCACCAGGCTTGAACTTTCGAATGCAGTGAAATGCGAAACACGTGCTTGCGTTTCTGGTCTGCCGCATTCGCATGCCTATGAATGGAAGTCTATAAAGCGAAAAGTGCAGTGTGGTCGCGGCTTTACAATAGAAGTAGTTCTACTTACTTTTACTAGTTTAACAAACTATTAAGATAAATTAAAATTATTTGACTAATATCTGTGTAATGAGACGATGTCTGGGCACTACAAGTCCCAGCAGGCTTAGCGACACATACAGAAGTATTATTGTTTACGTGCACTTTATTTCCTGGTTGCGGCGTAAATTAACAACAGGTTCCAGAGTGCTCAGCGCTATATAAGTGAGTCACAAAGTTTGTTTGCCCTTTTGCTTCTGGGTTTTGCATTCTGGTCGTGGCACATAAAGACAGAGTCGGCAAATCGGGTGAGGGGTAGCTGATAAGCAAACAGGATTAATACTGCCTGATGTTCATTGTGAACTCATTTAAAGAGTGCTGTTACTGGAACACTGCCTACTGATTGTTGCCCGAGCGTCAGAATGGAAAATTATAAATCTTAGAGGGATGCACGGTTGCCGTTTACTTTAGACCTACAATAATATTTTTGTTATTGAATCTTTTATTTTTGACATTTGTTGTATGTCAATTCGGGTTGGGTATTATGTTAGTTGTTTTTACTTCTTTTCTTTTCTCAGCCAAAAACATGCTCTCACATTATTAGTGCTGTGTAATTATTATCTATTTTACATAGATATAAAAATAAATAGAAACTATTGCGTGTTTTATGATATGCTGTAATAGGTTTACACGTTTCTTATGATTTACCACGTATATGTAGACATTACATGAAACATTAGATCATGAAAATTGGCTTGGAAGTCCTGGAAAAGTCATGGAAGTTTTGTAGTAAACATGTTTGTGAACCCTGATTAAACCAGGAAGTGACTATATGACACGGCATTCAGACTCAAGGCAGACTTCCGCTCTTCACCCTCCTCAGACGGCTGTTTTTAACTGCCCACTGTAGCACTAAGATCATGATAAATTAATTTCTATTCAATACAAATGGTAATTATAAAAAAAATGTCTGATACACTGCTGCTGATTCTTCACAAACTACATTTAATAGCAATCCGAGGGATGAACAGATCTATTAAGCTTTATATATGGAGTTTCTGTAAGTGTATTTATAGTCTGTTTTTACCCGTTCTCTGATAAACAGTCCATTGGGGCTTTTGTCATCTGTGACTATGGTTATCTGCTGGCCTTATGAATATTAAACAAGTTGCATGTCTACAGTTAAGTAGATTAATTTGATGAAAATATACAGGATCTGACAGTTTAAGCCGTCTATGAACAGCTATGCTTGCAAATCACACGATTTGATCAGAAAGATTGATATATTTTTAATGTTTTTAAATAAGAGTTTACTATATGTATGGTTTCTCATATTAAAGTGAACACACACATAATGACAGAAACAAGTGCACTTGATTTTGAATTTCTCTTCCTCTCTGTTTCCTTCAGTCAGATAAACCTGCTCTCTACTGCATCCTGCTGGCTAGAGGAAAACTCTCATAGACATCCATCAAGTGCAACAAATCTAATCTTTATTATGATGATGATAAGCAGTTAAACTCAAAAGCATCTCACATACTCAATATCAGAATAAGATAACAGAGTAGAAAACAGAAAAATAAATCAGGTTGTAAGAAAAAGGATGTTTGGTTATTACAGCAGAGAATATAATGATAGCTCAGTATATATCTGATAAACCTGATGTGGCATATTACAGGAAAATATAAAACAATAAAAATGATTCAATGAAAGCAGGTTATGTCAAATTAGCAAACTTTAAATGGGTCAACAATCTTGGCCAGTAAAATTAGTGATGGGACAACTCTTTTTCTCACAAACCCCTTTTCTATTGTCTGAGCATAGCAGATCATTCCAGTTGTTCAGTTGTTCAGACGCTGTAGCCTTCAGTTCAATACAGTCTTCATTTCTTGCATTACCTTCCAGCTCAATTTTCTGCCAAAACCTGAATAACATATATCAGATTTACATATCAGAGAAACTACAGTGGCGTAAAGTAACTAATTACAAATACTCAAATTACTGTAATTGAGTAGTTTTTCCTCAGCAATTGTAATTTATGGAGTAGTTTTATAAATGTGCACTTTTACTTTTTCTTGAGTACATTTTTAGTGCAGTATCGGTACTTTTACTCCACTACTTTCTTTAAACCTGCAGTAACTACTTTATTTTTCTTGTCTATGGGGATTAGAAAAATCAGTGCTGTGATTCCTGTCCTAACAAATCGCACATACTGTAGAAGGTAAATCGCATCATTATGAACTACCTCAAGACGTGTGCACTTTATAATTGCAGCAATCTGTTTGGAAGTATTAAAAGTGTCGAAGAAGATGTCCAAAATCTTTACGGGCATTGACCCAGAGACTGTTTAGATACATGCCACTGATGAGAAGATGACGGATGTTTACTGTATGATGACTGAAATGGCCTTAAGCCGGCACAGGACGTCAACATGACGTCTGATTGACGTTGAACCCTAACGTCATGGGGAAGCTGCATTTTGTTTGGAAATGAAAATTGAGTTGACGTCAGAACTCAACATCAGGCCAAAGTCAATGTCCATTGTCCAACCTAAAACCAACCAAATATCAACGTCTAATGATGTTACAGCTTGACATTATGTGAATGTTACCCCTATGACATCTATCAGACGTTGGATTTTGGTTGCCATACCTGATGAATAAATGTCAGTGTTTGACGTCATTTATGACGTTGGATTTTGGTCACTTTCTAACAACCTAAAATCAACCAAATATCAACATCATTTGATGTCATTATTGGACATCAAAATAACGTTGTCCTTAGCCGCTGGCTTGACAATTAATTTTGGTCATCTGACATCACAACCTAAATCTAACCTACTATTAATGTCTCATGATGTTGTGTGCCCTCTCGGCAATAACTAAATGCACTACAGAATGTTACGTTTACACACACATGCACAAATTACATGTAAACATATCAGCTTCTGACAGCGTAATACTCACTACTTTAAGTACATTTAAAAGGTCTACTTTTTACTCATACTTTGAGTAATATTTACAACAGATACTTTTACTTTACTTGCACTACATTTTTAGGCAAGCGATGGTACTTTTTTACTTGAGTCTGATTTTTCAGTACTCTTTCCACCACTGGTGAAACTACAGTGTAAAAACAACATCAGCAACTCAACTGCGCAAACATGTTTAATGATGATATAATGAGTGATGATTTATTCTCAAATGAAGTTATTCACAGACCGCTCATTAAAAGGCTTCAGTGCTAAAGATCTAGTATAGCTGTTCTTTACCTGCAGGTTGCAAAGACAAAATAGGGGGGTCATGGGGAAATTTGTATTTTGAAATTATTCATTTTCTTTTCGGCTTATCCCTTTATTAATCTGGGGTCACCACAGCGGAATGAACTGCCAACTTATCCAGCATATGTATACATAGCGGATGCCTTTCCAGCTGCAACCCATCACTGGAAAACATCCATACACACTCATTCACACGCATACACTAAGGACAATTTAGCTTACCCAATTCACCTGTACCACATGTTTTTGGACTTGTGGGGGAAACCGGAGCACCCGGAGGAAACCCACGCTAACACGGAGAAAACATGCAAACTTAGAACACACAGAAATGCCAACTGACCCAGCCAGGGCTTGAACCAGGGACCTTCTTGCTGTGAGGTAATTGTGCTACCCACTGTGTGTTTCCCAAAAATGCACTGTGATACATGTTATGGGCATGCTAAACCAACAGGTGGCGATAATGACACTTTTATACTGAGTTTACATCAAACAGGGAATTTACTATATATTGCAAGTAAATTGCATTCTAGTCAATGCAATAATGTGTACAGAGGTGAATGACCATCCCATGGTTAGAAAAAAAAAAGCAGAATATGTGATTCATTTGCCGTGAATGGGCAGAATTCATTCATGTCTTCTATGTTTGGACTGAACCCAGTCGTGTTGGCCAATCAGAGCATAGATATTTACATATTTAGATGTCGCCTACGCTGTTGTTGTCTATTGGAAGGAATGCGTCAATAGAGCTGCCATTATAGTACAGGGTAGCGCTCCTTTGAAATGAATGTGGGACCAAGGTGCAGTGGAGGACTGGCCATCCAGAGCTAGAGATATATACACATATATACATGTATCTATGATCAGGAGTTTTCGCGGTGGTCAGTATACTAATTGTTTTTAAATTACGAAGATTATAATTTTACAACACTTTTCTACATCGATGAATAAGTGACCGCACGGGCATTGCTGACAAAGAGTGTATGTTTGTGTGCATGGAAATGTATTATCCTCCCTTCCTGTTAAATTTGATGTAATCCATGTCCATATAACACCCCCTCTCCTGCTTTCACTCCTAATCAGTGGTGGAAAGAGTACTGAAAAATCATACTCAAGTAAAAGTACCATTACTTGCCTAAAAATGTAGTGCAAGTAGAGTAAAAAGATCAGCTGAAATTTTAATTTTAATACTCAAGAGTAATGAGTATTATGCTGTCACAAGCTGATATGTTTACATGTAATTTGTGCATCTGTGTGTAAACGTAACATTCTGTAGTGCATTTAGTTATTGCCCAGAAGGCACACAACATCATGAGACATTAATATTAGGTTAGATTTAGGTTGTGATGACAGCTGACCAAAATTAATTGTCAAGCCAGCAGCTAAGGACAATGTTATTTTGATGTCCAATAATGACATCAAAGGACGTTGATATTTGGTTGATTTTAGGTTGGACATTGACATTGGCCTGACGTTGAGTTCTGCCGTCAACCTGATTTTCATTTCCAAACAAAATGCTGCTTCCCCATGACAATGGGGTTCAACGTCAATCAGACATCATGTTGATGCCTGCTGGGTGTTTAAGGCCATTTTGGTCATCATACAGTAAACATCCGTCATCTTCTTATCAGTGACCTGCATCTAAACAGTCTCTGGGTCAATGCGAGTAAAGATTTTGAACATCTTCATGGACACTTTCAATACTTCCAAACAGTTTGCTGCAATTATAAAGTGCACACGTCTTGAGGAAGTTCATTATGATGCAATTTACCTTCTACGGTATGTGCGATTTGATTGGACAGGAATCTCAGGACTGATTTTTCTAATCCCCATAGACAAGAAAAATAAAGTAGTGACTGCAGGTTGAAAGAAAGTAGTGGAGTAAAAGTACCGATACTGCACTAAAAGTGTAGTCAAGGAAAAGTAAAAGTACACATTTCGGTAAATTAGAATTCCTGAGAAAAACTACTTAATTACAGTAATTTGAGTATTTGTAATTAGTTACTTTACACCACTGCTCCTAATGCTAACAGAGGGAGTGATTCACGGGAATGAATCTCTGTTATGAACGACTCGTGTGAATCATCGACATTCATGTGTCTCAATATGCATATTCACATTTCTGATCTAAATGGTATATAACATTTGTAATGTTCAATAATTCAGGGTGGACAGTATGCACATTGAGGCACAGGCACTGTTATGTTATCAGGCAACCTTGTAAGTTACTTCAAAAACTAATGTTCATAAATTTAACCGACAATAATGCAAGTTTCTGGCACTGCAGCATCTTGTTGTCATGTTTCATTTACATCGTTTGCTGATTTTATTCAACAAAACTAGCATAAGCCTAGAATTTAGTGTGAGTTGGTGCTACCTTCCTTATGATCAGTGCACTAAGAGACTGTATTATCATCAATAATGTTACTTGTTTAGTACAAAAGTTCATAACATACAAAATCATAAAAACCAAAATCTTACCAAATGTTCTGCCTTTGTGCTTTGTTTTCTTTGTTCGCTCGTTACTACACCCCTACACAGCGCTAAAGTCCAGCATCTTCACATTGGCTTTAGTCTTGACTAGTGCGGTTGAATGACATTTGTCCTGGGAGCACTGTACAAATGTGGCGGCGCTATTGACGCATGCTCAGTGTCTGTATGCAACATCTAGTGTATATATCTATGCAATTAGAGAGGAGAAAACAACGTGCATGCTGACATTATGAGGCAAATGCCCGATTCACACAGGGCATCAGCGTCAACGCTTGACAGAGGGGATGCATGAAGTCGGGGCTGACGCAATCGTCATAGCAGCGTCAGCCAATGAAATGAGTCAGCTATCGGCTACTGTCTGAGCTTGACGTCACCCATTCAAAGTGAATGGGAAGCACTGACACTGACACCCCGTGTGAATGGGTGGTAAAACTCCGGTATGGCGGGGAGGGCGTGGTCAGACAGCCCACAAAGGTAGAGAGTAGATTGGGAGACCGGCGGCTGGAAAAGTAGGTCAATCAAAGTAATTATTAACACGTGCTTTCTCTTAGTGATTGGGCCGAAAAGACGCTTCAAATGAGAGAGAGACGAGCGGAGAGAGATGCTACTGAGTGCTCTACCTAAGAAATATTTCAAATAAAGTCTTTTGAGTTACCTGTACCTGACCCTGCCTTCTTTTTCCAAACCCCAAACAAAGCCCGGGAAGAAAAATGCAGGGTCGACATGGGCATTTAAAAGCATTGCATGTAACTCAGATTGCAACTGCACCAAGTTACTTGATCGAGTAAACACACAATGGGCCCTATCATACACCCGGCGCAATAAGACGCAAGACCTGCTTTCCCCCGACGTGTTGCTATTTTCAGATCAGAGCAACCTTAATTTTCTCGTTTTCCGCAACGTTGTTTAAATAGCAAATCCATTTGCGCCACTTTGTGGATTCAAGTGTGTGCTGGTCTAGAAAAGAGGTGTGTTAAGGCGCATTGTTGGTGCGTTGCTATTTTGTGGATCTAAAATAGACTGTTCAATAGACTAGCTGAAGCAGGTCTAAAGTCCAGCGCAGATCGGGTTAGTTGTGCGCCTCGCTTACACATTGCTTAAAACACACAGGATGTAGAGCAAAACACAAATATCTTTACAAATGAAAAAGAATTAAAAGATTAAAATATTACAATAATTATTATTTTCTACATAAATATAAAAACCACTGCCTCCATGCCTTCATCTCGGGGGGGCTTTTGTCAGTTTATTCGTGACAATTTGCTTTTGTTTAATGTTATTATTATCATTAGTAGTATTTATTATGTGCATATTTATATTTGTTTTATTAAAAACAAGCTTAGATTTGTCCACCTGTCAGGTTTTGGACCATACGGGGCATAGCATGTGTATTTGGATAAAACACACTTCATTATTATTGTTCATTCATTCCTCTGCTGGAAATTAGAACTGAATTTAGAAATAGTTTTGAAACAAATCTTTGCGCTTAACAAACAAAATTAATTATGTAGGCTAATGGATGTCTGTGCGAACAACACATTTTCTTATCCACGAAAGAGAGAAAGTGAAAGAGAAAGTGAAAGTAAAGGCTGAACGGAGGAGGTTCATTCTTCATCCTCTCTCTGCAGATGGTCTGTTTGACTGTTTTCTCGCTAATGAAGCGTTCAGTTTTTCCACTTACAAAGTCCACCATGTAAATAGCAAATGCACCATGGCATTGCATTGATAAGAGAATAAACACAACCCTGTTAGACCATGCGCCACGGCGCAGAGCGAAATTTTCCTGTCCTTAAAATAGCAAAAGTGGATTCGGATACGCCCTTAATGCTTTTGCGCCCTGCGCTTCAGACTTTGTGCCTAGATCGTTAAAATACAGCCCAATGACTAGAATAGCAAAAACATGCAGTGTTTCTGACTTACCCTTGATTCAGTGTTGAATTATCCACCCACTTCATGATGCCCTCAGTCTCGATGTCAGACAAACCGATCCACACTCTCTCCTTCGCAAATGAAGATATGAACCTCTGTGTGTGAATAAAAGCAGAGTAAGTGTGATTTCTATCATTCATTAACAAACACTCAATAAACAAACTCACCTGCTTCACTTCAGTGTTAATAATGACCAGATCAGCGCCACGATCCCTGCAGAACTGCCTGCTGTCAGACCAGTTCATCGCCTCAGTGGACATGAAAAACACACCTTAACAACACACACTTTCATAAAGTTTTATCAATTGTTTACAAAGTATAAAGAAACTACTACAATCAGATTAGCACTGACCTGGTTTAGAATAAGCCTTCATCAGTTCAGCAGTCAAGCTGTTGATCTTGTTCTTTAACAGGTCTCTCTCTGCTGTGATGCTGATGTGCTGCAGTGTGATGAAGAGCAGCAGAAGAGCACAAATGAACCCCAGGATCACCAACAACACACATCTGCGTCTTCCTGACAAACACACACAGATAACAATGAAAAAAACTGTTTTAAATCAACCTGTTTTTGGTAATTGTCTTCACACAATAGACACAGTAGATATTATAATTGAGTAACACAAACATCACTATATGGTTGCAATGTTGATATACAGTAAAGATCCAAGAACATGCAGAGAAAAGCATCTTAGTTCCTAGCAGTTGAGTTGCTGATGTTGTTTTACACTGTAGTTTTAACAGTGGTGGAAAGAGTAAAAGTACCATTACTTGCCTAAAAATGTAGTACAAGTAGAGTAAAAGTATCTGTTGTAAATATTACTCAAAGTATTAGTAAAAAGCAGACCTTTTGAATGTATTTAAGAGTAGTGAGTATTACACTGTAAAAAGCTGATGCATTTACATGTAATTTGTGGATGTGTGCAAACGTAACATGCTGTAGTGCATTTAGTTATTGTCCAGCAGGCACACAACATCATGAGACATTAATATTAGGTTAGATTTAGGTTGTGATGACAGGTGACCAAAATTCAAGTTTAGCCAGCATCTAAGGACTACGTTATTTTGATGTCCCATAATGATGTGAAATGACGTTGATATTTGGTTGATTTTAGGTTGTTAGAATGTGACCAAAATCCAACGTCAAGCCAACATCTTAAACCAACGTCATATATGACGTCAAATACTGACATTTATTTATTAGCTATGGCAACCGAAATCCAACATCTGATAGACGTCATAGTGGTAACGTCCACACAACGTCAAGCTGTAATATCATTAGACGTTGATATTTTGTTGTTTTTAGGTTGGACGTTGGACATCGACCTGATGTTAAGCTCTGACGTCAACCTGATTTTCATTTCCAAACAAAATGCAGCGTCCCCACGATGTTGGGGTACAACGTCAATCTGACGTCACATTGACGTTTTGTGCATTTAAGGCCATTTCGGTCATCATACAGTAAACATCTGTCATCTTCTCATCGGTGACATGCATCTAAACCAGAGGTGGGCAAACTACAGCCCCGTGGGCCATATGCGGCCCGCTAAACTCTTTCATCCGGCCCGCGAGGGAGTTTTTAAAATGCTGCTTTGGAGTAAAGGTTTGGTTTCAGAATTAGTAAATTAATGTTGCAATACAAGTGATGGCAGTATTGCACGCGGTACAGTTAGCGCAACCAGTAAAATTAGAACACATTCTCGGATATTAAAATACACTTGACCGTTAATGACTGAAAATGAGTCAGGCAAAAAAAAGAAAAATTGACTCTGAATGTCGTGTGTTTAAGAAAGAATAGACAACAAAACCAATATCGGACAGAAAGCGGTAGTTCTAATATGCCAAGAAAGTATTGCTGTTTTTAAACACTACAACCTAAGTCAGCATTTTTCACGCAAACATTCAGATTATTTTTAATGTGTTAATATGAGATTTTTTCTATCAGACAATATCTTTTCTATTCTCCACTGTAAAAATTATTACATTATTATTATATTTTATAAGGGATTATTTTATTGTTTTATGATGATTGATAAGTAAATATAAATAGCAGTGCAAATTAATTTGACTTGTATATATGACTCAATAATAACTATTTAAAAAAGTGTGTGTTAATGTGACATGATTCTGTCGGATATTACATGCTCCATGCATACTGCCACTATAAATAAAAGTTATTTTTTAAAGGATTTGACATGTGGCCCTTCACTTGGTTTTGAAAAACTTGATGTGGCCCTCGGGTCTAAAAAGTTTGCCCACCACTGATCTAAACAGTCTCTGGGTCAATGCGCGTAAAGATTTTGGACATCTTCATGGACACTTTTAATACTTCCAAACGGTTTGCTGCAATTATAAAGTGCACACGTCTTGAGGTAGTTCATTATGATGATTTACTTTCTATGTGCGATTTGATTGGACAGGAATCTCAGGACTGATATTTCTAATCCCCATAGACAAGAAAAAATAAAGTAGTTACTGCAGGTTGAAGGAAAGTAGTGGAGTAAAAGTACAGATACAGCACTAATAATGTACTCAAGGAAAAGTAAAAGTACACAAATGCAAAACTACTTAGTAAATTGCAATTTCTGAGAAAAAAAAACTACTCAGTTACAGTAATTTGAGTATTTGTAATTAGTTATTTTACACCACTGGTTCCTAGCAAAATATTTAAAACTATTTCTGACATTTCTCTTTTTCTCATCTGTGACACAGTTTCTGCTTTAGAGTTCATTTCTACTCACTGTGTTTTTGATATTTTCCTTTATCCTGGTTGTGATTCTGTGCTTGAGGTCCAGTCGAGTCCTCAGCATTTTGATAAATGTCCTCTGAATCCATAGTTTTCTTGTATGTCGGACAGTGCGTCTTCACAAATGAATGACAGGTGCTTTTCTAAATGTGAACCAACTCTAAACAGGAAGTTTAATTTTACACTGATCTATTGACGAGTCCAACAGGAAAACCCTCTGCAGATGGGCATGGTTTGAGTTTTTATACAGCCCGTTCAATTTATTATCAGCTTCAAAAGCCAATAAGAGGACTGTATAACACTCAAATGGGCTCAAACATGCATAAACAGGCCAAACTGAACCTTTACATTGATGAAGCAGGAAAACAGCAGTGGTGTAGTGTAGTCTGACTGAGGAAGTGGACATCATGAGATGCTAGCAACAATATCTTCAGTTTTTCAATTTGATCTATAATTTAAGTCAATAAATCTGAACTGAAATGCTGCATCCATGTCTGAATAAAATACATGTTTCCATCTTTCCATTCAGAGAATTAAAGTCTGAAGGAGCTTGAACTCGAGCAGTGTTCACTTCCTGATGCAGCTCTAAATACAAGTCCTCTAAATACATTTTTTGTCACTTACGCAGTGCTAAATTAAAGCAGGAAGTGACTATTTGACACAAGCCTTCAGGCTGAATATAATCTGGTTTTAACAGTCCTCAGACTGCTGTTTTTAACTGCACCACCAAATGATATCATAATTTACAAGAAAGTGGTCATTAGAAACAAAAGCCTGATACATTGCTGTTGTACAAGACCTTTTCTTAAAGAGCCCCTATCATGGGTTTTTGAAAATTACCATCCATGTAGTGTATAACACAGCACTAAGTGAAGTGAAATATCCAGCTTAAATCTGAAAGTTCACAGTGTTTAAAACTATTGATTCATTTATAAAAGAGTCGACTCATAGAGCTTCAAATGAATCGTCTTGATAACGAGTCTTTAGCCGTTTCGGCATGACGTCTATACGAAACTTAAGCCCCGCCCAATTGTTGCGCGTGCGCAAACCTGGGAAAATTGAAACCTGCGGCCCCGCCCACAAACACTGTAGCAGATCGTGGTTGAACCAAGTCATAAAGACGCTGTGCTCAGCTGGATATTATTGGAAGTGTGAGGGGAAAGTCAGTGTTATTTTCTCTATCCAAAGATGAAACAGTGAAGAGTCAGTGGTTGAGGTTTATTTTTGCAAAAATACCTCAGCAATATCGACCCAACCTTGTGCTGTGTTCCCTGGAATCTACACACTTACAAAGGGGAATTCGTCGGCCGTTTGTTAAAGGAAGGAGCAGAAAATACTACTGATGTATGGGACTTTGTCAGAGCTCGACAGGAATTTTACAGTACACAGTTCATGGGTCAGTTACATCCTCCATTTCACAAGTGTAAGTAAGTGCGATTAAAATGGCTGCCTCTTTGTTTTCTCTAGCTTGCAAATTATGTATTTAATTGTGTGTTGTTACTTGTAACCGCTTGTACTGTATCTGGTTAACTCAGGCCCCGTTTACACTAATACGTTTTAGTTTTAAAACGCATAAGTTTTGCTACGGTTACGCCATCCGTCCACACTACGCCGGAGTTTTTGAGCCCCGAAAACGGAGCGTTTTGGAAACGCTGGAGAGTCCGTTTTTATTCTGAAACGCTGCTGCTCCGTCTCCGTGTGGATGAGGGAAAACAGAGACATCTGAAAACGGGGGCGGGGCTGCAGACATTCACCTATCTGATTGGGGCTTTTCCCTCAGTTCAGTCTTACGTCCTCTCCGTGTAAGTTCAGACTTCGCAAGTTTGATATGGAAAACAAACTCCTGAGAGTGTACTTTATAAAGTCATTCACATCACCCTGGCTATGCTGTTTCACTATCTTGACAATAAAATGAAAACATGATGTGAGGAACTGTATATTTTCACTTTGATATTAGCAACAACAACATCAAAAATGTTGAGGCGTCGTGTAGCTGCATGATATGACCGTCATTTTCAAGCATATAACAAAACGGAGCCTATAACATCACTGCCTCCTTTAATTTTTATTGAAAATACGAAACATACACTCTCTCTTTCACTGAATATCCGTTTTAATGATCAATAATGGCCATTATAAAAGTATAACGCACAATAAGTTTATACAATAGAGAAAATAAAGGCAAGCAATCAGTCAGATACGCAGAATCGGTGTCCGCGATTATATTAATTAATATTTAACCTAACTTATCCTTGCGCTCAGCCAAAGCACGTTACCTGAGAACAAGTAATAGATTCAAAAGACCAAAGTCGGGGAATATGTCGTCAGATATAGACAACAAGATGAATTAAATATCACGTTTAACAAATATAGTGAGATTAGATGCAGCGGTAGATCCGTGATGAAGAGTCCGACTTGCGCAGCTCTCATGTGGGTGTGTGTGCGCTCAAAGCACGCTGCAGCGCATGCCAGAGAGTGTGTGTTTGGTCACGTGATGTACGTTTTCACCGGTTTAGTGTAGACGGAGAGCTGTTCAGAAACGCTGGGTGAAACGCTAGTGTGGACGCGGATCATTTTTATTCTAAAACGCTGTTTTAAAACTAAAACATACTAGTGTAAACGGGGCCTCTATATTCTCATATCGTGTCTAATGCCACATTGAAAACGCGACGCGTGCTGCTTTGTTTGCTGATTTAAATGCGTTTGTGAGCTCGGGTTCCACTGCCATTTGTCATTGCTAAGGCCACCATCACCTGTTCCTACACACATGCAGCGGTCAACGTTCAGAATAGTTCAGCTTTTGCCACTGTGTGGATTAATACTGATTGTGTGTCATGGTTAAGAATAGAGGAATATGCTGGTGTTTAACTGCACACACATACCTGCCAACATCTGTCCCTGAAAATCCAGGAGACTGGGGGGGTTCGGTTCAGGGGTGAGATGGAGATGTCTGAATAACACTGTTGAGAACCGGGTACTGTGTGCTGTGGTGTTAGTAACTACTATGAAGAGTGTTTCGGTGCGATCGGATCCTATACCAATGTTGGGAGGGGTGTTGAAATTACGAGAGTTTTCCGGGATGGTGGCGGCAGATGTGTCTGAAGTACGGGAGACTCCTGGGAAAAACAGGAGTGTTGGCAGGTATGCTCACACATACACTCTGCACTCTGACTACTTCAATATTGTTGATAAGCCGTGGTGGGCATTTCACTCTGTCTCGCGCTGAACGCTGTTGACCAATTGCAACAGACTGTCATCAGTCCAATCAGCTCAGATTAGCATCACGCTAAGGAGGGGTTTGGGAATAAATGAATCGCTGAATGATTCATATGGAAACCGCTGGGATAATTAGGTAAAAATAAATGCATATTATAAGACAATGAAAGTGTTTTTTGACCTTGCATGCATATGAGCCTGCTGTTGGTGACCCTTTAAACCAAAATATGACCCTTTTTAATGTATAATAAGGGCTCTTGAAACTTCAACACTGTTTGATTCTCCTAGATTTAACACTAATCTAAAATATGAACAGATTAACCTCACCTAATGAGATGAGTGTCCACAATGCCCATACTTGGTCTAATTTTGGACACTGCCACTCAGAGATAGTTCTCCATGTTCAGTATTTATTTTGAATGTACGTGAGCGCTGCAGGTATTGGTAAGTTCAACATGGTGCTGTAAAATCGATACGCGGTAACCAACACTATTTAGTCCTTAATCCAGCTCAGGGATTCAATGGGAAATGACTCCATATGCAATCCCTCTTTATTGTGAGTTTCCCCTTTAAGAACCCATATCCATATTTGTGCACATCACACAATTCTAAACATTGTTGTCTATGAGGATATGCACACCAGCACCGCCATGCAGCAACCAGTACACGCACTAGTTTCTGCAAATTACGTAAGGCTGCCAACACATCCCATCCCCCACCCCTGGCATCTTTTGTACTGAACAATTAAATTCATCATTATTTCTCTAGCGCGTTTACAATGTAGATTGTGTCAAAGCAGCTTAACAGTGACTACGTTTACATGGACACCAAGAATTCGTTCATTTTAATGCGATTAAGACAATACTCTGATTAAGAGTCTACCATGTAAACAGCGATTTTTGATTAATTTAATCAGATTAAGGTCATAATCGAACTAAAGAGAAATCGAATTAAGACATGTGGAGTATGCCGATTTTAGTTGCATTATTAAAGTGCAGTACATGCATGTAAACACCTTAATCGAACTAATGCCATCATGTAGGATTTTAAGCCGCTTTTTGCAACAGGGCAGTCCACACACACACACACACACTCAGACACACACACACACACACGCACGGCTAATTGACACTCGCACCTACCGAGTCAGTGCAGACCACAGACACCTGCATCGTGAAATGAGAAGGTTTTCTTTTCTTCCATTCAGCATGCGGTATGAACTTACATTGAAACAACTCTTCCAGCAGTTCATAGTTGCATCCAATATCTCGTTTGTCACGGTGGGCATGCATGAAATGTCCGTGAATGAAAGTGAAAGTGCCAAACTGCAGTTAAAGTAGACAAACTAAAAATTAAACACCCGAAATTACATGAAACTCTGGAGGAAATGTGGATAGCGCGGTGACGCAATGACGCTAATCGAATTATGTGCTGTAACATCTAAAACGCGATCATGAAAGTAACACTCAAAAAGCAACTCATGTGAACATCTTAGTCTTATTATTCTCTCAATTAGATTAAAGCAAATAATTCGATTACTGATGTCCATGTAAACGTGGTCACTGACGTTCTAGTAAATTGAAACAGTGTCAGTTCAGTTTTCAGAGTTTAAGTTCAGTTTAGTGTGGTTTAATTTTCACTGCTGAAAGTTCAAACACTGAAGAGAAAATCCATCACAAGTCCACAAGCCCAGACCAAGCAAGCCAGTGGCGACAGCGGCGAGGAAAAAACTTCACCAATTGACAAAAGTGAAGGAAAAATCAATCGTCAATCAGCCAATTTTTTTTCGCGAAATTGAGGTTATTTTTGCATTTCGGCGGGTTTTGGATAGTTTTTGGGCTGGAATCAGTCAACTACATCTGGCAACACTGGTCACAGAGAAAGGACAGCAGGCCTGTTAAGGATTTGAACCAGTGATGTTCTTGCTGGGAGGATGCAGTGCTAACCACTGGGCCACCATATAAAGGAAAGTTGGAGGAGTAGGGGTGGAACGGGAGATTCTTCAAGGCGAAGATAACTGTAGTAAGAAACTCTGGTTATTTATAGTGAGTTAGGAATGATCTGATTGGTGAATCATGCATTAGTTAATGCGGGATCAGCCGTGTTCAATCATAATCACGTGCTCCTCTCGAAATTAGTTTATAAATAAACTTCACTTAATATACAATGAAAACGGTTATTAGAAAACATCTCTGATACAGTGCTGTTGTATTTTTTTTAACATGTTTTGATTCTCCACAAACAACATTTCATACCGATCTAAGAGATGAACAGGGCCTGTTTCAGAAAGGAGGTTAAGTGAAAACTCAGAGTATTTTAACCCTGAAATGAGAGAAACTCTGGGTTTTCCGTTTCAAAATGGCAGGTTTGTCAAACTCGAGAAAGCAGGGTAAGTCAAGCCTGTTTCTGAAAGAGAGGCAAGTTTAACTCAGAGTCAGTTACCGTGCGAAAATGTATGATTTTTAAAAAGGAGGCGTGGCACCTAACCTCACCCCTAACCCCAACCGTCATTGGGTGCTGAGCAAATCGTACTAATTTGTACACACACGGCTTTCTGACACTACCTACCGAGTGCATCGGATTTTTTTCTCCCATTCGCTGTGCGGTATCAAATATACCATTAAAACTCCACTCTTCCAGCAGTTCCTCGCTTTCAATATCTCGTTTGTCACGGGCAACATGCAGGAAATGTTCCTGAATAAAAAGTGAAAGTGCCAAACTGCAGTTAAAGTCAACAAATTAATAATTTGGCAAGTAATTTGATTACTGATGTCCATGTAAACACAGTCACTCACATTAGTGCATGAATTTGGGCACTAATAAGGACAGCTTTATTTACACATTACACTGTAAATTGTGATTATTATACTTTAAAAAACTGAGTAAACCCATTGCTTTTAAAGCGGCAAGTTGACTTAAAGAACTGAGTGAACCCATTTTAACTTGGAACTGTTAAGTTGATTGTATTTAATTTTTCATAATCATGCACATAGTTCATTTACTTTACAATTTTAAGCCAACGGGTTAACTCAGTTTTTTTAAGTAAAGTCAACTTATCATTTTAAAAGCAACAGGTTTACTTAATTGAAGTAAAGTCAGCTAATCGTTTCTGTCACGGTTGTGGATCTGTCTGTTTCTCTTGTATGTGTGGGTGTGGGTGTGTTTGTTTGGGTGTACCTTCACCGCATGTCTCTGTGTTTTTACATTTTGTCACCTGAGCGATCACGTGTCTTGCTGCTGCTCAGTCTCACTCAGCTGTTATCAATGAACCACAGGTGCAGCACGTTACCGCGCGCCTTGATATGTTCAGTGTTTGTATTTCGTGTTTGTCAGTTCGTTATGATTCACGTCTGTGTCTCTTCCTCTCTGGCTTCTCCCGCTGAATCCGTTGGTGGTGGGTCATGTTTGATCTTCGGTAAATCCATTGCGTAAATCTCATCCTTTGTATAATCCGCTAGTCCATGAAAAAACATATCCCACTGTGCTTCAACATTCCATTTACACCCTGCTGCTAGAGTGCGAAAATTGATGGAGAATTCAGCAACACTCAGGTCGTCTTGTCTAAGTTCAGCGAGTGTCCGAGCCGCCTCTCTTCCGGAGGCTGCTCGATCAAAAACTGTTTTAGGTTCATCAGAGAATGACTTAAAAGAGGCGCAGCAGGGAGGTTTTCGCTCCCAGACCGTGGTACCCCATAGTGCCGCTTTGCCAGACAGTAGGTTGATGACAAACGCCACCTTACTCTCCTCGGTGGGAAATGACGAGGGACGAGGGTAATGTATTGTGAACATTTTGCTAAAAATGATCGACAAGACTGAGAGTCACCTGAATAACATGCTGGTGGTGGAAGTCGCGGTTCAGTGGCTCTCCTCTGGTGCAGGATTTACGAGTGGCATGGTGGGAGGAGCTTGTAAAACAGCCGCGGAGCTCAGTCCCGAATTCAGTCTTTGTACCTGAGTAGTGAGCTCGGACACCTGTGTGACCAAAGCCTGAATGACCTGACTGGTGACCATCATTTGCTTGTCTTATTGGTCTAGACGGGCAGAGCTGTGTGATAAAATGTCCTGGATCTCCGAAACACTTGCTGGGTCCATAATGGTCAGTTCGGAGACCCAAATGCAAGTGAATGCAAAATGATTTAACAAACAGGGATAACAGGAAATAACAACTGGTATAGATCTCACCAGATATCGAGGGAAAGGGTAGAGCAATGATGCATCTCTTAAAGAAATCGACCATGCTTAACAGCAGTAATATAGTTCCTCAGAGCAACAGGTCCAGAGGGATGTCTCTCATGGATATCTCACCACGCTAAACAGCGGTAGCAGTTCTTCAAAACAGCAATACAAGGTAAATCTCTTGTGAGTGTCATCCGTGGAAACGGCGGTAACAATTTCAATGAAACCAAGCCGTGCTTGACAAGTCCAAAAGCAACATACTCAAAGACGATCCACCACCAGCGGATTCAGCGGGAGAAGCCAGAGAGGAAGAGACACAGACGTGAATCATAACAAACTGACAAACACGAAATACAAACACTGAACATATCAAGGCGCGCGGTAACGTGCTGCACCTGTGGTTCATTGATAACAGCTGAGTGAGACTGAGCAGCAGCACGGCACGTGATCGCTCAGCTGAGGAAATGTAAACACACACAGCCACGCGGCGAAGGTACACCCAAACAAACACACCCACACCCTCACATACAAGAGAAACAGACAGATCTACAACCGTGACAGTTTCTTTGACATGAGAACATCCTGATTGTACATCATCTCTCGTTTGTCATTATGTGTGATGATTGGACTCATGTTTAATTTTGCGCTTCTGAACTTCCATTAATGGCGCATTAGTGAGCATCAATGCGTCCTGATTTTCACTGTGCATTGGGACTTTTGAGCTGTGAATTGTGAACATTTCAGTGTGCTGGAAGAATCCAGTACTTAACACAGCCTTTACAGCACTTCAGACAGCCCTTAACATGGCGGATGTCCTGACATCTGTGATTTGCCCTCAACCCTGCTAAAAAATCCAGCTTAAAGGTGCAGTATGTAAGTTTGACACCCAGTGGTTGAACTAGGTATTGCACTCCTGGATCATAATAAAAGTACGCTGGGATGCCAGATTGTGTACAGGAGCGAGTGATTTAAACTGTGTTCTAAATAAAAGCAACGACACGCGATAGAGGGAATATTTTCCATATTAAAAGGAGTTTTTGTCCTAACCAACACCTCGAATTGATATATTAGAAATGGCTTCTATTTCTCACAGCTGAACAACAGAAACCTATGACAGCTAGATCACCTCAGGTAAGCCTTGTGTGCTTTATTCTGTGCTAAATGCTAACAATGCGAGTTTGAATGCATTTTACATGGCATTTGTTGCCATATACTGAAAGCAGAAAGTTCACCTCAGATCTTGAAAATACAATAAACCGTCTGAAATTGAACTTTAGAACTAAACACATATGAGTGATTCAGCATCTACATTGATGTTAAAGTGGGTTAACATGTATTAAATAGATTCTAAACCTTACCGTTTCGTGAGCGAGTGCATATTCTGTGCTTCTGAAAGGCTGTATTTACATTTCTGCCGTGTTTCGTCTGGTGCAAACAGCCAAATAGCTGATCACTGCCTCTCTCGTCACAGCGTGTTGTTAGGACACGCGGTTACAATGTAACCTGCTCACCTAATGTTTACGTTCGTAATATTTATGTAATTTGCTAATTAATAACCTCATGTGGAACTGCATCTGTCTCACATACTGTTCTTTTTGGTCACGGACGCATGCTTTCAGAGTCTTTCTGAATGAAATACGCTGTTTTCCAACAAGGCAACCCAGCGTGTTGACATATAATTGGCTAAACTGGCATCGTGCATATGAAATTTATCTAAACAAAGACAGCGTTCCGGCACGGAAAACCCATTTTCAAAGCAGAATATCTGACTTCAGCATTGTTTTTCAGTTAAACAAGTCTGTTCACTTGGGATGTTTCTTAAATATCTGCACACATATTATGGTATTTTTATGCTTTAGAAGAGTCAAAAACTTACATACAGCACCTTTAAACCACCCTAAGCTGGTTGGCTGGTTTTAGCTGGTTGACCAGCCTGGTTTTAGAGGGGTTTTGGCCATTTCCAGGCTGGTTTTCAGCCTGGTCTTAGCTGGTCAGCCTGGGAGTTGACCAGCTAAAACCAGCTTGACCAGCCAAAACCAGCTATGTCCATCTTAAACCAGGCTGGTCAAGCTGGTTTTAGCTGGTTTAAGCTGGTCATTTTCCAGCCTGACCAGCTAAGATCAGGCTGGAAATGGCTGGTAACCAGCCTGGAAATGGCCAAAACCCCTCTAAAACCAGGCTGGTCGACCAGCTAAAACCAGCCAACCAGCTTAGGCTGGTTTAAGATGTTTTTTTCAGCAGGGAAGATCTCATCTTCTTCTGCATGATTATTTAAATCAGATAAACATGCTCTCTGCTGCGTCCTCCTGAGAAAAACTATCCTTATATAATGCAATGAAGCAGAAATGCATGAATGAAATATAAAAAAAAACAATACAAAAATACTTCAATTCACCAATTTATTAAAAGAACGCTTTTAAATCAGAAGCTTTCGTGTATTTTACCGACCTCAACACTTCAGACCATAACAGCTAGATTAATATAATATTTTATTATACATATTAATATAAATCTGCTTATGCAGGAGAAAAACACGTTCCCAGATCACCCTTTTACATGAAATTATTGTATATTTAATGAACAGTAAAGAACAGGAATCTTCAAAATGAATTACACAATCATGTTATGATTTGATAGGATAAAACAGGAAAAATCTTGACAAGGATGGGTGAAGCTTATTTCTCACAAACTGCTTTTCTTGGAGCTGAGCATGGGAGATCATTCCAGTTATTTGGAGTGCCTTTTGAAATTCTCACTTCAACACAGTCCTCGTTCACACTTTTATAGTCATTCGGCTCACCCCTAGCCCAAAACCTAAATAAAATGTCAGATTTTCAATTATTCAAGTCACAATATGTTCACAGTTTTACCAAAAAGCAATTCATGAGTCAGCAATACTCAGTTTCACAATGCCAATGAACAAAAGTGACAGTAGAGAAGCGAAAGAGTTCACAGGGGAAAAGAGTTCATAGGAAATGTCTTAAATGTGTTTTGCTTGTTTGTTTAAACAATAACAGCATTTGGGGAACTAAACAATTTCAAAGTGCAAGATTTAGAAAAGGCAGCGATTATAATCTCTGTGTAAACACCCAAAACTGGAATCTTTAAAAAAAGGTGACGTCGTGTGTGTGTGTAGTGTGTGTGAGGTATGTAAACATGCCGAATGTGAAGTACATGCTAGTGTTGTTGTTGCTCAAGAGTTTGCTAACGCTTCTTCAGCAAAGAGTTAAGCTGCGGTCACACTGCACTTTTCTCCCCATAGACTTCCATTCATACGCACGTGAATGCGTCAGACCGGAAATGTAAGCTTGTGCGAAAAGTTTTCGCAGTTCAATCTATTTTGTACTTGTACATTTTCTGATGATTTTTTAAAATAGGTTTCAGGGTTGATTTTTGATTCATTTTACAAAATAATTAACTTTGGCAAATGCATGATTTTTTTTTTTAATTGTAAAACTGGCTGATACACTCGATAATGCTTTAAAGTTGATCATTTTTCTTGGAAAGTTTCACATACACAAAGCAAAAGTAATGTCTATTACTCCCTCCTTTAATTTTTTCTGTAAAGATTTAAAAATATTTTATAATTCTTTGACCTCAATTACAAGAAACAAGAAGGCTATACAAACCTCTCTAATAATGAAAAAAAATAAGCTGTACAATCTAATAATTTAAATATAATAGATCCCCCATATATGTAACGCAGTTTTTTTTTATTTAAAGTATTTTCTGCATCACAGACTAAGTTTTACATATGTTATCATATTATCCTGTATGCTGTAATATAAAATATTATATATTTATAAAAAAAAGTTTTTGCAGCTTGGTGGAAGCTTGGTGAACTCTGACCTGCGAAATCGCATCACATGATTGTTCTGTCGTACGAATTCTGTCGTACAGCGCTGAGAAAGGAGGCGGGATTAAACAAGATGATTAGACATTAAAAAAGCAAGCGATTGCTCCACGTTTTAAATTTCTGTACAGAGAGTTCATGTTTTGATCCTTGATTGGTCTCACGCAATCAAGTGATGCGATTTCGCAGGTCAGAGTTCACCAAACTTGAACTTTCCGAGTTGAACTTACGTTTCTGGTCTGACGTATTCAGTGCATATGAGTTGAAGTCTATGGGGAGAAAAGTGCAGTGTAACCGCAGCTTTACTTGGCAAAATCTAAATGCACACCTGTGCAGACAACATGTCTAATCCTCACTGCCCTACAGGTGCTGTTTACTAACAAGGTGACAGCGCTAAACAGGGGCCTGGCAAAGTAAAACAGCATTTTGACCTTTTCCGTCTGCACATATGTGTTAACACAGATCACTTTGAAAACATTGTCTACACATGAAACGTTTTAAAAATGCATTTGACTTTCATTGGCATAATCCCAGTTTTACTACAAAACTTATGGTTAAATTGTGGCTATCAAGTGAGTTGGATACATCAGACAAGGATGTTCCAGATAATAAGGCTTTGGAATCCATCATACTGTAAGAATGGTAATTTGACCACAGCGGTTCGAACTGTAGTCTGCCGAGCGACTAAAAAGTTATCAGCATGATGGTAAAAAACTGTACATTTCTAGTCAAACCATTCTTCTGCAATCTTATACCAAAAACGGAAATAAGGGCAGTATTAATAGCTATAAATGTGGGAGAGCGTTGATATTATGTGATTGTATTGTATTGCAATATGGAGCAATTAAGTGTTGATGTTAAATCAAAAGTATTTCACAAATACTTGAAAATGAAATGATTTAATGACAATAATTCTCTATGGTTACAACTGAATTAGTTATAATAAAACATGAAATGATAAAAACATATGATATAAATTGTACCCAGCTTAAATGTAAATTTAAAGTTACCAGAGGGAGAGGGAGAGACAGGGGGAGGAGAGAGAGAGCCAGAGAAGATAACCTCCAGAGAAGGAGAGGAGCAGAACAGGAGAGAAGCAGATCAGGAAAAGACAGGCCAGGAAAAGAGACAGAGCAAAGTTTACCAGCTATTTTGTATCTTTCTTGACCATGTGACCAAAGCCCAAATACTGAGACATTCAAACTGACCAATCAACATGTGGCCACATCGTAAAACCCCCAAAGTGCACATACCAGGCCCTGATCTTATCAGTATCTGCCTTTGGAGTCAGCATGGACCTTTTTTGGTGAAAGACATGTTTTGCCATATAAACAAATGCATAGGATAATTTAGACTCTTACAATACCCACGTTGATTGGGCCCAGACAGCCAGGGATAAGGCTAAAACCAAGCTTTGTATGCTAGTGAGATAGCATTTACTATCCACCTGCTCAAAGTTTACTTGGATGCAGAGAAACTATGATTATTTTCCTGGTTTTGTGACATAAAAAAAGGCGGATGAAAGGCCTGCAGCACTATAGTTCGAGCCATGTTAGTGGGGACCTTAAGTCCGAACCCCACGCTGAAGTACATGAATGCCCTGACTATTCCAGGGGCAACGTTTTTTAGAAGAGGCCAGCAACAGGGCCTGTAGATCTCTCTTTTAAGGGGGGAAACTGTCAGTAGAAAGATGGCCCTGAGTATCAGCATCCCGTCTGACACCCCTCGATTGGTTTGAAAGGGGCTGCTGACAGGCCCTTGAGCACTTTCGATAGATCCCAAGTCGAAACCCTAGTGCTGCCACAGCCTCAAAGAGCCACAAAGGAAACACGCCACTAGGCGTTTCTCCTTAATCCATCAGACCTATAGACTGATATAGTTGCAACATACACTTTCAAAGTGGAGGGAGTAAGCCCAACAGAGAAACACTGCTCCAGGAAATTCAGGACTGAGCCAACTGGGCAGTTCACTGGATCTAAGTGGTTGGTAAGAGCACCAAACTAAAAATTGCTTCCTTTTCATGGCATACAGTCTACTTGTGGCAGGAGCTCTGGAGAAGGATATGGCCTGAACAACCTCGGTTGACAGACCAAAACTCATGAGGTGAGCCCCCTAAGCGGCCACACCCACAGTTTCCACAGATCTGGATGAGGGTGCACAATCGCCCTCTCCACCTAGAATAGGAGGTCCCTCTTGAATGGAATCTTCTATCGGAGGCCATCCAGGAAGGACACTATGTCTGAGAACCAAACTCGGGACAACCAGTACGGGGCTACCAGCAGTCGACAGAGACCATCTCATCCTCTCAAGAACTATGTACAGACAAACAGATGTAACCTCGGCCATGCCTGTACCACGGTATCTAGTCCCAATAGAGCTGAATGTGTGAGTGAGGACCCCAGTCAATAATGGGTGGTTTCTTGAGAGGTGAAGAGATCTATGTTGGCCCTGCCTTCTAAATGGTGTCTATAACATGTGGATAGAGCCTCCATTCCCCAGGCCTCAGGCCCTGTCTTGACAGGAAGTCTGCTCCCACATTCAGATGGCCTGGGATGTAGATTCCCTTGGGCCCACAGGATCTGATGTGCCAGTCTGCAAAGAGTTTGTGACCTCAGACCCCCCTGGTGATTGATATAAGAGATAACGGATATGTCTGTTTTGATCAACACATGGTGACCCCTCACATGAGGGAAAAATGTCTCAGTGCCTGAAATACCAACAGCATCTCCAGGCAGTTTATGTGCCACAGGAGATGATGGTCTATCTATTGTCAGAAAATAGGGAGGCCCCTCAGGGTCACTCCCCAGTCCATGCAGTTAGTATTTTCATCAGTGTGATTTGTTGAAAAATTGCTGCCAGCATTGGGCCCTGGCACAGTAATCAGGGCTTATTCCACATGGCCAGGGCTTGATGGCAATGCTGTATAACCTTGATTGTGTGAAACAGATTTCCCCTTGGTAAAAAACCTTGGATTTAAGCCACCACTGTAGTGGTCTCATGTACAACAGGCCACGTGGTATCAGGTTGTATGATGCTGCCATCAGGACTAATCATTTCTGAAACTGTTGTGCAATGATAGATTGTTTTACAATGATGGATTGGTCTAGCTTGACTTTGCTTTAGGCTGACAGGATTGACTCGATCAGAAGTGGGAACAGACACAGATCCATTGTCATGGAGTGCCAAAATAAACATAAGAGAGTGGTTGTCTGGGCTGGGACACTTTTCTTTGTGTTCAGCTGTAACCCCAATTTGTCGATATGTGTGAGAACGACATCTTGATGTTGAACCGCCATATGCTCCGACTGAGCAAGAATCAGCCAGTCGACTAGATAATGGAGTATGCAAATACCCTGTAAACTTAGCAGAGCTAGTCCCACATCAAAAACCTTCCTGAAGGTGTGGGGTGAGCGTGCTTGGTTGAATGGTAGAACTCATTATTGATGCCCTTCACCCCCAAAAGCCAACCTCAGGAACCTCCTGTGTTGTGGAAGTATGTGTTCTTTAGGTCTATCATGACGAACCAATCCCAAGACAATCAGGCTGATAGTCAGCATTTAGAATCTGAATGTCCTGACCACTCGATTTAGCTACCTTAGGAAATAACCCTCTTTTTTTTTTGGCATGATGAAATATGGGAAAAAAATGACTCTCTCTCTCTCTCAATGAACACATTCTATGGCCCCCTTCCTCAAAACAGAATTTACTTACTGTTCCAAAACCAGAGCCTACTCAGCTTTCACTATGGTATAAACGATGCCATTGAAATGAGGTGGACAAGATTCAAACTGAATTCTGTGCCCTATCTTTTTAAATACCAGGACACATTGTGAGATGTTCTGCAGACGCTCCAAGCTATCAGTAGATTCTCAAAAAGGAACCACTCACTCTAGAGTGGCCTCTGGATTTTCTAGAGTAGCTCATTCAGAGACCTGAAATGGGTAACTGTGCCTGATCCTTTCCCAAACACTTAATGCACAGCTTATGCATGTCCCCCTCTTTCAAGTAACAGGGACAGGGAGGAACACATCGTGTTCTGCCATCTTTAAAAAAAAAAATTTCAAAGTATGTGGGGGAGAGAAAGAGTGTCACACAAATCTTTGTGAAGACAAAAGAAGTTGACGCTGTATGACAAGCTCAGGCTATATAAAGCTTTCTGGTATGACGACTTAAATTATTAAACAATCACAAAAAACTTAGGAAGTTTCTGTGTGTTTTATGACTTACCCTTGATTTAGTGGTGAATTATCCACCCATTTCATGGTGCCTTCAGTCTCGATGTCTGACAAACCAATCCATGTGTCCTCCTTGACTAATGAAGAAATCAACCTCTGTGTGTGAATAAAAGCAGAATAAGTGTGATTTCTCTCATTCAATAACAAACACTCAATAAACAAACTCACCTGCTTCTCTTCACTTCTAAAGATGACCAGATCAGCTTCATGATTCCTGCAGAACTGCCTGCTGTCAGACCAGCTCTTCGCTGCAGTGGACATGAACAGCACACCTAAACAACACGCATTCATATCCTTTTCAAAACTGTTTGCAAATGATAAATTAAAGAATGTAATTCGATTAGCACTGACCTGGTTTAGAACGAGCCATCGTCAGTTCAGCACTCAATGACGTGATTCTGTTTTCCAGCTCCAGTTTCTTCTCATTTAGGGTGTTGACATTGTTCTGTAACTGGTTAATCTGAGCATTGAGATCATTGACTGTGGTCTCCAGCTGGTGTTTGTCAGTCTTCAGATCAGTGTTGTTGTGCTGTAAGCTGCTGATGGTGTGATTGAGCTCTTCAACTGTGTTCTTGTAAGTCTTTAACAGGTCTCTCTCTGCTGTGATGCTGATGTGCTGCAGTGTGATGAAGAGCAGCAGAAGAGCACAAATGAACACCAGGACCACCAATACCAACAACACACATCTGTTGCATTCTGACAAACACACACACAAACACACAGATATCAGTGAAAAACACTTAAATTCAGCTTCAAATCTGGTATTCTTTCTTAGGTTCTGTAGCTAAAGCTTTTATATATGGTAGCAATGTTGCTATCCTGGTGAAAATCCAAACAAGTATGTAAATATACAAGCTATTAAAAAAGCTAATAAAATAATAATACATTTAACATAAAAGCAGTTCTTAGATAAATATTTGAAACTCTTTGTGACGTTCCTCTTTTTATCATCTGCAGCACCATTTCTGCTTTACAGTTCATTTCAGCTTACTGCGTTTTCGATAGTTTTCTTCATCCTGGTTGTGATTCTGTGCTTGAGGTCCAGTCGAGTCCTCAATATCTCTGCACTGAACATTTTCATAAACAGCCTCCATAATTGTCTTGTCTTTCAAACAGTACGTCTTCACAAATGCTATGGTCTTGAATGAGATGTGCAATTTTTAGGATTGTTCTATCCCTAAAAAGGAAGTTTAAGTTCACACTACTCTAACCACAAAAAATGAAGACATCGAGTCCAACACAAAATCCCTCTGCAGACCTATGTTAGGCTTATATCTGCACATTATACATTCAACATATTATCAGCTTCAAAAGCCAACAAGAGGGATCTGTGACACTCAAATGGGCTCAAACAGACTTCAACAGGCTGAACTGGACCTTTACATTGATGATAGAGGAACAGCAGTGGTGTAGTGTAGCATGACTGAGGAAGTGGACATAATGTACAGTCAGTGTAAAGCAAGATGAAAGACCGTTGTACCCGCTAGCGCCACCAGTAGCAACAGGCTAGCACAGAAATTCCATTTGAAAATACTGGAGTGAAATAAACTCATATCTTAAAGACATGTCGAGAGGAAATGGAATTTAATGCCGTGCTTCTTGCACAATCTGAGACCCACTTCCTATCATATAACTAACAGGCAGTGAAGATCGCTGATTTTTAAAGAAATCAGATCTTAAACGTGACAGTTTTGTAATGGAAAGAGAGTTCACCATAAGCCCTTGAGCTACCTGGATGATAATTAAAAGTCTGTGTGCATGTAGCCTGTAGGCAGTGCTTAATTTGTCAATAAACTATTTCCAGAACAAACACCAGGAAATAAAAGTCACCATAATCAATGTCCACCACACAATTTTAGTTTTCCAGGAACATGACGTCATTAAACAGTGATATCCCAAAAACAGAGCATCACAATTTTGAACAGTCGTATTTTATTTCAAGAGTTCACACTTAGATAATGCTTGACTATATTAGCAGGTTTGGCATGCTGTCCCGGGAGAGAACCATGAGCTCGGAGATAATTGAGCCCAGGGCTCCGCCTGGACAATGAGCATTAGGAGGGATACGAGATCAGGCAGTTCCCGAGAGCCCCCTGGGATTCGACCGTCAACCTCGCCCGTGTGTATGTATTAAGTGCTTGTGACTTTTACTATTATTTAATTCACTTGTTTCACATGTTTTTAGACTGTGAGAGGAAACTGGAGAACCCGGGGAAAAATGTAAAGTCCACACAGAAAGTGCCGACTGGCACAGCTAGCACTTGAACCAACAACCTTCTTGCTGTGCTAGCCACTGAGCCGCCGTGTCGCCCGATCCTAGAATTGGGGAGGAGGGAGAAGGGATGGTGGGGGGTGGGTGTCATCCAAAACATCAAAAGATTTGCTTCTGTCTCCCTCTATCCTGATCCATTCGCGCAGTTTCATCTTCTTGAGATCTCTTTTGATCAGGTTCATTATGAGATTTACCTGTGGTTTTATGAAATAAGTCAGACTTGTTCCAGGTGCATGTTGGACTCCGGCAGGGCTGCCCTTTGTCACCAATTCTGTTCATAATTTTTATGGACAGAATTTCAAAAGCACAGCCTTGGGCTGGAGGGGATCCGGTTCAGGGACCACAGGATCTCATCTCTTTTATTCGCAGATGATGTTGTTCTGTTGGCTTCAACGAACATGGACCTTCAGCATGCACTAGGGCGGTTTGCTGCCGAGTATGATGCGGTTGGGATGAGAATCAGCACCTCCAAGTCCGAGGCCATGGTGCTCCACCGGAAAAAGGTGGCTTGCCATCTCCAGGTTGGAGGAATGTCCTTACCCTAGGTGGAGGAGTTCAAGTATCTTGGGGTTTCGTTCACAAGTGAGGGAAGGATGGAACGTGAGACGCCTCTGAGATGTTAGGATTTGTATAATGTCATGTCTTGTTTATAAATTGTGTTAACTGTAAACAGGAAGTGTTCTGATTTCAGTCTGGCCTGTCTGATGATAATAACAAACTCTCCTTTCAACCAGAAACATCTCTGCAGATTCAGATTAGGTGTGTGCATTACATTCACATCCTGCTGTCTTTTGGCTCGTTTCCACTGAGTGGTACAATACGGTACGGTTCGGGTCGGTACGGGTCACCTTTATCAGGCTTGCATTTCCACTACAAAGGGTACCCTTGTGGTGGGCGTGGTGTACGACAGAGAGTTTCAGTCGACGTCATTCTCGCTCGCATAAATGTCTACATTAAAGCTGTACAGGTCGTTCACATTATATGAGAAGCTCTTCTCACAAAACAGATGCTTTAAACATATTAATACTTGTTTATAAATGTTTATTACTAACATTTCTATGAACATGATTTGATTATAACTGCAGATCAATGACAGTGAGACAGTATTACAGCCTATTGTAACGTCTGCAATTATAAAAAATAAATAAATAAATGCAACATATATGAGCACATACAGACCCTTACAGTCTCCGATATGTTACCACTTACAGAAAAACTACACACAGCTTACATTAAGTCCTTATTTGAGTTCAAAAACAACACGCAACATATACAGTAGCCCACAGTCAGAGCAAACCTCTCATCTGTATCTTTAATCTTCACCAGCACATGTAGCCTCTGTTAGAGAGTAATTCCATCATTCCGAGTTTATAAAAGTCCAAAAGGCCATGATAAACATGGCAGTTTGTTCATGATTTAGGATGCTGAAACTATTTGCTCCTGTGTTTTGTTGGGCTTCTCCTTTTTTTCGCGCTTCACTCTCGCATTTGTCCGCTCGCGCTTTCAGACGGCCTCGTAAAACAACAACAGGACACGGCAGATTCTTGGCTTTGTGGCTGTTCATCAAGACAACGACAATGTTTGTTTTGATGCTCGGGTCATCCATGAATTGTTATTATATGCATAAAGTTGTCTCGGCTGTGTATTTAAAAAACATGGCGGTTCCTTTTGTTTTGATTCTGGCTAGCTCCACGAGATCGTGACGTATCTCTGTAAACCAATCAGCGTTCAGCTACGCGTGTAGCTCCACCTTTTGGTACCCTTTCTCGTCTTTGGAACCCTTTCGAAAGGGTGCCGAAAAAGTGGTACGGTTTGGTTTGGTACGCTTTTGACAGTGGAAACGCCCATAAAAGCGTACCGACCCGAACCGTACCGTACCATACCACTCAGTGGAAACGGGCCATTAATGTCTACTGCTTAATCCAACAATAACCTCAAACATGATTCTCTAATAATAGTCAACAACAATCAGTCAGATAAAGCTGCTCTCAACTGCATCCTGCTGGCTGGAGGAAAACTCTCATAGACATCCATCCAGCTATGTTTCCATCCAAAGATGCAAATTAAATGTATGCACAAAACTGCAATATCACATAAAAGACGTGCGAAAAAAGCAGCGTTTCCATCCAACGAGTCAAAGAGAACAAAATCGTCACTTTCTGATTACTGGCGCAAAATATCAACAGTAAAAACAGAATTTGCTGCGGTAGGAGAAGCTGCGTCAATCTTTTCTTCATTTAATAAATGACTTGCGCCTCAGAAGACAATGCCAACACTAAATGAATGCCTGTGGCGTTTGAAGGCGTGAGACAAGGAGCACTGACACTCCTGACTATTCTGGACGTCATTAATAATATAATAACACTAATACTGAAACGGTTAAGGCGTTTTAGATTGAACAAAACAACATTTCAGATGGTTTACAGTGTGCTCAGCCTGCTGGTTTACCCATTCACACACATTTTTATCATCTCTTATTTTTTATGATCTCGTATAACAAAATCACATGACTTGTTTTAATGCGCATACTGGAATTTGTTTCCATCAAAGTTTATCCACATTTTTTCATATTGAATAAAACATTTATCCTACTCATTTATGAGCAAACATTTTGGTAACACTTTAGAATAATGGTCCATTAGTTTGTTAATGTATTTACCAACATTAACTAAGTATGAATACTCTTGTAAAGCATTTATTAATTATAGTTCAACATTAACTAATGCATTATTAAAATCCAAAGTTGTGCTTGTTAACATTAGTTAATGCAACATAAGTTAACATGAACGTTATTTAACGTAAATAACATATTGAATAATAAATCGTGGGTCCCTAATAATATCTCTATGGGGGGCCCTAAAATGCGTGGGCCCTTAGAATCGTCCTAACCCCCTTAGAATCGTCCTAATCGTTCTAGTAAATTCATTTACTAACATTAACTAATGGACCATTACTTTAAAGTTTGACCCACTTTTTATGCACATTTTCAACATTTATGCGCATATTGGCTTTTCCATCAACCATTTTTATGCGCATATCAAAAATGAGCATTAAAATAGGTGGATGGAAACATGGCTAATGTCAACAACAGTCAGTCTGATAAAGCTGCTCTCTACTGCATCATGCTGGCTGGAGGAAAACTCTCATAGACATCCATCAAGTGCATCAAATCAAAACTTTATTATGATGATGATGATCATCAGTTAATCTCAAAAGCATCTCACATACTCAATATCTGAATAAGGTAGAAAACAGAGCAATAAATCAGGCTGTTAAAGAAAGGATGTTGGGTTCATTACAGGAAAGAGAAAATAATAGTGGTCAGTCATGTTTTTTTATTTATTTATCTGAATTCACTCTTGATGTTGAAAACTTCGGAAAATGGTAAAACAACAAGATGGGCTGAACTATTTCTCACAAATCGCTTTTCTTTTCTCAAAGCATGGCCGATCATTCCAGTTGTTCGGGACAGGTTCTGTAGACATCAGTTCAACACAGTCCTCTTTTCCACCTGCATCATTCGGCTCACCGTTCAGCCAAAACCTGAATAACATATATCAGATTTGTGAATCAGTCAAACCCACAGTGTAAACACAAGCAGCTCAAGAGCACAAAAGTTTTTCACAGACCAATGATTAAAAGGCTTAAATGCTAAAGATCTAGTACAGTGGTTCTTAACCTACAGGGGTTGCAAAGACGTAGGGGGTTCATGGGGAAACTTTTATTTTGAATGTATAACGTGTGGGAGGCACGGTGGCTCAGTGGTTAGCACTGTGGCCTCACAGCAAGAAGGTTGCTGGTTTGAGCCCCTGGTTCGTTGCTGGTTTCTGTGTGGAGTTTGCATGTTCTCCCCATGTTGGCGTGGGTTTCCTCCAGGTGCTCCGGTTTCCCCCACAGTCCAAACACATGCGCTATAGGCAGGGCTTAATCTGTGCCGGAACATGCCGGATCCGGAACCTCTGAAATCTGATCGGGCAGCTCATTTTACCAATCCCCCTCCTCAACCGCCCTCCTTCCCCTTCCGCTGTTCACTTTCACTTTCTTCCGCCACTCCCCAACCCTCTTCACTTTCGTCAGCAACAACCCCCCCGCTCTTCACTTTCGTCCTTCAGTCCGAGACACCCCTCCGTCATCCAACACCCCCCAATACCACCTATACCCCCACCCCTCCCCCCGCTCTCCACTTTCGTGCGCGACACCTCTCCATCTTCGGATAACATGCCGGATCCGTTACCCCGATCTGTTCCGGGACCTAGCGATTCACAAATTAAGCACTGGCTATAGGGAAATTGATGAACTAAATTGGCCATAGTGTATGAGTGTGTATGTGAATGTGAGAGTGTATGGGTGTTTCCCAGTACTTGGTTGCAGCTGGAATGGCATCCGCTGCATAAAAACATATGCTGGAATAGTTGGCGGTTCATTCCACTGTGGCAACCCCTGATAAGTCAGAGACTAAGCTGAAGAAAAAAACTTATGAATGAATAAATGAATGAATGTATAATGCGTGCCTCATGTCACCACCTACCAGTGACAAAAAAATTAGGTTTAGTGGCTGATTGGAATCAGTACTGATTCAGCCCATGTGAGTTCCAATCGGCCGTTAGACCTAAATTTTTTTTTTTTTGATGAACATTTTAGCTGGTTTTGACAAAAAAAAGTGTTTAATATAGAAACAAAGCGAAAGGACAAAAACAGAAAATATAACAGTACTTGGAATAAGGCTTCACTCAGACCAACAACCATATGTGTTAATGAAGGAGAGTCTTAAACTCTTAAAACTCCAAAATGCTCTAACATTTGACAATTAAACATGCGTCACTGCAGTCAAAACTTTTTCCAACTTAAAAAAAAAAAAGGAAAGAAAAGAAAAGAAAATTCAATTCTATTGCTGCATGGTCAAAAATCTGTGCTGAATAAGAGGGCTCTTCATGCCTAGTTCATTATGTCTCGTTGGAAAACCAAAACAAAAACAAAACAACTGTGACTTTTTTTTTTTTACCATTCTCTAATGAGTTAGCATTAATTCCAATGTCAGATGACACAGTGAATAATTGTATTGGGTGAATGGCAATGGATGTGATAAAGCAAATGATTATGAATAATTACATCGAGTTTATTTCTTCATCTTCAACTTGACGAGAGCACTGATATTGCTGAAGAAGCTCAGTTTACTGGTTTACAGCAGATTCATTGGTGATGGACACGTTTCTTTTCTGTCTCCCTTTTCCTGAATATGCAACCAATGAGCAGCATTCGAAATATTGGATTCATTCAGTGGTCAATGACAGGTAGAAACAGTGGACTGGTGTAAAGTACAGGCTTTTGCTCCATACACTCTGGCATTCGCTCCTTAAGTAATTGGCAGCTGATATGAAACAAGTGATGATGAAGCCATTCACATAGTCAACAGGAAAAAAGTGCAACAGCCACAGAACTTTTCAAAGTTTTCTGTCAAGAGATGAACAGATGCAGTTGCAGTTTCATAGTGAAGTGTGTGGTCTTTCCAGAGAGAAAAAAAGTCCTCAGTTGACTGTATGAGCTCAGAGAAGTGGTTAGAATTTGTGTTGTGCACTAGCTCTGAAGTTTACTTTGAGTTTACTTTACTACAAAAGTGATATGGCTTTGAAAAAAATTCTCCCTTTAGCATCAAACTATATATCTCTGTGAGGCTATTTTTATAGCTGGTGTACAAATAGTGCCAGACTCATGGTTGACGAAAGTTAGTGTGTTTTCCTTAGCCTTATTCAGCCATGACTCGACTACATCACATCCTCCTTCCAAGCCCAACCATCCCACTTATTGAGTAACTGTAAAATAATATCTGTTAATGAACTGTTTCTGTATTTTGTGATTCACAAGTGTTTATTTGTGGTTGTGAATTGCATTATGGGATGTTGATCTCTGTTCTGTCGACTTTTGATGTTGGAAATTCAACTCTATAGTTTAACAAAGTGACTTTTACTGACATTTTAGTAGTTTGAAATAATGTCATGTATAAGAAATAATATCTACAGAAATAAGTGTGTGAAATGACAGAAAATGTGCTGCAGTTTATTACAAGGTGTTTGTAGTGTAATTTACAACACCAACCCAGACAATTTAGCACGGCAAACTATTACAGATGTTCATAAGTCACGTTTACAAACGTTTCTAGGTTAAAAGTTGTTGAAAAAAGGATCAAGCTCCCATAATGCAATTCATAAATAAGCATAAATAACTGGGAAAAATAAAAATCTTCCCAGTTACCAAGGAATTCTAGCCCAGATTTGGCATAAAGCTGGCATTCATCCAGCACTAGCATACAGCATGTGGGCCAAACATGGCCTGCGTTTGGCAGAGGTGGTGCCATCTTTAGGGTGGCACACAAGACATGGGCCAGATGTAAAATGTAGTATTTGTAAAATTTATATGTGGACCACATCAGGGCAACTAATGTGCAACAACACTAAAGGTTTTTAATGTTAATATCATGAGAAAATGTGAAAGAGAGATAACAGACGGGCTACTATTAGATATTTTCAAACACATAAACGATGTGAGCAGTCTTCCTCATTGATTGATGTCAGTTTTTAAAGAAGTGTGGAAAAAATGCACAGCCACACCAAACAGATCTTAAGCATAAGGTCTTAGATTTATCAATCAGTTTAGACTTAGATTTACCAATATACCACCAAGACAGTTTAAATATTTTCCTTGCATATAATCGCATATGAAAAAAATTATAATCTAGTAAATGAACAATGACTACAATAGAAAATAAGTGCCGTTTCTGAGTGTTTTCTGACTTACCCCTGATTCAGTGTTGAATTATCCACCCACTTCATGGTGCCTTCAGTCTCGATGTCTGACAAACCAATCCATGTGTTCTCCTTGATGAATGAAGATATGAACCACTGTGTGTGAATAAAAGCAGAATAAGTGTGATTTCTCTCATTCAATAACAAAGTTAATAAACAAACTCACCTGCTTCTCTTCACTCTTAATAATGACCAGATCAGCTCCATGATCCCTGCAGAACTGCCTGCTGTCAGACCAGCTCTTCGCCTCAGTGGACATGACAAACCAACCTAAACAACACACATTCATATCATTTTCAAAACTGTATGCAAATGATAAAGTAGATATTATTTTAGATTAGCACTGACCATATTTAGAACGAGCCTTCTTCAGTTCATCACTCAGTGACGTGATGTTGATTTCTAACTCCAATATCTCCAGACTCAGAGAGTTGTATTTGTCCTCCAGCTGGTGTTTGTCAGTCTTCAGATCAGTGTTGTTGTGCTGTAAGCTGCTGATGGTGTGATTGAGCTCTTCAACTGTGTTCTTGTAAGTCTTTAACAGGTCTCTCTCTGCTGTGATGCTGATGTGCTGCAGTGTGATGAAGAGCAGCAGAAGAGCACAAATGAACCCCACAATTGCTAACACCACAAATCTGCGTCTTCCTGACAAACACACACAAACACACAAAGGTATTAATGAAAAACACTTTTGGCTCCATTTTAATGATCTAGGCACCAAGTCTAAAGCTCATGGCACAAAAACATTAAGGGTGTATCCGAATCCATGCGGCGCATGGTCAATAAAACTTGTTTTTAATAAAACAAATATAAATATGCATATAATAAATAATACTAATGATAATAATAACATTATACAAAAGCAAGTTGTCATGAATAAACTCAAAAAGCCCCGAGATGAAAAAGGCATAAAGGCAATGTGTAATTGTTTTAAGCAATGTTTAAGCGAGGCGTACAACTAAAGCACTCTGCGCTGGACTTTAAACCTGCTCTCAGCTGGTCTATTGCGCAGTCAATTTTCATTCATTCATTTTCTTTTCGGCTTAGTCCATTTATTAATCCGGGGTCGCCACAGCGGAATGAACCACCAACTTATCCAGCACGTTTTTACGCAGCGGATGCCCTTCCAGCCACAACCCATCTCTGGGAAACATCCACAAACACCCATTCACACTCATACACTACGGACAATTTAGTCTACCCAATTCACCTGTACCGCATGTCTTTGGACTGTGGGGAAAACCGGAGCACCCGGAGGAAACCCACGCGAACGCAGGGAGAACATGCAAACTCCACACAGAAACGCCAACTGACCCAGCGGAGGCTCGAACCAGCAACCTTCTTGCTGTGAGGCGACAGCACTACCTACTGCGCCACCCCTGCAGTCAATTTAGTTCCTCAAAATAGCAACGCACCAACAATGTGCCTTAACACACCTCTTTTCTAGACCGAAACACCCATGAGTCCACAAAGTGGCGCAAATGAATTTGCTATTTAAACAACGTGGAGGAAAATGGGGAAAAAAAGGTTGCGTTGGTCTGAAAATAGCAACACGTCGTGGAAACACGTCTTGCGCCTTACTGCACCGGGTGTATGATAGGGCCCTTAAATTCAGTGTCAAATCTGGTATTCCTTCTTAGGGTCTGTAGCCTATCGTTTTATATATGGTAGCAATGTTGCTTTACTGTTGAAAATCTAAACAAGAATGTAAAAATGCAAGCTAATATAAAAGCTAGTAAAACAATAACTCTATATCAATACATTTAACATAAAAGCAGTTTTTTTTAAATATTTGAAACTCTTTGTGCCACTTCTGTTTTCCTCATTTGTAATATCATTTCTGCTTTACAGTTCATTTCTACTTACTGCTTTTTTGATCATTTTCTTCATCCTGGTTGTGATTCTGTGTCTGAGGTCCAGTCGAGTCGTCAATATCTCTGCACTGAACATTTTCATAAACAGCCTCCATAATTGTCTTGTATGTCGGACAGTGCGTCTTAACAAATGCTATGGTCTTGAATGAATGTGCAATTTTTGGGATTGTTCTAACCCTAAAAAGGAAGTTTCATTTCACACTACTCTAACCACAAAAATGAAGACACTGAGTCCAACACAAAATCCCTCCGCAGACCCATGTTAGGCTTATATCTGCATATTGTACATTCAACATATCATCAGCTTCAAAAGCCAATAAGAGGAATCTGTGACACTCAAACGGGCTCAAACAGGCCGAACTGGACCTTGGCATTGATAATGCAGGAAAACAGCAGTGGTGTAGAGTTGCTTGACTAAGGACGTGGACATAATATACGGTTAGGCACATTATCTTCAGTTTAGTGAAACCAATTCTTTTAAGCTTCAATTAGAAATAAAGTTAAAATGTGTTCATTGAATGTTTCATACAAGTCCAATAAATGCATTGTTCATCATTTTTAGTTAAGCAGGAAGTGACAGTTTTGATACAGGATTTCAGTCTGAATATAGACTTCAGGCCTTAAAGTGCTGTATGGAAGTTTTTGATTCTTCTAAAGTATAAAATACCATAATATGTTTACAGATATTAAAGAAACATGCTAAGTGAACATTCTTGTTTATCTGAAAAACAATGCTGAAGTCAGATATTCTGCTTTGAACATGTGTTTTCCGTGTCGGATTGCTGTCTTTGTTTTGGTCCCTTTAATCCGCCCAATACCAGTTTAGCCAATTAATTGAACGTGTTGTGGCGTTTGTAGTCGTGAAGTACAGACACTCTTGTCTATTCTGGAGGTCATTAATAAAATAATAACACTGCAATGATTAAGGCATTTTAGAATGACCTAAACAACATTTCAGATGTTTTACAGTGTGTTCAGCCTGCTGGTTTGTCCATTCACACACATTTTCATCATCACATGATCTTATAACAGAATCACATGACTTTTTTAATGCACACACTGGAATTTGTTCGGTAAAAGTATTTCCATCATAGTGGTTTATTTTTTCTTATCCAATAAAAAGTTTATCCTACTTAGTTAAATGTTTTTTTATGCGCATTTTCAACATTTATGAGCATCTTGGCGTTTTTATCAACCATTTTTATGCGCAGATCCAAAATCATAAAAATAGGTGGATGGAAATATAGCTATTGTCAACAACAATCAGTCAGATAAAGCTGCTCTCTACTGCATCCTGCTGGCTGGAGGAAAACTCTCAAAGACATCCATAAAGTGCAACAAATCAAAACTTTATTATGATGAAGATGATAAGCAGTTAAACTCAAAAGCACCTCACATTCTAATATCGGAATAAAATAACAGAGTAGTAAGAATTATGCGGTAACGCAAGGCAAGCTTATTTCTATAGCACATTTCATACACAGTGGCAATTCAAAGTGCTTTACATAAACAGGAATAAAAGAGAGAAGTATAAATAAAATAAAAACAAATAATATAAAAACAGATGAAAACAGCGCAAAGGCAGGTTTTCCATATTCCAAAACTCCGGTGTATCATATTTTCTCATTTTACTCTGGGACTTCCTCATTCTGGTAATCACCCCCCCTCTCTGTGGACTTTTTCTGTACCTATTAATCTATTGGACATCTCCAACAGATTCGATTTTTCACCTAGAATCGAAAAGTTAAGCTTTACACCTCTAATTACGTGCCCCCCCAATTTCAGCTTTCTCACAGAAGTCAAGACTCACTCTGGGCCCGCCATCGGCTGACTTCTTTATGCAGCTCAAAGGACAGAGCTGTCCCTGGAGACGCTTGCTAATACCCAGAGTTGGACCACCGGCCATATGGCCATTCGAACCAGGTGCAGACCTGGATGGTCTCGTCCAGCCTAGCACCTTCTTGTGCTGCAAAATGGATCATTTCTCCCTATGGGTTATTAACCAAGGCTGAACCTGGACCCGGGTGTCCCACGAGACACTTTTAACACACGATACAGGGCTCATTTGTCCCGATTGCCATTTAACCAAGGCTGTACCTGGACCCAAGTGTCCCACGCGACACTTTCAACACACTTGACAGGGATCATTCGTCCCGATTGAAGCCATTTTAACACACAGATACAGGAATAATAAAGACACTGCATGGCGAACACCATATGACCTTTATTGTTTTAGAAAATTGCACATTATTTATTTAGGAAGATTCAGAGTCTTCTGTTGGTTTGAGCGGGCGTGGCCCCTGGCTTTTCCCCTGCCATGGCAGCGTCCTCCTGCTGGTTCCCTCCTGTAAAGGAGACACAGTAAGACCAGTTAACCAACACCACATGCCCTGCTGTTCACATCCATGCTGGCTAACCAAAGAGGAACTGACTTACCAGGGGTGACCTGGAACTCTCTGCCCTCTTGTGCCCCTTCCTTGGGTGGCTTTCTCTGCCCGACGCCGCCTCCTCCTCCTCCACCAAGGCCCTCTCGAAGAGTCTGCGGTGCTCACGTGCTTGCAGAGGGCCGAGGTGAAGTGCGTAGAATTTATCTAAGCTCCAAGAACCTCCGGAACCAGCTGTATTCTTCTTTATTGAGTGACAACTGGGCTGCACTGAAGGCTCTGTTTGTTTTATGAGTGGTGATCTGGCCATAGAACAGGCAGAGAGAAGGTGAGTGAGTGAGTGAGTGAGTGCATACTACTGGTGGCCTCCACCCGCAGAGCTAAGGAGTCACACTCACATTAATGACAAAGGCAGACTCGTCTGGGCTTCTGGCGGCCTCTTCAACCTCCTGGATTGTCAGATTCTGGAATACGCCACAGCTGTGGCCTGAGATGGAGGTCAGGTAACCTGTCAGAAATCCATAGAAGCGCCACTGCTGCCTGGTGTCTGGCTTGGACTCTAGGCTATCTGGGACAGAGTTAGACCGGTTAGAACAAACACACAAACACACCATGAATGATTTAACTTAGCAAGAGCTGTTGGTGCTCCTTGGTTAAACGGGCAAAGCCAGTGTGCCCACTTCCCCCAGATAGAGTAAAGGAAGAAAGTCAGTGTTTCTACCACCTGGAAGCGGGTGGTGGAAACTGACTGGCGGGACTGAACACTCACCTAGAAGGGCAGGGATTTTTCTTCCAGCCATTTGGTGACAGTGTAGCAGACTGGCTTTGGAGATCAACCTGCCCTCTTTCGCCTGCTTGGTTCTGACCTCGTGCACCACAACGTTCTGGCGTATGCCCCGAATGAGAGCTCTGATCTCCCTGCGTATTAGCACCAGAGCAGTGCTGGAGAGGCGACAGGAGGCCGGCGGGGTTTCCGAGATGTAATCGAGGAATTGCGCCACGTTCTTCAGATAGTGCTGTCTGGTGCGCTCGGCCATGCGCGTTCGCCCCAGAAGAGCAGCCCAAGCTCGGATCCGCGCTGGCTGGTCGTGGAAGATGAAGTGCTCTGGATCGGCGTGGCCTCTCGCCATATATCCGAGGAACGCCTTGATCCTCGTTACTTTGGACGCAACATTGTTTCTCGGACGAGCTGTTGGGTCGCTGCCCAGTTGGAAACCCTCAAACTCTTCCAGGAGCAGGTCTGCAGAAAAGGAGCCAAAGTTAAAAGTCAGCCGTGATGATGTACCCCAACCAGCCCAACAGAACCCAACAGAACACTGCCAAAACCATACTCAACTGAGGGCGGGAACGTGGTCTGGGAATGGATACGTTTGCGGGTCGTAGGCTTCCAGAGGGCCGGGGGGCGTAGGGCATCGGGGGATGACGGTGCAGGAGACAACCTTCTCCTCGTCGTCGTCCTCCTCCTCCTCCCCACCCTCCACAACTCCCGATAACGGCGTGTGAATTCGCCCAGGGTGGACCTGACCTTGTCCACCTGCTTGCAAAGGTCTGAGAGCTGGGCCTGGATTTGCTCCGTAGCAAGCCTGCACCGTGGGTCAGCGCACGGACGCCCGGCTTCGGGTCCTCTGGTTGTTCCTGGTCCTCCTCTTCCGAGGACGCTAGCCGAGACACCACAGGAAACCGCCGGCTGAGTGGACTGCAACCACCGAAGGTCCTGAGCTACTTTGCGGCACTTTGCTCTCCCCATGGGCTCCTTCCGGGCCGAGGCCGAGAGCTCTGCGTGCTGCTTCAAGTGTCTGTCTAGCCGGGCCGGCGTCCTCCCACAGCCGGACACCGGGCACTGCATCTTCCGCGTGTCCACGCGGCCAGCGAGAGCAAGAGCCTCTTTTCGTCCGAGTTGGTCACCTTGCGAACCGCTGACAGGTGCGACGAGATCCGGCTGTAGACATTGAGGCAGAGCGCAGCCGTGGGAACCCTTTGCATGGCTTTTGTCTTTCCTTTCAAAGGGATCGTTATATATATATATGAGAGCCCCATCGAACACGCACCATTTCCGGGCAGACCCGTAGCCCTGCACCACTGGCCCTAGCTTGTTTCACCCCGCCGGAGACTCTAACTAAGCCCCATCGACCAACCCCCACCCAACCACCTGCCGGCTGGGGGAGGGGAGCGGGGGCCCGAGAGGCAGCGGGTATAAACCCGGGGGGTGGGCAGGCTTGCAGGCGGATGGACGGACAGACGGGCGGCAGTAGGCGCGCACACACAGGGGCTGGAAATTTGCGCCAGACCGTAACCCCACGCTGCCCCTGGGGCTTGTTTCCCCGCGCCGGAAGACTCTTACCGAGCCCACCAACCATCCCCAGCCCCCAGGCGAGGGGGCAGGGGGTGCACGGGCCGAGAATCAGCAGGGGGGATTAAAACCCAGGGGATCGGGCGGGCGGAGCGGCGGGCATGCTCTAGGTCAAAACCAGACGGGTCATTTGGGTTCTTCTCCCACAGATAGAGGCTGACCCAACCTCGGACACCTTAAGGGCCAAGGGTGGGGGCCGGGTGGGGTCCTACCCTTGGGGCGACATGAGCTCCTATCAGCCAGTAGAGTGGTCTGAGCGCAAAATCGTCAGAGACGAAGTGGACATATTTATGCCTTCCCCGATTCCACGATGGCAGGTCAGAGACAATTGGTGTCGGGCGCGGGACATCCCGGCAGGTATGCCGGGAAAGGTGGTCTCCTGTCGGGCATGGCCTGGCGGGCTTGGGCCTGGGTCTAAGCCAGTCCACCGGTGAGGGTCGTCAACTCGTTCCTCCTGCCCACCGGTCAGACCAACCGAATTCCTACCGGACCTTGGTCATTTCAGGCGCTCGCTAGAAAGACCAACCATCCCCAAAGCGGACTTGGTCATTTTTTTTGGAGACCCACCAACTATCAGAGGGCCCTGCAGCCATTGACCTTCATACCGCCGAAGCCAGACCCATTCTGCCCGGGGGGGGTCTCACCTTTTTCGGGGCCGAACTCTAGGCTCAGAGGGCCCTGGGGCTATTGGCTTCCAAAACCCCCAGCCCCCGAAGCCAGACCCGCTATGCCCGGGGGGGCTCACCCTTTCCGGGGCCAAACTCTAGGCTCAGTGGGCCCTGGGGCTATTGGCTTCCAAAACCCCCAGCCCCCGAAGCCAGACCCGCTCTGCCCGGGGGGGCTCACCCTTTCCGGGCCGAACTCTAGGCTCAGAGGGCCCTGGGGCTATTGGCTTTCAAAACCCCCAGCCCCCGAAAGCCAGACCCGCTCTGCCCGGGGGAGGCTCACCCTTTCCGGGGCCAAACTCTAGGCTCAGTGGGCCCTGGGGCTATTGGCTTCCAAAACCCCCAGCCCCCGAAACCAGACCTGCTATGCCCGGGGGGGCTCACCCTTTCCGGGCCAAACTCTAGGCTCATAGGGCCCTGGGGCTATTGGCTTCCAAAACCCCCAGCCCCCGAAGCCAGACCCGCTTTGCCCGGGGGGCTCACCCTTTCCGGGGCCGAACTCTAGGCTCAGAGGGCCCTGGGGCTGTTGGCTTCCAAAACCCCCAGCACCCAAAGACAGACCCGCTATGCCCGGGGGGGCTCACCCTTTCCGGGGCCGAACTCTAGGCTCAGAGTGTCCTGGGGCTATTGGCTTCCAAGACCCCCAGCCCCCAAAGCCAGACCCGCTCTGCCCAGGGGGCTCACCCGTTCCGAGGACGAACTCTAGGCTCAGAGGGCCCTGGGGCTATTGGCTTCCAAAACCCCCAGCCCCCGAAGCCAGACCCGCTCTGCCCGGGGGGGCTCACCCTTTCCGGGGCCGAACTCTAGACTCAGAGGGCCCTGGGGCTATTGGCTTCCAAAACCCCCACCCCCTGAAGCCAGACCCGCTCTGCCCGGGGGGGCTCACCCTTTCCGGGGCCGAACTCTAGGCTCAGTGGGCCCTGGGACTATTGGCTTTCAAAACCCCCAGTCCCCAAAGCCAGACCCACTATGCCCGGGGGGGCTCACCCTTCCGGGGCCGAACTCTAGGCTCAGAGGACCCTGGGGCTATTGGCTTCCAAAACCCCCAGCCCCCGAAGCCAGACCCGCTCTGCCCGGGGAGGGGGCTCACCTTTTCCGGGGCCGAACTTTAGGCTCAGAGGGCCCTGGGGCTTTTGGCTTCCAAAACCCCCAGCCCCCAAAGCCAGACCCGCTCTGCCCGGGGGTCTCACCCTTTCCGGGGCCGAACTCTAGGCTCAGAGGGCCCTGGGGATATTGGCTTCCAAAACCCCCAGCCCCCGAAGCTAGACCCGCTATGCCCGGGGGGGCTCACCCTTTCCGAGGCCGAACTCTAGGCTCAGAGGGCCCTGGGGCTATTGGCTTCCAAAACCCCCAGCCCCCGAAGCTAGACCCGCTATGCCCGGGGTGGCTCACCCTTTCCGGGTTCGAACTCTAGGCTCAGAGGACCCTGGGGCTATTGGCTTCCAAAACCCCCAGCCCCCGAAGCCAGACCTGCTCTGCCCGGGGAGGGGGCTCACCTTTTCCAGGGCCGAACTTTAGGCTCAGAGCGCCCTGGGGCTTTTGGCTTCCAAAACCCCCAGCCCCCAAAGCCAGACCCGCTCTGCCCGGGGGTCTCACCCTTTCCGGGGCCGAACTCTAGGCTGAGAGGGCCCTGGGGATATTGGCTTCCAAAACCCCCAGCCCCCGAAGCTAGACCCCGCTATGCCCGGGGGGGCTCACCCTTTCCGGGGCCGAACTCTAGGCTCAGAGGGCCCTGGGGCTATTGGCTTCCAAAACCCCCAGCCCCCGAAGCTAGACCCGCTATGCCTGGGGGGGCTCACCCTTTCCGGGTTCGAACTCTAGGCTCAGAGTGTCCTGGGGCTATTGGCTTCCAAGACCCCCAGCCCCCAAAGCCAGACCCGCTCTGCCCGGGGGGCTCACCCTTTCCGGGGCCGAACTCTAGGCTCAGAGGGCCCTGGGGCTATTGGCTTCCAAAACCCCCAGCCCCAGAAGCCAGACCCGCTCTGCCCAGGGGGGCTCACCCTTTCCGGGGCCAAACTCTAGGCTCAGAGGGCCCTGGGGCTATTGGCTTCCAAAACCCCCACCCCCTGAAGCCAGACCCGCTCTGCCCGGGGGGGCTCACCCTTTCCGGGGCCGAACTGTAGGCTCAGAGGGCCCTGGGGCTATTGGCTTTCAAAACCCCAGCCCCCGAATCCAGACCCGCTCTGCCCGGGGGGGGGGGCTCACCCTTTCCGGGGCCGAACTCTAGGCTCAGTGGGCCCTGGGACTATTGGCTTCCAAAACCCCCAGTCCCCAAAGCCAGACCCGCTATGCCCGGGGGGGCTCACCCTTTCCGGGGCTGAACTCTAGGCTCAGAGGGCCCTGGGGATATTGGCTTCCAAAACCCCCAGCCCTGCTATGCCCGGGGCGGGGGCTCACCCTTTCCGGGGCCGAACTCTAGGCTCAGAGGACCCTGGGGCTATTGGCTTCCAAAACCCCCAGCCCCCGAAGCCAGACCCGCTCTGCCCGGGGAGGGGGCTCACCTTTTCCGGGGCCGAACTTTAGGCTCAGAGGGCCCTGGGGCTATTGGCTTCCAAAACTCCCAGCCCCCGAAGCCAGACCCGCTCTGCCCGGGGAGGGGGCTCACCTTTTCCGGGCCGAACTTTAGGCTCAGAGGGCCCTGGGGCTATTGGCTTCCAAAACCCCCAGCCCCCGAAGCCAGACCCGCTCTGCCCGGGGAGGGGGGTCACCCTTCCCGGGGCCGAACTCTAGGCTCAGAGGGCCCTGGGGCTATTGGCTTCCAAAACCCCCAGCCCCCAAAGTCAGACCTGCTATGCCCAGGGGGGCTCACTTTTTATGGGGCAAGCTACGGCTCCGTAGGAGCCCTTGATTGACACCTGATCTCCAGCAGTGCCCGGGCACCCCACACTTAAGCCCGGGAACATGAACTTAGCCAACCGCACGATCCAGGCATACGTACCGTTGGTGACCCACCTGGCTCTGGTGCACCACCCTCTCCCCCCTGGAAGAATTCGAGTTCAAAGTTAGCTTGGGGGCACCAGCCTCTCCCAGTTCCACCGCCTGACGCCATGTTCAATTTTCGAGGTGGCTGGGGTGCACCAACGGCACGTAGTTCTACCACCAACTATTATGAGGGTTCGGCGGGCGGGCTGGCGCAATGAATGATCGCACTGGATGGAAAAAAACTGAGTGGGAGAAAAAAAAATGGGTGGGAGAAAAAAAAAACAGTGATAGGAAAATATATATATTTTAAAGTTTTTGCGTTCCACTTCCTGTTCACTTCATACATGTCAACCCTCCCGTTTTTGCCTGGATTATCCCGTATTTTACAATTCTATCCTGCTATCCTGCTATTTTTGCGAGGGAACGCAATCTTTGTGAGGGAACGCAAAAACATTAAAAAATATATATTTTCCTATCACTGTTTTTTTTTTCTCCCTCCCCCATTTTATTTTCTCCCACTCAGTTTTTTTCCCCACCATCACGTCCCTTCCGGGTCTCCGTACAAAAACAACAAGCCTAGTGTCAAAAAAAAGTATAAATTTATTTAATATAAGGAAGCAAACAAGTCTTCAGAAGGGGTCAAGGCCAACATAACAAACAAAACATCATAACTTCCCTACTTAAAATCTAACTAAACTAATAAATAAAAGAAAACAAAATACAAAATAAAAACAATACACCAACACTCTTACTGTTATTACACGGGACAAAACTTGGACAAAAGAAAATGGCAACCACCTCCCTACAGCCTCCAATAAATTGAACAAACAATAAATAAAGCTTGATGCCAAAAAGATAAAGAAAAGAAGCTTTGACGGGTTAGGTGTTAACTCGCATGTGTTCTGTCCCTTTATGTATTAATTCTGCTCTTTTTATTTTTGGGAAGTGTTCTGTGTATTTGTTCTCTCTGCAGGAAGCAGCTGCTTGCTCCTTTGATTGGTCTTGCCCGTGCTCCAATTGATGCCACACCTTGCCTAGTCAGCTGACTCCTGGCTGCCTATAAATTCTTACTTTGTCACTTCCTGTTTAGCTGTTTGAGCTCATTTGTGTTTGGTAGTGGTGTGTTGATGTTTATAGAAAGAAATTGTGTTTTGTTAGTGAGATTTATTGAATTGGAGTTTGTCTATGTATCAGAGGAAAATCTGTGAAAGTATTTAGCTTTTAGTTCTTGCTTTGTTGACACTGAAAATCTGACCTCTGCCTGTTAAGTGACTACTCTGCTGTTTTGCCCCTTTCGGATTTGTTCGCTGATTGTAAATATTTGTACATAGTAAGTAGGGATTTTGACGCCATTTTCTTTTGAAACATCTTTTATTGATTGTTTTTGTGGACAATGGAGTAAGGTAAGAAAGTGTATTTTATTTTCTTTCCTTTTGCTGAAAATAGGGAATTTAGTGGGTATTTGAATTTAGATGGTTTTGTTTATTGTCTTGGCCTGGTCAGTTCCTGAAGTTGAGAAAAAAAAGGGACAAAGTTTGTTTGAGAAAATCATTGTAAAAATAAAATCTTTATATATTTTCTGAAGCAGCCTTGTGTGTGCAGTCTTCCCTTTCATGTTGCGTCCTTACCCCTAGACGGGGTGTAACATGAAATTGGGGGCTTGTCCTATGTTTTTTTTTACTCCTCTATTAAGATTCCCAAAATTTTCACTGATAGAGTAGGACGATTGAAGCGTTATTTAATTAATTGTTTGCCTGGGGCTTTTACTTTGTGTAGGAGGGAAAGTATATGGTTGTGTAATGACGTCAAAATTTGAATTAGATCGATTTACGATCGCACCCACACATGAACAATTTGAGAAGTGTCGTAAAGATGATCTGTTGTTGATCGCAGATTTCTTTAGCATTAGTATTCCTCGTAATGCACTGAAAAGTGAGATTAAGGAGGTGTTGCGCACTGAGCTCTTGAAACAAAATATATGACCAGAAGCGGGTGTGTTTGCGGGTGTTGCACCTAGTTTGGAGCTACCAGAAAGTTTGGGAGCTGAGGAGATGGAACCCAAATCTGATGGTGCTGTACGCATAGATCCCGTTCCCCCGTCTTCCGCAGAGGAAAAGTCGTTGGCAGTTCGTTTGAAGGAGTTAGAGCTGGAACTCAGTCGCCAGCAATATCAAAGTCAGCTGCTACAGGTCCGAGCTCTTGAGCTTGAAACTAAGCGTGACATTTGACTGAAAGAGCTCGAACTCGAGCTAAAAGCTGCCTAAGTTCAGTGTTCCCCTTTGGAGGCTAATGGGAATGCTACTCCAGAGCCAGTGGCTGCATCATCTCCTCTTCCATCCACCACGCAAACCACATCGGTAAGTCCGCCTAATTTTGATATTAGTAAGCAAATCTCGTTAGTTCCATTGTTCAGAGAGAGTGAAGTTGATACGTACTTCACTGTTTTTAAACGTATTGTGACCACATTACAGTGGCCTAGGAATATTTGGCCGTTGCTGTTGCAGTGCAAATTAGTAGGAAAAGCACAGGAAGTGTGCTCTGCTTTAACATTAGAACAAAGTTTGGATTATGACGTGGTTAAAGCGGCTGTATTACGTGCGTATGAGTTAGTACCAGAGGCTTACCGTCAGAAATTCAGAAGACATGTTAAAATCCCCAGCCAAACATTTGTTGAATTCGCCCGTGAGAAAACTAATCTGTTTGATAAATGGTGTGCTGCAAGTAAAATCACAACTTTTAAACAATTAAAGGAGTTTTTTTTTCAAAATCTTGATTGAGGAGTTTAAAAATGGCAATTCTGGAAAGATTGTGATTTATTTGAATGAGCAGAAAGTTTCTTCTCTCGCTGATGCTGCGGTTTAGGCAGACGAGTTTATACTCACACACAAAGCTGTTTTTTGTCCCCCAACTCTTTCCCACCCACTGCAGTAGATCGTACTCCTAATCCTAAACGTTTGTCAGTTGCAGCAAAAGATGACCAACCACTAGATAGTTCTTTAGCAGCTCGGGACTGTTTTTATTGCCTTGGAAATGGGCATTTGATTGCTGCCTGTCCAGTATTACAGCGTAAGAATCAACGGAAACTTCAAAACACCTCTAAAGGTGTTGCTTTTGTTCATGTTCCCTCTTCTGAGGCCATAAATTTGATAGACCCAACGTTTAAACCATTTGTCTATTATGGGGCAGTTGCTTTGCCTGATTCTGAGTCAGAGTTTAAACCTGTGCGTATTTTGCGTGATACGGGAGCTGCGCAGACATTTATTTTAGCGGATGTACTACCCTTCTCCTCTCAGTCTAGTTGTGGCTCTGATGTGTTGGTGCAAGGAATTGAGTTAGGAATTGTGAGAGTTACTTTACACACCATTTACTTGGGTTCCAATATTGTAACTGGTGTTGTAAAAGTTGCTGTACGTTCTCAGTTGCCAGTAAAAGGGATTTCTTTTATTCTGGGAAATGATTTAGCTGGAAGTAAAGTTAATTCTTTACCTGAGGTTATGGATGTGCCATGTGTGTCTGGTGGGGATGAATTAGCACAGGAATTTCCAAATGTATTCCAGTCCCGTGTTGTTACTCGAGCACAAGCTCGTAAGTTTACGGATGAGATTAATATTTCTGACTCATTTGTAGCCACAGAAGTGACCGATGAGACAGAAATTGAAAATGATTGTTTCTCCACTGTGATTGTTCAGCCTAGCCTTGATTTTCCATTTAGCAGGGAGCAATTAATCAGCGCTCAACAAGCTGATGAAACGCTGTCAACATGTAAATCCTCTCTGGTTGACAAGTCTGATTTGTCTAAACATGCCATTGCATATTTTTTAAGTGATGGTGTGCTTATGCGAAAGTGGAGCCTTGAAAAAGTAAGACAGGAGTGGAATTCTGTATTTCAAATTGTTGTTCCAGAGCCCTATCGTAGATATGTTCTAAGTCTAGCCCATGACAATGAACTTTCCGGACACTTGGGTGTCAAGAAAACCTACCAAAGCCTTTTAAAACATTTCTTTTGGCCAGGAATGAAATCCTCTGTGTCACAATATTGTCGCTCATGCCATTCGTGCCAAATTGCTGGGAAACCAAATCAAGTTGTGTCACCAGCATCACTAAAACCAGTTCCTGTGTTAGATGAGCCGTTTGAAAAGCTTGTGATAGATTGTGTGGGCCCATCACCTAGGACTAAGTCAGGACATTCATTTTTGTTAACTATGATGTGCTCCGCAACCAGATTTCCAAAAGCTGTCCCATTACACTCTCTTAAGACTCCCAATGTTGTGAAGGCCCTTATAAAATTCTGCACTACCTTTGGTTTGCCAAAAGTCATTCAATCTGATCAGGGAACAAATTTTACTATGTTCCGTAAGTCAATAAAAGAATTGAACATTACTCACACTATGTCCAGTGCTTATCATCCTTAGTCTCAGGGTGTTATTGAACGGTTTCACCAAACCTTAAAGACTATGATTCGTACTTATTGTGTAGAGCATCAAAAGGATTGGGATGAGCAGGTTCCATTTTTGTTGTTTGCTATTCGCAACACTATGTAGGAGTCTTTGGGGTTCACTCCTGCAGAGTTAGTTTTCGGACACTGCATTCGCGGTCCGAAAGCTCCAAGAGCACCTTCTTGCTGAGTCTCCTAGCCAGGTGCTAGACAATGTCAGTTCATTCCGTGAAAGGTTGCATTCTACCTGGAAAATAGCTCATCAGTCCTTACTTTCATCTCAATCAAAAATGATTTTTTTTATGACCAAAAATCTGTAAAGCGATCATTTGAGGTTGGTGATAAAGTGCTTGTGTTACTGCCTTTACCAGCTTCCTCACTGCAGCCAAAGTTTGCAGGCCCATATGTGATAGAGGAGAAAATCAGTGATTCAGACTATGGTGTACAAACTCCTGACAGACATTGGAAATCCTGTGTTTGTCACATAAACATGTTGAAGTCATACGTGTCCCGCTCAGATTCTGAAAAATCCTGTCTCAACAACTCCCCTGTCTGTAACCATTCCAGTGGAAATTGTGTCGCCTACTGATTCTCCATGTGTGGATGGCCTTAATTTGGGCAGTCCTGCCATATCTAGTGCCCGTTTACAAAATTCAGAAATCCTTGCTATGTTAAGTTCAAAACTCTCTCATTTATCTATGTCTTCTCAGACTGCATTGTCTCAGCTAATTGGTCAATTTTCTTCAATATTTTCAGATGCACCAACTGTAACTTCTGTGCAGAAACACAAGAAGATTAGGAACAATAAAAACTACAACAGGCTGTGAACTTGAACCAACATAAACTTCAAATTGTTGCAAAGCGAGCAGGAGGGCGAGGGCTTCTTTCTCAATGGTACTGTAGTTACACTGATGGCGGTTGAACTTCTTAGAAAAGAAACGGCTAAACAAATACTCTCACCAGAGGAATAAAAGTCTTCACAGACAATATCAACAGTTTAACCACATAAAAAAAGAACAAAACCCCAATAAAAAGCCAGCAAAAGAGATTCTTTCTCCAAGCCTCCACACTCCAAAGATCCCAGCTCTGCCTTATATCCTCAAGCCAATCCATTGGTGGACCAATCAGGACAAAGAATCCATCAGTGGAGCCAATTTGCAGGGTTGACTGCACCTGATCAAAATTAAAGCCTCATTGAAGGAGAGAGAGAAAGGAAATGAATACACATTATCTACAAGAGACATTCAAGGAACATAACAATATGGCCACGGTGTAAATGCGCAGTATAGTTTCGATCTTATTGCCACATTACATCATTATGATAACATGATATATGCCTTCAGTGATTTCCTGAGGATAAATACCAAAAAATAACACAACTGGAATAACTACAGCAGTCGTCATCATCTGATCTCATATGAAGCAAGAGATCGCGATGACATCTGATGACGGGTGCATGTGCTGTAGTGCTGTCCCATTTCTTAGTGGTAAGTTTTCAAGTCCTTCCCCTTCACACTCGGTTTTAAGGGCCAAGGGGAAGGGGAGGGGAGGGGGTACAAAAATAGAATTGGAATTGGGCTTTAATCTCACTGTGAGAGTGATTATTAACTCCCTCTAGTGTATGAATATGCTATTACCTTCTGACATACTGAGGCTGTTTCTCAGTATGCGTTCTTCAGCGATCTTGTGTCCTCGTGTTCTCGTGTAACGTCATCATCAACTGCCAAAGCTCAGTTCCAATACTAAAGACCGCAAGAACGGAGGACGCGTGAAACTTCCCAGATGTGTCCTTGATAATCAAGGACGCATTGATGCAGACTTGAGCACCTCACTCAAGAAATCCCAGAAATCATTGCGAATGGAGGTGGGAAGCGCAGCATTTTATATAGATTTATTATTAAAGTTCAGACATATAACTTATTTATCTCAGGAGTTTCCCTAAATATGACGGTGAAAGTAAACATTACCATGAAAATCTGTATTGAAATCTGTTTTTTTTATATTGTGTGACGTATATTTATAGTCTTTATGCATAGTATATATTAGGGGTGTGAACCTACACTGGTCTCACGGTTCGGTTATGATTATCATGCCATCGATTCGGTTCAATTCGATATCTCGGTGCATCACGGTGCATTGACGATGCTTTCCATACATGATTAGATTTTTTCTTTACAACACAAGAAACTTTTTTTTATTAAAATCTATAAATATGTTTATATTTATATATTACTTGTAATACAATTTTGTCCTTTAATACAAGCAGTCAGATATATGAACTGTACCTTTAATTTTACCTGCTCAAAAAAAAAAAAACACTCTTTGTGAATGAAAACTCCAATACATGCTCAGAAGACAGCACGAGCAATTCATAAAAGTTTCATAACAAATAAACGAATGTAAATATTATCCCGCTTGCTTATTAAGCGCTGGCAAGTTCTTACACCCCTATGATTGGTCATTGTCTTCACCCGCTCAACAGAAAGGGCTGCGCTTGGCTTTAGAAACTAAAGCGCTGTTGTTCACCCATGAGTGACGCGGGAAAAACAGCGCGGGTCAGTCTATATGTGCATAATACGCGGTTATCAGATAATCCATAATAGAATAAATACAATACAATAAACTCGCACCACAGGCACGCTTGTGTCTCGATCCAAAAACAGCCGAGAGGAGGGAAATTTACCTCACGAACATGCCAGCGGGTCAAATGCCCAAAGTGTGTGTGTGCGTGTTTGTGTGTGTGTGTGGGAGAGAGAGAGAGAGAGTTAGAGTTTTACAGCATTTCTCCCTAGTAGTGAAATAGCGGCTCATGCTTTACCATTCCTCAGTGTCAGTGAAAGATCTGCTTTTTAAGTAGTAGGAGTGTTTATTTTACTCACCCTCGCATCCTTCGCCATAGTATTCTACCGCGACATCGCGCATAGGGGATAAATGACGTCAGTGCGTAATAACCGGTTATGATCTATTACTGAACCGATATCGAATTGTCCCCATCTGCATCGCGGTGCACCGAAGAAACGATTAATTTTGACACCCCTAGTATATATTTTGAAAAGTGGAAAAACAATAAATCGTATGAATGCTGTAGTTTAAATAATTTTCCATTAAAAACGCGTGAAGGTCACGTGACCATCAGGAAGAGCGCAGCATTTTATTTCTCACAGGATGCGTTCTCTGTTCTCGCGGTCTCCCGAGTTCGTTCTTCCGAGGTGACCTGGCAAGACCGATCTTCATAAGAACGCAAGTCCGTTCTCTGCATTCTTGGAATTGAGAAACAGCCACTGAGTTTCGCATTTCCTAAACTGAGTCTCTTGTTCCTTTCTCTACACATCTGATTTCTCTCTCTCTCTCTCTCTCTCTCTCTCTATATATGATTTCTCATAATAAAGTGAACACACACACAACCCTCTGCAGACCCATTTTAACACACATTTTGAATTTCTCTTCCTCTCTGTTTCCTTCAGTCAGATAAAGCTGCTCTCTACTGCATCCTGCTGGCTGGAGGAAAACTCTCTTAGACATCCATCAAGTGCATCAAATCAAAACTTTATTATGATGATGATAAGCAGTTAACTCAAAAGCATGTCACATACTCAATATCAGAACAAGATAGACTAGAAAACAGAGCAATAAATCTGGCTGTTAAAGAAAGGATGTTGGGTTCATTACAGCAAAGATAAAATAATGAGTGCTCAAATGTTTTTTTATTTATTAATCTGAATTCACTCTTGATGTAGAAAGTTTCGGAAAATGGTAAAACAACAAGATGGGCTGAACTAGTTTTCACAAATCGCTTTTCTTTTCTTTGTGCATGACTCATCATTCCAGTTGTTCAGGACAGGTTCTGTAGACCACAGTTCAACACAGTCTTCATCTCCACGAGCATTATTCGGCTCACCTTTCACCCAAAACCTGAATAACATATATCAGATTTGTGAATCAGTCAAACCCACAGTGTAAACACAAGCAGCACAAGAGCACAAAATTAATGATGATTTATTCTCAATTTAAGAATTTTTCACAGACCAGTGATTAAATAAAGGCTTAAATGCTAAAGATCTAGTACAGTGGTTCTTAACCCGGGGGTTGCAAAGATGTACTGTAGGGAGGTCATGGGGAAACTTTTATTTTGAATGTATAACGTGTGGGAGGCACGGTGGCTCAGTGGTTAGCACTGTTGCCTCACAGCAAGAAGTAGCTGGTTCGAGTCCCGGCTGGGTCAGTTGGCATTTCTGTGTGGAGTTTGCATGTTCTCCCCCTGTTGGTGTGGGATTCCTCCAGGTGCTCCGGTTTCCCCCACAGTCCAAACACATGCGCTATAGGGGAATTGAACAAATAAATTGGCCGTAGTGTATGAGTGTGTTTGTGTGAATGTGAGAGTGTATGGGTGTTTCCCAGTACTGGGTTGCAGCTGGAAGGGCATCCGCTGCGTAAAAACATATGCTGGAACAGTTGGCGGTTCATTCCGCTGTGGCGACCCCTGATAAGTCAGTGACTAAGCTGAAGAAAAAAATGAATGTGTAATGTGTGCCTCATGCCACCACCTACCAGTGACAAAAACAATTAGGTTTAGCGGCCGATTGGAACTGATTAAGCCCATGTGAGTTCCAATTGGCCGTTAGACTTAATTTTTTTTTTTTTTTGATGAACATTTTAGTTGGTTTTGACAAAAAAAGTGTTTAATATAGAAACAAAGCGAAAGGACAAAAACAGAAAATATAACAGTACTTGGAATAAGGCTTCATTTAGAACAACAACCATATGTGTATGAAGGAGAGTCTTAAACTCTTAAAACTCCAAAATGCTCTAACATTTGACAATTAAACATGCGACATTGCAGTCAAAACTTTTTTTTTTTCCAAAAAAATAAAGATATATACAATAGCTGCATGGCCAAAAATATGTGCTTCATTATGTCTCGTTGGAAAACCAAAACAAAACCAAAATAGACTAATTGCATTGGCCAAATGGCAATGTTCAAAGGGCTTCTGGAACATTCTGCTGCTGACCAATAAGCATTTGCAGCGTCACTTTAATGAGCGGGACTTGAAGAAGGAAGTGCGCCAAGCAGACAAAGAACACAAACTGAAATCGCTGGCTGCAAAGTGAAAGTTATCAGCTTATCTGCTCACGTTTACACGCAGAATAATACCACTGCTGATGTACATAGTTGTGCGTGCACAGAAAGTAAGTGTATTTGGTTTGACTGATATAAATATCTTGTTATTTCATATCGAGGGTGAAATGCGTCATAGCGCCATAACGCAATAGCGCCTAATGTCCGATTTTGCAGTTGTAATTGTTGATAGTTGATGATTAAGCCTGCCTTCATGTGCAGTATACTTAACACAAGTAATTTAAACACTTTACATGGATAAACGTGATTGTTTCATCGAGTTATTTACCACTCAGTCATGTTTAGGGGTCTATTGGCGTCCTCTTGTGGACAGTCAGGGAACGGCTGCTCCGATTATTTGCATTCCGATTATTTATTCTCCTGGCGTGTTGTTACTGCAATTTGTATTCATATTTTATAATTACAAGAGTTGTTATTTGATGTTCTAATTGTTATTTGTATAATTACTTATGTGAGATTATTTTTGTATTGTTTCAGAAAACCACAACTTGTCTTCAGTAAATGTTTGAATGAGACATGGAGACTGAGTGAATTTCTCCTAATAGATGACAGTTAACAGTTCTGACCGACTGTCTGCAGGGATTCAGATACATCCGAATCAGTATTAAAAGTAAAACCTCAGTTACAGGCAATGGATGTAAAGCAAAAGATTACAAAAAATTACATCAGGTTATTTCTTCATCTTCAAATTGACGAGAGCACTGATATTGCTGAAGAAGCTCAGTTTACTGGTTTACAGCAGATTCATTGGTGATGGACACGTTTCTTTTCTGTCGCCCTTTTCCTGAATATGTAACCAGTGAGCAGCATTCGAAATATTGGCTTCATTCAGTGGTCAATGACGGGTAGAAACAGTGGACTGGTGTAAAGTACAGGCTTTTGCTCCATACACTCTGCCATTCGCTCCTTAAGTAATTGGCAGCTGATATAAAACAAGTGATGGATGAAGCCATTCACATAGTCAACAGGAAAAAAGTGCAACAGCCACAGAACTTTTCAAAGTTTTCTGTCAAGAGATGAACAGATGCAGTTGCAGTTTCATAGTAAAGTGTGTGGTCTTTCCAGAGAATAAAAGTCCTCAGATGACTGTACAAGCTCAGAGAAGTGGTTAGAATATGTGTTGTAAAGTGTGTGGTCTTTCCAGAGAATAAAAGCCCTCAGATGAGCTCAGAGAAGTGGTTAGAATTTGTGTTGTGAAGTGTGTGGTCTTTCCAGAGAAAAAAAGTCCTCAGATGAGCTCAGAGAAGTGGTTAGAATATGTGTTGTAAAGTGTGTGGTCTTTCCAGAGAATAAAAGCCCTCAGATGAGCTCAGAGAAGTGGTTAGAATTTGTGTTGTGCACTAGCTCTGAAGTCTACTTTAAGTTTACTTTACTACAAAAGTGATATGGCTTTGAAAAAAAATCTCCCTTTAGCATCAAACTATACATTTCTGTGAGGCTATTTTTATAGCTGGTGTACAAATAGTGCCAAACTCATGGTTGACGAAAGTTAGGCTACGTTCACACTGCAGGCAAATGTGGCCCGAATCTGTTCTTTTCGCCCTCATGTGACTCAGGTCTTGACAGTGTGAACAGCCCGAACCGCATGGAATCTGATCTTTTCACTTCAGATTTGTGCCACTTTCATATGTAGTCTTAAATCAGACACAGATCTGATGTTTTGCAATGCGACCGCAGTGTAAATGGGTATGTCGGACTTCATGTGACTTTTACATAATCTTCGAGCGACATACGTCATCATTCTGTGCTGCAAACATCATCTACACCTCTGCAGCACAGTAGAATAGCACACAGGGCGATTACTTTACCACAGAAAGTTTGTTGTTCATTTTGGAAAAGATTTTGAAGGCAAAACTGGTGCTTGTTAACCACTCTGGTTAACGATCGGGGCACGGGATGATCGCGATGCTTAAGAGCGTCGGGGGTGTTACGGAAAGGGGATCCGTGCAAAAAGGAGGGGGCACTTTCATTTTAAGGACGAACATTTTCGAGCGAATAAAGGGCAGGTGCTCAAGCACCCAAACCCCCCATCTGCACGTGTCTGTTGTTTATAACGAAGTAAAATAAAATAACAACTCTGCCTTCACAGTTCAGTCTGCGGCTGCTCATTAACCCTTGATGAGTTCACTACAGCGGTGGTCAGACAGACGCGCGCCGCGGTTGTCATAAATCACAAATGATCAGTGTTTTCAATCACAAGGGACTTATTTTAGGTTTCAAATGCCGAAATACACATTAGTAGTAGCAGAACAGCCCTTTACAGTTCATGTAATACACCACGGTTGTCTGTGAAAAGAGCAATAATCATATTAAGCATAATCTGACATTGTGCTTCATACAGTACACACATTGTGTGCATAATTAGACATTTTGTGTTGTCCGTAACTATACTTCTGCGCATGCGGGTCAGTTTACGACCATGATCTGTTCACACTGCAAATCTGATATTGGCCACATTTATAACAACAGTGTGAACAGCTACGCAAAAACATCAGATCTGAGAAAAAATCAGATTTGAGCACTAAGCCTCGCAGTGTGAACGTAGCCTTAGTGTCTTTTCCTTAGCCTTAGGGCGGACTCACACTATGCTATCCGAACCGTGCCCAGGCCCGTTTCCCGGATCGTTTGAGAAGTGTGAGTGCTCTGAATCGGGCTCAGGCACGGTACACTTGGCCGGCCCTGGCCCGGTTGGAAGACGTGTGCCAGAGTGCGATTCACTTGGGCTCAGGCACGGTACGCTTGCAGTGTGAGTGCAAAACGCGCCCGAGCCCGAAACTGAAAGCGAGACGTGCCTTTTAAGCGACTGTTTCATATGGATTAATGAATCATTCGTACTGTTCAATGAACACAAACTGTCGTAGTTTATTAAAGACGCGAACCCCTCACTGCACGACAGCTGCACCTTCAGCAAACCTCCTAATTCCTGCAGCACGAGGACTTTATGATTGTTTATGAGCGTCAAAAGTGGCTGATCTGTTCGGCGAAATATTTGACTGCGTGTCACCGCATATCAAACGACTTAAACGACATAATTAAAGGTGCAGTATGTAAGTTTGACACCCAGTGGTTGAACTAGGTATTGCACTCCTGGATCATAATAAAAGTACGCTAGGATGCCAGATTGTGTACAGGAGTGAGTGATTTAAACTGTGTTCTAAATAAAAGCAACGACACGCGATAGAGGGAATATTTTCCATAATTAACGGAGTTTTTGTCCTAACCAACACCTCGAATTGATATATTAGAAATGGCTTCTATTTCTCACAGCTGAACAACAAAAACCTATGACAGCTAGATCACCTCAGGTAAGCCTTGTGTGCTTTATTCTGTGCTAAATGCTAACAATGCGAGTTTGAATGCATTTTACATGGCATTTGTTGCCATATACTGAAAGCAGAAAGTTCACCTCAGATCTTGAAAATACAATAAACCGTCTGAAATTGAACTTTAGAACTAAACACATATGAGTGATTCAGCATCTACATTGATGTTAAAGTGGGTTAACATGTATTAAATAGATTCTAAACCTTACCGTTTCGTGAGCGAGTGCATATTCTGTGCTTCTGAAAGGCTGTATTTACATTTCTGCCGTGTCTCGTCTGGTGCAAACAGCCAAATAGCTGATCACTGCCTCTCTCGTCACAGCGTGTTGTTAGGACACGCGGTTACAATGTAACCTGCTCACCTAATGCTTACGTTCGTAATATTTATGTAATTTGCTAATTAATAACCTCATGTGGAACTGCATCTGTCTCCCATACTGTTCCTTTTGGTCACGGACGCATGCTTTCAAGAGTCTTACTGAATGAATGAATGAATGAAATACGCTGTTTTCCAACAAGGCAACCCGGGGTGCTGACATATAATTGGCTAAACTGGCAATGGCATATGAAATTTATCTAAACAAAGACAGAGTTCCGGCACGGAAAACCCATTTTCAAAGCAGAATATCTGACTTCAGCATTGTTTTTCAGTTAAACAAGTATGTTCACTTGGGATGTTTCTTAAATGTCTGCACACATATTATGGTATTTTTATGCTTTAGAAGAGTCAAAAACTTACATACAGCACCTTTAAAGAAATCTCCACTGAGCTGAGCAAGAGCGCTTCTGAACAGCGCGTCATCGATGACGAAAGCGTGCCCAGGCCTGAATGTAATGTGAGTGCGGGCCGTCGGGGGAGACGGAGGGGGGGAGGGGGGTTGGACAAGCGTGCTTTGGCCCGGTTCAAGGCAACTGTACATAGTGTGAGTACGACCTTATTCAGCCATGACTCGACTACATCACATCACAGCATGTGGGCCAAACATGGCCTGCGTTTGGCAGAGGTGGTGCCATCTTTAAGGTGGCACACAAGACATGGGCCTGATGTAAAATGTAGTATTTGTAAAATTTATATGTGGACCACATCAGGGCAACTAATGTGCAACAACACTAAAGGTTTTTAATGTTAATATCATGAGAAAATGTGAAAGAGAGATAACAGACTTGCTACTATTAGATATTTTCACACATAAACGATGTGAGCAGTCTTCCTCATTGATTGATTGAGCTACACCAAACAGATCTTAATGATTTAAGTCCGTCAATTTGAATAAGGTCTTAAATTTATCAGTTAGTTTAGACTTAGATTTACCAATATACCAAAAAATTATAATCTAGTAAATGAACAATGACTACAATAGAAAATAAGTGCTGTTTCTGAGTGTTTAATGACTTACCCTTGATTCAGTGTTGAATTATCCACCCACTTCATGGTGCCTTCAGTCTCGATGTCTGACAAACCAATCCATGTGTACTCCTTGATGAATGAAGATATGAACCACTGTGTGTGAATAAAAGCAGAATAAGTGTGATTCCTCTCATTCAATAACAAACAGTCAATAAACAAACTCACCTGCTTCGCTTCACTCTTAATAACGACCAGTTTAGCTCCACGATCCTCGCAGAACTGCTTGCTCTCAAACCAGCTCATCGCCTCAGTGGTCATGATCAAACCTAAACAACACACATTCATATCCTTTTCAAAACTGTATGCAAATTATAAAGTAGATATTATTTAAGATTAGCACTGACCATATTTAGAAGGAGGCTTCGTCAGTTCATCACTCAGTGATGTGATATTGTTTTCTAACTCCAGTATTTTCTGATTCAGAGAGTTGTATTTGTCCTCCAGCTGCTGTTTGTCAGTCTTGTGCTGCAGTGTGATGATGAGCAGCAGAAGAGCACAAATGAACCCCACAATCGCTAACATCACAATTCTGCGTCTTCCTGACAAATACACACAAACACACACAGGTATTAATGAAAAACACTTTTGGCTCAGTTTTAACGATCTAGGCGCAAAGTCCAAAGCACAGGGCGCAAAAACATTAAGGGCGTATCCGAATCCACTTTTGCTATTTTCAGGACGGATAAAGCTTATTCTCTTAATGAGCTTATTCTCTTAATAAGTTCTGGGTGTGTTTTGAGAATAAATCAATCAGAGTCTCATCTCCCATTCCCTTTAAGAGTCAGTTGCTTTGTGCCATGGCACATTTGCTATTTACATGTCGGACTTTGTAAGAGGAAACACTGAAAGCTTCACTAGCGAGAAAACAGCTTAAGAGAGCATCTGCAGAGAATGAGCCTCCTCCAATCGGCCTTTACTTTCTCTTTGACTTTCTCTCTTCCGTGGATAAGGAAACAGACTTGTAGGCTACGCACAGACATCCATTAGCCTGCATAATTAATTTAGTTTGTTAAGCGCAAAGATTTGTTTCAAAACTATTTCTAAATTCAGTTCTAATTTCCAGAAAACTAATAAATGAACAATAATAACAAAGTGTGGTCAAAAAACTTGAGTTATATCCAAACGCACTTGCCGTGCCCCATATGGTCTAAAACAGGGATGGGCAAACTTGATCCTGGAGGGCTGGTGTCCCTGCAGACTTTTGCTCCAACACTAGTCAAACACACCTGAACACACTAATCAGTGTCTTCAAGATCACTAGAAAGCTGCAGGCAGGTGTGTTTGATTAGGGTTGGAGCAAAAGTCTGCGAGGACACCGGCCCTCCAGGATCAAGTTTGCCCATCCCTGGTCTAAAACCTGACAGGTGGACAAATCTAAGCTTGTTTTTAATACAACAAATATAAATATGCGTATAATAAATAATACTACTAATAATAACATTATGGCGACGCAGTGGCGCAGTAGGTAGTGCTGTCGCCTCACAGCAAGAAGGTCGCAGGTTTGAGCCTGGGCTGGGTCAGTTGGTGTTTCTGTGTGGAGTTTGCATGTTCTCCCTGCATTCGCGTGGGTTTCCTCCGGGTGCTCTGGTTTCCCCAACAGTCCAAAGACATGCGGTATAGGTGAATTTGGTAGGCTAAATTGTCCGTAGTGTATGAGTGTGAATGAGTGTGTGTGAATGTTCCCAGAGATGGGTTGCGGGTGGAAGGGCATCCGCTGCGTAAAACACATGCTGGATAAGTTGGCGGTTCATTCCGCTGTGGCGACCCCGGATTAATAAAGGGACTAAGCTGAAAAGAAAATGAATGAATGAATAATAACATTATACAAAAGCAAGTTGTCATGAATAAACTCAAAAAGCCCCCGAGATGAAAAAGGCGTAAAGGCTCCACTCTGCGCTGGACTTTAAACCTGCTCTCAGCTGGTCTATTGCGCAGTCAATTTTAGTTCCTCAAAATAGCAATGCACAAACAATGCGCCTTAACACACATCTTTTCTTGACCGAAACACCCATGAGTCCACAAAGTGGCGCAAATGGATTTGCTATTTAAACAACGTGGAGGAAAACTGGAAAAAAAAGGTTGCGTTGGTCTGAAAAGAGCAACACGTCATGGAAACACGTCTTGCGCCTTACCGCACCGGGTGTATGATAGGGCCCTTAAATTCAGTGTCAAATCTGGTATTCCTTCTTAGGGTCTGTAGCCTATCGTTTTATATATGATAGCAATGTTGCTTTACTGTTGAAAATCCAAACAAGAATGTAAAAATGGAAGCTAATATAAAAGCTAGTAAAACAATAACTCTATATTAATACATTTAACATAAAAGCAGTTTTTTTTAAATATTTGAAACTCTTTGTGCCACTTCTGTTTTCCTCATTTGTAAGATCATTTCTGCTTTACAGTTCATTTCTACTTACTGCTTTTTTGCTCATTTTCTTTATCCTTGTTGTGATTCTGTGCTTGAGGTCCAGTCGAGTCGTCATCTCTGCACTGAACATCTTCATAAACAGCCTCCATAATTGTCTTGTATGTCGGACAGTGCGTCTTCACAAATGCTAAGGTCTTGAATGAAATGTGCAATTTTTAGGATTGTTCTAACCCTAAAAAGGAAGTTTCATTTCACACTACTCTAACCACAAAAATTAAGACATTGAGTCCAAAACAAAATCCCTCTTCAGACCCATGTTAGGCTTATATCTGCATAATGTACATTCAACATATCATCAGCTTCAAAAGCCAACAAGACGAATCTGTGGCACTCAAATGGGCTCAAACAGGCCGAACTGGACCTTGGCATTGATAATCCAGGAAAACAGCAGTGGTGTAGAGTTGCTTGACTAAGGAAGTGGACATAATGTACGGTTAGGCACTTTATCTTCAGTTTAGTGAAACCACTTCTTTAAGGCTTAAAATGTGTTCATTGAATGTTTCATACAAGTCCAATAAATGAATTGTTCATCATTTTTAGTTAAGCAGGAAGTGACAGTTTTGATACAGGATTTCAGTCTGAATATAGACTTCATGCCTTAAAGTGTTGTATGTAAGTTTTTGATTCTTCTAAAGTATAAAAATACCATAATATGTTTACACACAGCAAAAAAAATCTGTGTACATTTAACTCAATTTGAGTTTAACTTAACACTACTTGGGTGTACATATGACTTCCTCCATTTTGGAGTTAAAATAACACTTTCTAAAGTGTGACATTTGTACATTACTCTCAGAGTGCATTTTAACACAGTAATAGTTCGGACATCGGACTGGAATGCGTGTTACCCTTCAAAGTGTTAATATATTACCTTTTTTCCTATATTATCAATTGGTGTGTGTGACAGATAACAGTGATCACATATGTTGAAAATAGTTTTAATTTATTAAATGTTCATTAATCTTTTCAGAAACAATATCAATTTGATCACTGTTTGTCTGAAAGAACCTTTTTGAGTAAAAAAAAACTGGACTTCCCATCACTAGTGGGAAATACACTGCATATTGGGTTAAAAGTTTAACTCTGAATAAATATATTATTAAATACACGCTCTTTCACACTCGTGGATTAAAATGTACTCCGGTTTTAAAACTGAACAACACCAAAAAAATCACACTGTATATTAACTGGAATTTTTGCTGTGCAGATATTTAAGAATCATGCTAAGTGAACATTTTTGTTTATCTGAAAAACAATGCTGAAGTCAGATATTCTGCTTTGAACATGTGTTTTCCGTGTCGGAACGCTGTCTTTGTTTTGGTCCCTTTAATTCGCCCAATACCAGTTTAGCCAATTAATTGAACGTGTTGTGGCGTTTGTAGTCGTGAAGCACAGACACTCTTGTCTATTCTGGAGGTCAATAATAAAATAATAACACTGCAATGATTAAGGCATTTTAGAATGACCAAAACAACATTTCAGATGTTTTACAGTGTGTTCAGCCTGCTGGTTTGTCCATTCACACACATTTTCATCATCACATGATCTTATACCAGGGGACCAGAGTGAGTGCTCCAACTTGGCCCTACCGCTGGTCCTTCTTTAACATTCTTAAGTTAATTATATAAAGCTTTTGTATTTTCAATGTTACTCTACTGTTGAAAATCCAAATAAGTGCATGAGGAAAGAGCAAATAAAACAATTGATAAAACATTGATCATAAATCAAGAGTCAATTTGCTCACTGAGTTTTCGATCGTTTCCTTCATCCTGGTTGTGATTCTGTGTTTGAGGTTCAGTCGAGTCCTCAATATCTCTGCATTGAAAATTTTCATAAATGTCCTCTGAATCCATCATTTCAGTGTATGTCAGACAGCACGTCTTCACAAATAGTTTTGATTTTGACTGACAGGTGCTTTTCTTAAATTGTTCTAACCTAAACAGGAAGTTTCATTTCACACCCACTGATAAATATAAGTACACTGAGTCCAACACAAAACCCCTCTGCAGAGCCATTTTGGGCTTATATTATGTACCGTACATTAAACAAAGTAACAACTTCAAAAGCCAAGAAAGATCTTTGACACTTAATCAGGCCCTGTCACAAGTCCTTCAGGCTTATTTGAAAAGTACAATAAAGTGCAGCAGCAGGGCTGGAAATAAACTCTGTGTTCAAGAGCTGAGTTTGACCACTGGTAGGTACAAAGTGACAAGTGACCATAGTGTTTACCACAGTATTTTCAGAGTAGTAAAATCAACCTCTATTGAGTTAAAATTTGAACTAAATTAAAGTCTGCTTCATAATGTTACTGAATGTCTGAATAAATGCATATTTTCCATGTTGATCAGTCAGAGAATTACAGTCTGGAGGAGCTTGAACTCGAGCAGTTTAGCTCTGCTTCATATTCAGCTTTCTGCCTCTTCATTCATCATCTCTGAGGTCCAGTTGTGCCCTTAAAATATATGCATGGACATTTCATACAAGTCCAATAAACCATTTACTCAACATTTTAGCAGACCTAAATTAAAACAGGAAGTGGCTATTTGACGCGGGCATTCGGGCTGAATATAAACTTCCGGTTTTTAAGCTGCACCACAGTGGCACTAAGGTCAGTGTATATTTACTTTTATACAATGAAAACGGTCATTAGAAAAAAAAAAAATTCTGATACTGTCCTGTTGTATTTTATTTTTATTTACATGTTTTGATTCTCCACAAACTACATTAAATACCAATCTGAGAGATGAACAGGTCTATTAAGCTTTATTTCTCTAGTTTCTGTAGGTGTATTTACCTGTTCTCTGTTAGACAGTCCAGAATTAATCAGTGTGAGAGTGACTATTAGCTCCCTCTAGTGTGTGAATATGATATTACCTCCTGACATACGAGGAGTTTCTTATTACCTAAACTTCCTCTTTTCGTTTCCTGCTTCAGCGTTCATAAACGTTGGGAAATAAAGCCCCATGAGCTCTAAACTCTGAAACTCTACACATCTCTGCTCATTCTAGCAGCAAATAATACAAATTATTATCCTGGTTTTAGAGGGGTTTTGGCCATTTCCAGGCTGGTTTCCAGCCATTTCCAGCCTGGTCTTAGCTGGTCAGGCTGGGAGTTGACCAGCTAAAACCAGCTTGACCAGCCAAAACCAGCTATGTCCAGCTTCAAACCAGGCTGGTCAAGCTGGTTTTAGCTGGTTTAAGCTGGTCATTTTCCAGCCTGACCAGCTAAGACCAGGCTGGAAATGACTGAAAACCAGCCTGAAAATGGCCAAAACCCCTCTAAAACCAGGCTGGTCGACCAGCTAAAACCAGCCAACCAGCTTAGGCTGGTTTAAGCTGTTTTTTTCAGCAGGGTGGCTCTCTTCCAGAGCTTCTTCCCATACTGATAAACTTCTGGTGAATGATTAATGTGACTATTTTCCATTTTATACAGTTCCTTTTACAGCATCAATGTTGTAATGTAATTAAAATATGATCAGTTAAATAGACTTGGGCTTTCATTTGTTTGCTCAAGCGTAAAACGAGATGAAAAGCCGTTTACACGCACGTGCCCGTCAGGATTAGCAGGCTAGTGCAGAAACTCCATTGAATATACTGGAGTAAAATAGATGTTCATATTTTAAAGACATGGTGGGGAAAATGTACGTTTATGCAGTGCTTCTTGTACAATCTGAGACCCACTTTATATCGGATATCACCAGTGGAGATCGCAGATTTTTTAAGAAAACAGACCTTAAATGTGCCAATTTTGTAATGGCATACAGTTCAAGTGCTTGACCCAGGTTACTGACAAATTAAAAGTCCTTCCGCATAATTCTATCATTCTAATTCTATCATGGATAAATTTTTTTTTATAAAAATTACATCAGGAAAATCCTAACTGTAAATAAAAGTGTTCCTCCAATAGCAACAGTGTTGCCAACTTAGCGACTTTGTCGCTAGATTTAGCGACTTTTTAGACCCCCCTAGCGACAAATTTTAAAAAAAGCGACTAGCGACAAATCTAGCGACTTTTTTGTGTGTTACTGGAGATTTTTATAGACTGTCGTTTGTCCATTACTGTACCGTCCCTACTCTTCTCAACGAGCTGCGGGTGATGCCGCAGGCCCCTCCCCCGCCTCAGAGCACTGACAGGCGGCCCAGTCCTCGTACAGCAGCCTCTCCCACCTGCAGCCTGACAGCAGATCACCCCTCTGCGTACCGACGGCAAATGATTTAGCACCAGCAGTGTGAAGGTTTTTCCCTTGTACAGTCAAACCGATCTGATTCTACTTTAATTCAACAGTTTAATTTGACCGATAATTTTTTTTCTTGTTCACAATCAGAGATGTTTTAAGTGAGAGTTTCAGAACTTGTCTGAGTTTATTACGTCTGAGCGATTACTGCAAATTCACTACACATTTATAATGATATACTGTATTCAAATAGCAACAAATGTAGTTAAATTGACATGCTTACATAAAGCGTATAGTGCAAATATAATACCCCATTTATTTACCATAGGCTGTTAAACAAACAAAAATGGTAGAACGTGATGACGTCAGTAATATGCAAATTAGCGTATGACGTAATCTAGCGACTTTTAGGGAAGAGCTTAGCGCCTTTTCATTGAAAATAGTTGGCAACAGTGAATAGCAATGGTTAAATGGAAACAAGCATTCCCTTCATTCTTTTTCCACCAAAAAAATCTGGTCAGATATTAAAAAAATACATAATTGCGAATAAAGTAAAAGAAACAAATTTTTAAATATTATCCATGTAATGATTTTATTAGTAAGTTTAAGGAAGGCTTTTCACCCTTGTGTTGTTTTTGTAAAATGGAGCCAGAAACAATTTCCTTGTTACTTTTTGAAATGTATTATAAATTTATCAATATAACTGATAAAATGGTTTTATTTTTGTATTGCAACTCTGGATTATTGGAAATGGACAAAATAACAAAAATTCTCATTTTATTTCGAAAGTACCACATCCTCAAAACAAAATGTATGCTGACTTCTGACTCTACCAAACTGTAAACTATTTTTCATTGATCTAAAATTTTTTAGGATTCCCTGACTTCTATACAGAGTAATACCAAAGCCATTAAGACATCCTAACTTCTGAAAAAAATACTTAATGTACATGACTAATTTTTGTTGTTAATTCCCTTGTATACTGTTTTATGTATAATTCTGTACTCCCCTGTTTAATCAATACAAAAAAAATAAAAATGAAAGAAAAAGTTTAAATTAAAAAATAAAAATAATACAAAATATAGACAAGAGCGCCATCTGCTGGTTCAACAAACATTCTGACAGCAAGAATCACGTTTTATTATGAGACTCAAAATGTCCTCAAATAGCGGGACTGTTTAGAGCAAACATTATTCGGTGGCGCAGTGGGTAGCACAATCGCCTCACAGCAAGAAGGTCGCTGGTTCAAGCCCCGGCTAGGTCAGTTGGCATTTCTGTGTGGAGTTTGCATGTTCTCCCTGCGTTCGTGTGGGTTTCCTCCGGGTGCTCCGGTTTCCCCCACAAGTCCAAACACATGCGCTATAGGGGAATTGGGTAAGCTAAATTGTCCGTAGAGTATGAGTGTGAATGAGAGTGTATGGGTGTTTCCCAGTGATGGGTTGCAGCTGGAAGGGCATCTGCTGCGTAAAACATATGCTGGATAAATTGGCAGTTCAGTCGGCTGTGGAGACCCCAGATTAATAAAGGGACTAAACTGAAAAGAAAATGAATGAATGAATGAATATAACAATCAATGAATGAATATTTCAAATCAAGATTCTTTCCATTTTGACAATAGTCAGGCCTTTTTAAAGAGTGTGTTTATATAAATGCAATAAAACAGAAATGCATGATTGAAATATAATACAAAAATACTTTAATTCATCAATTATTAAAACAGAAAGCAATTCAAATCAGAAGTAGATTCACAGGATTTCAACATCAGCATTAAAGGTTGAACTAACACAATCTGTGAGACGTCAGACTTTTGGAATTTACTGACCTCAACACTTCAGACAGATAAGGCAAATAATAACAGATTTAAGATTTAATATTTTATCTTAATTAACATTTAAGATAAAATGTTAAGATGTAAGTCCTGTTGATATAAATCTGATTGTGATGAGAAAAAAAAACAAGTTCCCAGATCACCCCTTTACATGGACATATTGAATATTTAATGAAACAAAGAGTTTAAAAGACTGGAATCTTCAAAATTAATTACACAATCATGTTATGATTTGATAGGATACATAAAAGCTTGACAAGGCTGGATGAAGCTTATTTCTCACAAATCCCTCTTCTTTGAACTGAGCATGGGATATCATTCCAGTTATCCAGAAGTCCTTGTGAAATTCTGACTTCAACACAGTCCTCGTCCATACCTTCATAGTTATTCGGCTCACCTCTAGCCCAAAACCTAAATAAATTGTCAGATTTTAAGTTTAAGTTTCACCCAATCAAAAAGCATTTCATGAGTCAGCAATACTCAGTTTCAATGCCAATAAGCAAAAGTGACAGTAGAGAAGCAAAAGTGTTCACAGGGAAAAAGAGAATGAATAGAAAATGTCTTTAGGGGGCGCTTCATTTTTGTGTATTTTGCTTGTTTGTTTAAACAATAACAGCATTTGGGGAACTAAAAAAATACATAATTTAGAAATCCGTTTTCAAAGTGCACATTTTGGAAAAGGCAGCGATTATAATTTCTATGTGAACATGCAAAATGGGAATATTTTAAAAAGGCATATGTGTGTGCAGTATGCGTGAGGTATGTAAACATGCTGATGTGTCAATTTTAAAGGCAAGTGCTTAAAACATATTTAACAACTTGCTACTTGCTAGTGTTGTTGCTGCTCAAAAGTTTTCTAATGCTTTTTCAGAAAAGTGTTACTTGGCAAAATCTAAATACACACCAGTGCAGACAACATATTTAATCATCACTGTCCTACAGGTGCTGTTTACTAACAAGGTAAAATCGCTAAACAGGGAAAGTAAAACAGCATTCAGGCCTTTTCCACCTGCGCATACAGTGCATCCAGAAAGTATTGATAGCGCTTCACTTTTTCCACATTTGTTTATGTCACAGCCTTATTCCAAAATGGATTAAATTCATTTATTTCCTCAACATTCTACACACAATACCCCATAATGACAATGTGAAAAAAGAGTTTTTGAAATTGTTTCAAATTTATAAAAAAAAAAAAAACCTGAAAGTCACCTGTACGTCAGTATTCACAGCCTTTGCTCAACACTTTGTTGATGCACCTTTGGCAGCGATTACAGCCTCAAGTCTTTTTGAATATGATGCCACAAGCTTGGCACATCTGTCTTTGGGAATTTTTTTCCCATTCCTCTTTGCAGTACCTCTCAAGCTCTATCAGGTTGGATGGGAAGCGACGGTGTACAGCCATTTTTAGATCTCTCCAGAGATGTTCAATAAGATTAAGGGGTGGGCTCTGGGTGGGCCACTCAAGGACATTCACTGAGTTGTTGTGAAGCCACTCTATTGATATTTTGGCGGTGTGCTTTGGGTCATTGTCCTGCTGGAAGATGAACCATCACCCCAGTCTGAGGTCAAGAGCACTCTGAAGCAGGTTTTCATTCAGGAAGTCTCTGTACATTGCTGCATTTGTCTTTCCCTCTATCCTGACTACTCTTCCCTCCCTCTACTCTGACTAATCTCCTGCTGCTTAAAAACATCCCCACAGCATGATGGTGCCACCACCATGCTTCACTGTAGGGATGGTATTAGCCTGGTGATGAGCGGTGCCTGGTTTTCTCCAAACGTAACGCCTGGCATTCACTTCAAAGAGTTCAATTTTAGTCTCATCAGACCAGAGAAGTATGTTTCTTATGGTCTGAGAGTCCTTCAGATGCCTTTTGGCAAATTCCAGCTGGGAAGTGGCTTCCGTCTGGCCACTCTATCATACAGGCCTGTAAGGTTCTCCTCTCTCCACAGAAGAACGCTGGAGCTCAGACAGAGTGACCACCGGGTTATTGATCACCTCCCTGACTAAGGCCCTTCTCCCCTGATCACTCAGCTCAGATGGCCGGCCAGCTCTAGGAAGAGTCCTGGTGGTTCCAAACATCTTCCACTTACGGATGATGGCGGTCACTGTGCTCATTGGAACTTTCAGAGCAGCAGAAATTTTTCTGTAACCTTCCCCAGCCTTGTGCCTCGAGACAATCCTGTCTCAGAGATCTACAGACAATTCCTTTGTCTTCATGCTTAGTTTGTGCTTTGACATGCACCGTCAACCCTGGGACCTTATATAGACAGGTGTTTGCCTTTTCAAATCATGTCCAATTAACTGAATTTACCACAGGTGAACTCCAATGAAGCTGCTGAAACATCTCAAGAATGATCAGTGGAAACAGAATGTACCTGAGCTCAATTTAGAGCTTCACGCCAAAGGCTGTGAATACGGATGTACACATGATTTTTCAGGTTTTTTATTTTTAATAAATTTGCAACAATTTCAAAAACTCTTTTCCACATTGTCATTATGGGGTACTGTGTGTAGAATGTTGAGGAAATAAATAACTTGAATTCATTTTGGAATAAGGCTGTAACATAAACAAATGTGGAAAAAGTGAAGCGCTATCAATACTTTCCGGATGCACTGTATGTGTCAGATCATTTTGAAAACATTGTCTATACCTGATTTCTTTTTTTTTAAATGCATTTTTTTGGGGGAAAATTTACTTTCATTTGTATTATACCCGTTTTACTACAAAAAAATGGTTAAATTGTGGATACCATGGTATATGTATATAATAAAGCCTGAAATTAGTCACACCCGGGGGTCAATGCACCAAAAAAAAGTGCAAAATAAAATAAAAAAAGGTCAATGCTTTAGAAACAGTGGTTACAGCAGTTTTACCAAACACAACACTATGGTCATTTTTAAATACATCATTGTTATGTACATGTAGCCTAATTGTGATTGTGGTGCTTGTTTTCAGAAAATAATTAAACGAGCATAAAAAAAAACGGAAAAACAAATCTTAAGCAATTTTCTGAGTGTTTTACCACTTACCCTTGATTCAGTGGTGAATTATCCACCCACTTCATGGTGCCTTCAGTCTGGATGTCAGACAAACCAATCCATGTGTTCTTCTTGACTAATGAAGAAATCAACCTCTGTGTGTGAATAAACACAAAATAAGTGTGATTTCTATCATTCAGTAACAAACAGTCAGTAAACAAACTCACCTGCTTTTGACTTCACTTTTAATAATGACCAGATCAGCTCCACGATCCCTGCAGAACTGCCTGCTCTCAGACCAGTTCTTCGCCTCAGTGGACATGAACAACACACCGAAACAACACACATTTATCCTTTTCAAAACGGTTTGCAATGTATAAAGTAACTAATAAAATCAGATTAGCACTGACCACATTGAGAATAAGCCTTCTTCAATTCAGCACTCAATGACGTGACGGTGTTCTTCAGATCAGTGTTGTTGTGCTGTAAGCTGCTGATGGTGTGATTGAGCTCTTCCACTGTGTTCTTGTAAGTCTTTAACAGGTCTCTCTCTGCTGTGATGCTTTTGTGCTGCAGTGTGATGACGAGCAGCAGAAGAGCACAAATGAGCCCCATGATCACCAACACCAACAACACACATCTGCAGCCTCCTGACATACACAAACACACAGACATCAATGTAAAACACTTTTGATTATAATCAAATCAACCCTTGCAGACATTCTTCATTTCACAGCTTATGACGCCGCTTTCAAACACCCCAGTGTTTGTGTAGTGCTCCTGTTAACCAGTGATCATTACTGTAGAGCCAATCACAGTCATATCTGTTGTAGGACACATGAACACACTATCCTATTGGCAGCACTTAAAATGCAAGCAGGAAATGCTGCTATCATCACATTATTGTAAATTTCACTAGTCTTAGAAGTTAGTACTTCTGACAATACCTGCACCACGACCCATCATGAACACCAAACTACTGAGCGCTTTTACAGCTTGACCGAATAATTCAGAAGCAGATCTTCTCTTAGGATAGGAAAATTCATGAGCAGTGTTGGCTGGTGTTAAAAAATTTGGGGGGGGGGCGCAAACACCAGAAAAAAAATCTAACTGTTGGTAAAGTAAGAGTGTAAAAGCCATTTTTCAGGTGATGTATCAAAAAACTAAAATATGACTAAAGCATACAATAAATGCATCACAAATCAGTTCATTTAGTTTAATTTGGGTTTATTATCAGTAATGAAGTAATCCAGATAATCAGTAAACACACACACACACACACACACACACACACACAAACAAACAAATGTTGCTTAATCACTGGCCAGTAGCACTACTTAAAAATAAATTTTGCTCTTCTTTCTTTCTGGCTTGCAAATTTCTCAATAACCTTTTGGTTAAAGTCAGTGATCTCAGTCACCAGTTCTCTATTGACAGCATGGCCAATGCATTCAACCTCTCTTGCGTCATGCTGTTTGAAACAGCAAACACGGAAATAGTAAAGGGATGACTTACATCAAACCCTGGCAGCCAACTCCGTTTGTCATAATAAGTGCTGGAAAAGCCCCGAATATTCGCCCTCTCGCGATCACTTGACTACTGGTGAATTTGCAAAGGTCGATCTGGTCCTGGTTTTTCTTCATCCAAACGCCTTGTGAAAGGATATCTTTGCAAAGATACAACAGAATTTTCCTTCATCTCGAGAAATTGCATTCTAAGCTCTTTGGTGAGAATGGTCCAATCACATAAGGCCGATCATATAAAAACAAATATGATTCGTTCTAACAACAAAAATGGGAGGGTTCGGGACGCAGAGCGCTGCGCCCCAAAGACAATTTAAAACCGGCCAATTAGAGCTTATCGTCATATCACGTGCATTGCAAAAGTTTGTGTACCTACATAGACACTCATTAGTCCGGCGCCCCGCACACATATGAACAAATATTGTTTATACATTTTTTTTCAATAAATGTTAGTATGACTACAATAAATGTTAGAACGTTATAATTAAATCAATTTATTTTGTTAATATTTGTGATAATAAACATTAACATAATAAAGGGGTCTAATTTGAAGGGGGGCGGCGCCCCAGCGCCCTCTATTGACCAGCCGCCACTGCTCATGAGTCTCATGAATAATAATTAGACAAAGATGATGCACTACTATAGTACTCGCAATGCTATGCTACATCACCAGAAGTGACACCAAACCCCCGATATAGATTTTAAAACCGGAAGATGAAAACACAAGCAAAACCTAAAATTATTACTATTAAATTACTATTTGGCTAAAATTTTCAATACCATTAAATCTAACAGATGCTAAGGTCGTCTTAATTGATCCTTAACACACACAAATCTGTAAAAATTGTCCAGGGTTTCATGACCATTTACAGAGTACAGCTTATTTTTTTATTTGGTTTTTGTAATTATTGTGATAAAATATAGAAGAGAAGTCCATGTTAATACTCTAAAAGCAAAAGCTCTGACATGCTATAAATAATTCAAAATGTCTTTAACTTTCTGTTCCTTATTAGAAACACAATCTGCAATATAAATTCAGGGTAACACTTTATTTTGAAGGTCCATTTGAGTATTAGTAGACTGTCTGCTTAATATCTGTTGATACTGACATTTAACAGTCCTTCAACAGACATTAAACTGACTATAAGAAACTTTGCAATTACATGTCAACTTACACTAACCCCAACCCTAACCCTAACCCCAACCTAACAGTCTACTTATAATCTAATGATAATTAGTTGCAATGTAACTTAAATTCAACAAATGGACCGTCAAAATAAAGTGTGACCAAATTCAGTTTAAAAGTGATTTTTCAGCTTACTGTGCTTTCCATCTTGTCCTTTATCCTCCCTTCGAATCTGCATTTGAGACCCAAAAATGTCCTCATTCTCTCTGTGTCCAACATTTTGATAAACCTCTTCTAAATCCATGATTTGTGTCTGACGCCACGTTTTGACAGATGAGTTGTGATCTTTAGTATGAAGAGAAGTGTTTTTATATATAGTGCTAAAAATACAAAGGGAGTGGTTTATTTCACACTGTTCTTTGAGAAAAAATAATGACCTTTATTCACATTTAAACATTTCTCAGTGTGACTGAGGAAGTGAACAATGTGAAGTCACCCATGATATTTTCACAGTAGGCCTAATAACCTATTTTAAGGTTAAATCTGATCTTAAGTTGAGAAATCTAAGCTTAAATGTTGCTGCATCCATGTCTGAATAAAATGCATATTTTCAATGTTGATCAATCAGAGAATTAAAGTATGGAGGAGCTTGAACTCGAGCAGTTTTCATTTCCTGATGCAGCTCTGCTTCATATTCAGCTTTCTGCCTCTTCCTTCATTCATCATCTCTGAGGTCCAGTTGTGTCCTTAAAATATGTGCATGGACATTTCATACAAGTCCTTTAAATACTTGATTTATTTTGTAATAATTTTAGCATTGATTTAAAGCTGGAAGTGGCTATTTAGCGCAGCCTTCAGGCTGAATACAGACTTCTGGTCTTCACCTTCCACAGACTGCTGTTTGTAACTGTACTACCGTGGCACTAAGATTATGATATATTAGTTTCTATACAATAAAAATGGAAAAGTAACGAAAAAGGAAAGTAACGGGTGACAAAAGTAACAAATTGATTTTCTCGAAGCCCTGACAACATTTGCTTTCCAGGCACAGCACATTCAGCGTGCAACCCTTGATGGAGCTGTCGAATATCAGCTGATTTCAGGACCGTGTCCCACAGTTAGCTCTAAAGTTCAGTTTTTAAGTGCAGAAAGTAAATTATTATAGTGTTTTAGGTTATTTACTACAGTAACACATCCTTGCGTTTGTAATCTCTGAGTTTTACAGTTTAAAAGTAAATCAGGTTTAAATGGCAAGAGTTCCTGGAACGAAAGTCACACTGTTATTTCTGTCCCACTGCTAATAGCAGCCTGATCTCACGAGGAAACGTAAGTATTTTACGTTTTGTCAGTTTAGTGGCTAATTCGTACGAATTCGTACGAGTTCAGTCGTACGAAAAAGTACGATTTTAAAAAGTAGGCGTGGCACCCAACCCCGCCCCTAACCCCAACCGTCATTGGGTGATGGGCAAATCGTACTAATTTGTATGAATTAGATCGTACGAATTCATACGAATTAGCCACTAATGAAAAAGTTACGAATTGGCCGTGAGATAGCGTTGCTAATAGACATTGCTTATTTTTTAGTTCCACATTAAAGTTTGCAGTGTTTTGATTCATATGTTTTATAAAGTGAATGCATATTGCCAATAATAATTAAAAAAAATCAAGAATTATAGAAAATTTTTATGTTTTGCATTGTTGGGTTGCTTTTGAAACCTTTAATGGAGCTGAAATTTAAATAGAAAATTATATTTTTTAATTTATTTTTAGCAAAAATAAAGGACATATATATCTAAAATAAACAAGATAATACCAGTAAATCTAGCAAATAGGGTTGTGTTATTTTTGACCCAGCCGTATGTTACTTTCGTCCAAACTGACTGGGTCAAAAGAAACAATGTGCAACTTTTGTTTCAAGTGAAGTTATATTGGAGTTGTTCTGCACTGATACAAAACACCTGATTTTGATAGAGCACTGTTGTGACTTAATAAACCACGCAAAACTGTATTTCTGCTAAAAACATTATTTTTTAAAATCAGTTGAAAAATGGTACTTTCGTCCCCGCCCTCCTATAATAAAAACATGTCTGATACACGGCTTTAATTCTCCACAAACTACATTAAATGCCAATTTGAGAGGTTTATTAAGCTTTATTTCTCCAGTTCCTGCAGGTGTATTTACCTGTTCTCTGATAAACAGTGCACTGTGGATTAATCTCAGTGTGTGAGTGATTATTAACTCCCTCTAGTGTATGAATATGCTATTACCTTCTGACACACGAGCAGTTTCTCATTTCTTAAACTGAGTTTCTTCCTTTCGTTTCCTGCTTCATGGTCCATAAATGTTGGGAAATAAAGCCTTGTGAACTCTGAAACTCTACACATCTCTGCTCATTCTAGCAGCAAAGAATACAAAAAGTAGACAATAAGAGTGCCATCTTCTGGTGGGTATTGTTTTTTCCCCAACAGACATGCTCACGGCAAAAATCATGTTTTATTATAATGCTATTTCAACTCAAAATGTCCCCAAATGACTTTTTGTAAAAACATTTTTTACAATGTAAGTTGTTTAAAAAAATGTGTGTAAAAAAATAAAATAAAACATGATTAATTCAATTCTGGATATAACATTTCAAGTCAAGATTCTTTGTATTTTGATAATAGTCAGGTCTTTGTTTTCTGTGTTTATATAAATGCAATGAAACAGAAATGCATGAATGAAATATTACACAAAAATACTTAAATTCATCAATTTATTAAAACATTTAAGATAAAATATTAAGTTTTAAGTCCTGTTGATATAAATCTGATTGTGATGGAAAAAAAAACAAGTTCCCAGATCACTCCTTAAAATATTGTATGCTCAATGAAACAAACAGTTTAAAAGACAGGAATCTTCAAAATGAATAACACAATCATGTTATGAATTGATAGAATAAGACAAATAAAATCTTGACAAAGCTGGATGAAGCTTATTTCTCACAAATCCCTTTTCTTTGACTTGAGCATCGGAGATCATTCCAGTTATCCAGAAGTCCTTGTGAAATTTTCACTTCAACACAGTCCTCGTCCACACCTTTTAAGTTATTCGGCTCACCTCTAGCCCAAAACCTAAATAAAATGTCAGATTTTCAATTATTCAAGTCACAAAATCAGTTTCACCCAATCAAAAAGCAATTCATGAGTCAGCAATACTCAATTTCAAAATGCCAATGAACAAAAGTGACAGAACAGAAGCAAATGAGTTACTAGGAAAAAATAACTCATTGAAAATTTCTTTGGTGGCCCGTTTCCCCTGAGTGGTACGGCACAGTTCGGTACGCTGTTATGTGTCATGGGTTTATGTTTGTTTCAGCCTGATCTCATGAGGAAACGTAAGTATTTTACGCGTTGTCAGTTTAGTGGCTAATTCGTACAAATTCGTACGAGTTCAGTCGTACAAAAATGTACGATTTTAAAAAGGAGGCGTGGCACGTAACCCCACCCCTAACCCCAACCGTCTATGGGTGATGAGCAAATAGTACTAATTTGTACGAATTAGATTGTGCAAATTCATACGAATTAGCCACTAAATCAAAAAGTTAGGAATTGTCGTGAGATTGCGTTGGTTTGCTTCCACTGTCAAAAGGTACCAAAAAGCGAACCATACCATACCACTTTTTGGGTATCATTTCCAAAGGGTACCTAGCACAACAAAAGGGTACCAAAGGCGGAGCAAAAGGCACAGCTGAACGCTATTGGTTTACAGAGATATGTCACTAGAACATGTAACAAGCCAAGAGAATAGCACAGCAAGTTATGATAGACATTGACATCATATACAGCAAGTCAGAAATCAAAAGTATGGTTAAAACTAGAGTATTGGGAAAATGACAACATATATGAAATACTGGGAGCACAGGACGTCAATATTACAGAACAGAGTCGGAAGAGGTAGGGGAACAAGGAAAAGCAAACAGGAGAAAGACACATTCACAAGAATGAGATTTAATCACACAGCACTCAATAGTACATTACACAAGATCAATACATATGCAGATGGAATGTGTGAATGTAATAACAACCAGGAGATTACAGAATATGTGTTGATGCACTGCCCAATATATCACACAGTTACATGAAAAACAAGTTGAACCAAACATAAAAAAACATTTTAGAATTGATCACATGTGATGTTTGTTTTAGCTTTGTATATAACTTCTTGAAAGACAAAGGGTTAAGTCACAGAACTTAGTAGAGAGGTTATTTATGGCAAAATAGGTGCAATATGCAGAAGAAAAGTTTTTTTTTCACTATAAGAAATATATGGGCTAGTTAACTCCTGATACACTCCAATCCAGATGGTGGTGGTAATGCTCCAAAAAGCTGGTTGCCAACTGCCATAAAAATCACAAGAATCTCAAGAAGAAGAAGCCAGGAGAATGAAAACACAGGAAGGCCATTTTTAAATACACAGCTAAGACATTACACCGTATTAATATATACATATAAAACAAGCCATGGTTGACCCAAGCTCAAATAAATCTTGTCGTCGTCTTGATGAGCAGCCATAAAGCCAAGAAGAAGAGCAGAATCTGCCATGTCCTGTTGTTGTTTATGAGGCGTCTAAAAGTGTGAGCGGTTTCACTTTCTCTGGAGAACTATTTGCAGCCTTCCCCATGCGCCTAAATTAAAAATAACAGTAACACTTTATAATAACAGTACATGAATAATGATGTAATAATATGTAAACTAAACATTACTTTATTATGAATTAATGATGAGTTAATGTATGCACTAATCATGAACTAACTTGAACTACAACATGAGTCACATGAGTTCATGTGTGAATAACGGCTACCTTAATTACTTGTTAGAACATGATTGTTTGTTAATTAATGTATTAATTACCACATTAGTTTAGGCTTAATTTAACCATCATGAACTCATGATATGTTAATATATAATTATGTTGTGACTTTACTTAAAGGGGAACATCATCATTAACCTATTCTTAACTACTCATGAACTCCTTATACACGTCCAACTAGTCAGTTTACACTGAATAACAATAGAAAAGTGTTCTGTCAACGTCAGCATGAACAGGAGATCACGAGTAGTTAAGCATGAGTTAATGATGATGTGCCCCTCCAAGTAAAGTCATGACATAATCATACATTAACAGCTCATGAGTTAATGTTGGTTACATTTAGCTTAAACTTAAATGTTAACTAATACATTAATTAACAACATGTACTAACAAGTAATTAAGGTAGCCGTAATTCACACATGAACTCATGTGACTCATGTTGTAGTTCAAGTTAGTTCATGATTAGTGCATACATTAACTCATCATTAATTCATAATAAAGTAATGTTTAGTTTGCACATTAATACATCATTATTCATGTACTGTTATTGTAAAGTGTTACCAAAATAACAAACTTGTGCTGATGATAATAACGTGCGCGTGATTATTGAAGCGCTTCTGAAATATTTCTTTCACAAACAATTGCCAGATTGAAGCGGAATGACGTAATTACTCTCCAACAGAGGTTACATCTGATGATTAAGATTACTGACACAGATGAGAGGTTTGCTCTGACTGTGGGCTATGTTGTGTGTTGTTTTTGAACCTAAATAAGGACTAAATGAACGCTGTGTGTAGTTTTTCTGTAATTGGTAACATATCAGAGACTGTAAGGGTCTGTATGTGTTCATATATGTTGCATTTATTTATTTTATATAATCGCAGACGTTACAGTAGGCTATTTATCATTGATCTGCAGTTATAATCATTTCATGTTCATAGAAAGGTTAGTAATGAACATTTATGCACAAGTATGTATGTGTATAAAGCATCTGTTTTGTGAGAAGTGCTTCTCATATGATATGTGAGCGACCCGTACAGCTTTACTTTGACATTTCCTCGAGCGAGAATGATGTCGACTGAAACTTTCTGTTGTACACCATGCCCACCAAAAGAGTACCATTGGGCAGTGGAGACACAAGCCTGATAAAGATGAACCATACCGTACTGAACTGAAACATACAGTACCACTTAGTAGAAACAAGGCATAAGGGGCCTTTTAATTTTTTGCGTTTGCTTGTTTGTTTAAACAATAACAGCATTTGGGGAACAAAAAAATTGCATGATTTAGAAAACTATTTTCAAAGTGCAAGATTTAGAAACGGGAACATTTGTATGTAAACATGCCAATGTGTCAATTTTAATGGCAAATGCCAAAACATACACAACAACGACTACGTTCACATGGACATCAGTAATGGAATCATTTGCCCTAATCTGAATAAGACAATACTATGATGAAGGTGTTTACATTAGTTGCTTTGTGAATGTTCCTTTCATGATCCCATTTTACATGTTATAGCACATAATTCGATTAACGCCATTGCATCATTGACGCACTATCCACATTTCCTCCGGAGTTTCATGTAATTTAGGGTGTTTCATTCTTAATTTGTCAATTTTAACTGCAGTTTGACACTTTCACTTTTATTCAGGAGCATTTCATGCATGCCCCCCGAGACAAACAAGATATTGGAAGTGAGTATGAACTGCTGGAAGAGTGCAGTTTTAAAGGAGTTTGATATTGCACGCTGTATGGGGACAAAAACCTCTGCATTTCGCAGTGTATGTGTCTGTGGTCCTTCACTGACTCAGTAGGTGCAGAGAATAGTGTCAAACAGCCGTCTGTGTATAGACTATCCTGTCACAAAATACAGTGAAAATCCCACAGTAATAGTTTGATTGCTGTGTTTACATGTCTGTGCTGCACTTCAATAAAATCAGCATACTCCACATCTTAATTCGATTTTTGTTTAGTTCAATTATGACCTTAATCGGATTAAATTAATAACAAAAATCGCTGTTTACATGGTCAACTCCTAATCCGAGTATTGTCTTAATCATATTAAAATCGGATTATTGGTGTCCATTAGGGTTGGGCAGATAGACGATGTCATCGTCCATCGCCGATGGCCGATAGACATCACGATGCTAAGCCGGCATCGGGATCCATCGCCCCACCCCGTCGCAAACCCGCTCGTGAAAAATACACACTCAGGCCCCGTTTACACTAATACAGCTTAGTTTTAAAATGGCATTTTAGAACGAAAATGACCCACGTCCACACTGGTGTTTCATCTAGCATTTCTGAACAGCCCTCTGTCAACTGAAAACACACCCACGTGACCACACCCACAGCCACACACACACACACACACAGCCACAGCCACACACACACAGCCACAGACACACACACTGTCATGCGCTGGTCTGAGCTGCAGAGAACAGTGTACGTCGGACAGTTTATCAAGGATGATAGTGGATCGCGTCTCACTATAGTTGTTAAACGTGATATTTAATTAATCTTGTCTCAATCCAGGGCTTAATTTGTGCCGGAACACGCCGGATCCGGATCCGGCACCTCATTTTACCGATCTTTCTCCTCAACCGCCCTCCTCCCCTGTCCACTGTTCATTTTCACTTTGTTCCTCGACTCTCCAACCCTCTTCACTTTTGTCCGCAACCCCCGCGCCGCTCACTTTTTGTCTGCGAGCAACACCCCTCCGCCATCCACCGCACCAAACAAATGACTGACACGGATCACTCTGCCTACTCATGCCAGAGTCCCGCGGAAAAAGTGATTGACAGGTGGTAATTTGTGTGTAACTTATCCTAATTTATTTATGATTTGGTTATGGGTAAAACAAAGACCAGGTAGTTGAAACGGTAGGCTAAAAATAATTAATTCGTTATTCATTCATTCATTTTCTTGTCGGCTTTGTCCCTTGCGGGGTCGCCACAGCGGAATGAACCGCCAACTTATCCAGCACGATTTTACGCAGCGGATGCCCTTCCAGCCGCAACCCATCTCTGGGAACTTCCACACACACATTCACACTCATACACCACGGACAATTTTTTTTTTTAGCTTACCCAATTCACCTGTACTGCATGTCTTTGGACTGTGGGGGAAACCGGAGCACCCGGAGGAAACCCACGCGAACGCAGGGAGAACATGCAAACTCCACACAGAAACGCCAACTGACCCAGCCCAGCCGAGGTTCGAACCTGCGACCCAGCGACGTTCTTGCTGTGAGGCAACAGCACTACCTACTGCGCCACTGCATCGCCCTAATTCGTTATGAATTAATTCATTATTCATAAATAATTAATTCACCTTGCCTATGAAGACGATGTCATCGTCCATCGCGATGTTTCACATTAGACATCGTACGATGCTAAATTGGTCAACATCGCCCAACCCTAGTGTCCATGTAAACATACTCATTGTGAAGTACATGTTGTTACAGTGTTGTTGCTGCTCAAAAGTTTGCTAACGCTTCTTCAGCAAAGTGTTACTTGTCAAAATCTAAATACACACCAGTGCAGACAACATATCTAATCATCACTGTCCTACAGGTGCTGTTTACTAACAAGTTAAAATCGCTAAACAGGGAAAGTAAAACAGCATTCAGGCCTTTTCCACCTGCGCATATGCATATAACACATTTTTTGAAACACTGACTTCCATTTTTAAATGGTGCTTGTGGTAGACAAGTGTTGTCACCTGTTTTCATAAAATTATTAAATGAGCATAAAAAAAACTAATTTTTAAAGCCGTTTCTGAGTGTTTTCTGACTTACGTTTGATTCAGTGGTGAATTATCCACCCACTTCATGTTGCCTTCAGTTTCAATGTCTGACAAACCAATCCATGTGCCTTCCTTGACCAATGAAGATAAGAACCTCTGTGTGTGAATAAAAGCAGAGTAAGTGTGATTTCTATCATTCAATAACAAACAGTCAATAAACAAACTCACCTGCTTCACTTCACTTCTGATAATGACCAGATCAGCTCCACGATCCCTGCAGAACTGCCTGCTGTCAGACCAGCTCATCGCCTCAGTGAAAAACAAACCTAAACAACACACATTTTCACACACTTTTTAAAACTGTATAGAAATGATAAAGTAATGTAATCATATTAGCACTGACCATGATTGGAATAAGCCTTCTTCTGTTCATCACTCAGTGACGTGACTCTGGTCTCCAGCTGGTGTTTCTCCAGACTCAGAGAGTTGTATTTGTCCTCCAGCTGGTGTTTCTCCAGACTCAGAGAGTTGTATTTGTCCTCCAGCTGGTGTTTCTCCAGACTCAGAGAATTGTATTTGTCCTCCAGCTGGTGTTTGTCAGTCTCCAGATCAGTGTTGCTGTGCTGTAAGCTGCTGATGGTGTGATTGAGCTCTTCAACTGTGTTCTTGTAAGTCTTTAACAGGTCTCTCTCTGCTGTGATGTTGATGTGCTGCAGTGTGATGAAGAGCAGCAGAAAAGCACAAATGAACCCCATGATCACCAACACCACACATCTGCATTTTCCTGAAAACACACACAGATATCAGTCAAAAACACTCAAAATTAGGTTCATTATATAAAGCTTTTATATATGCAGTGTTACTCCAATCCAAAAATCCAAAACAAGTGCATGAGGAAAAAAGAAATAAAACAATTCTATGATAATACATTGATCATAAACAAAATAGATTTTTTCTTAAAAATCTTGTTTCCTCATTTGCGTCCATTTTTTTTAATTTGCTTACTTTTTTTCCGATTGTTTTCTTCATCCTGGTTGTGATTCTGTGTTTGAGGTTCAGTCGATTCCTGAATATCTCTGCACTGAACATTTTCATAAATGTCCTCTGAATCCATCATTTCAGTGTATGTCAGACAGCGCGTCTTCACAAATAGCGGTGGTCTTGACTGACAGGTGCTTTTCTTAAATTGTTCTAACCCTAAACAGGAAGCTTCATTTCACACCCACTGATAAATATAAATACATCAAGTCAAACACAAAATCCCTGCAGAGCCATTTTGGGCTTTTATTATGTACCGTACATTAAAATATTAACAACTTCAAAAGCCAACATGAAGTATCTTTGTTACTTAATCAGGCCCTGTCACAAGTCCTTCAGGCTTATTTGAAAAGTACAATAAAGTGCAGCAGCAAATAAACTCTGTGGCTCAAGAGCTGAGTTTGACCACTGGTAGGTACAAAGTGACTGAGGAAGTGATCATAGTGTGAAGTTTCCAACAGAATTGTCAGAGTAGTAAAATCACCTCTATTGAGTTAAACATTAAAATAATTAAAGTCTGATTTGTTTATTTTTTAATTATTTTTTAGGGGTTTTCACCTTTATTATGATAGGACAGTAGAGGTTTCAGACAGGAAAGCATTGGGAGCAGAGAGAGGGGAAGGATCGGCAAAGGACCTCAAGCCGGGAATCAAACTCGGGTCACCGTGAGCACATCTGTGCTATATGTCGGCGCACAATACCACTAGGCTATTGGTGCCGACTAAAGTCTGATTTTTAATGTTGCTGCATGTCTGAATAAAATGCATATTTTCCATGTTGATCATTTAGAGAATTACAGTTTGGAGGAGCTTGAACTCGAGCAGTTTAGCTTTGCTTCATATTCAGCTTTCTGCCTCTTTCTTCATTCATCATCTCTGAGGTCCAGTTGTGTCCTTAAAATATATGCATTGTCCAACAAACACATTTCTAATAATTTCAGCAGCACTAATATAAAACAGGAAGTGGCTGTTTGACACGTGCCTTCAGGCTGAATATAAACTTCTGGTTTGAACTCTGCTCAGTTTTTAAGCTGCACCACTGTGGCACAAAGGTCATTGCATATTTATTTTTATACAATGAAAATAGTTATGGGTGACACAGTGGGTAGCTCTGTCACCTCACAGCTAGAAGGTCGCTGGTTCGAGCCTTGGCTGCGACTTTATAACTCGGAATTGCGACTTTATAACTCGGAATTGTGACTTTATAACTCAGAATTGCGACTTTATAACTCAGAATTGCGACTTTATAACTCAGAATTGCGACTTTATAACTCAGAATTGTGACATTATAACTCAGAATTGCGACTTTATAACTCAGAATTGTGACATTATAACTCAGAATTGCGACTTTATAACTCAGAATTGCGACTTTATAACTCAGAATTGCGACTTTATAACTCAGAATTGTGACATTATAACTCAGAATTGCGACTTTATAACTCAGAACTGTGACATTATAACTCGGAATTGCGACTTTATAACTCAGAATTGTGACTTTATAACTCGGAATTGTGACTTTATAACTCGGAATTGCGACTTTATAACTCAGAATTGTGACATTATAACTCAGAATTGCGACTTTATAACTCGGAATTGTGACTTTATAACTCGGAATTGTGACTTTATAACTCAGAATTGTGACATTATAACTCAGAATTGCGACTTTATAACTCGGAATTGTGACTTTATAACTCGGAATTGTAACTTTATAACTCAGAATTGCGACTTTATAACTCAGAATTGCGACTTTATAACTCGGAATTGTGACATTATAACTCAGAATTGTAACTTTATAACTCAGAATTGCGACTTTATAACTCAGAATTGCGACTTTATAACTCGGAATTGTGACTTTATAACTCGGAATTGTAACTTTATAACTCAGAATTGTAACTTTATAACTCAGAATTGCGACTTTATAACTCAGAATTGTGACTTTATAACTCAGAATTTCGACTTTATAACTCAGAATTGCGACTTTATAACTCAGAATTGTGACTTTATAACTCAGAATTGTAACTTTATAACTCAGAATTGCGACTTTATAACTCAGAATTGCGACTTTATAACTCAGAATTGTGACTTTATAACTCGGAATTGCGACTTTATAACTCAGAATTGTGACTTTATAACTCGGAATTGCGACTTTATAACTCAGAATTGCGACTTTATAACTCAGAATTGTGACTTTATAACTCGGAATTGCGACTTTATAACTCAGAATTGCGACTTTATAACTCAGAATTGTGACATTATAACTCAGAACTGTGACATTATAACTCGGAATTGTGACTTTATAACTCGGAATTGTGACTTTATAACTCAGAATTGTGACATTATAACTCGGAATTGTGACTTTATAACTCGGAATTGCGACTTTATAACTCGGAATTTCGACTTTATAACTCAGAATTGTAACTTTATAACTCAGAATTGTGACTTTATAACTCAGAATTTCGACTTTATAACTCAGAATTGCGACTTTATAACTCAGAATTGTGACTTTATAACTCGGAATTTCGACTTTATAACTCAGAATTGTAACTTTATAACTCAGAATTGCGACTTTATAACTCAGAATTGTAACTTTATAACTCAGAATTGCGACTTTATAACTCAGAATTGCGACTTTATAACTCAGAATTGCGACTTTATAACTCAGAATTGTGACATTATAACTCAGAATTGCGACTTTATAACTCAGAATTGTGACATTATAACTCAGAATTGTGACATTATAACTCAGAATTGCGACTTTATAACTCAGAATTGCGACTTTATAACTCAGAATTGCGACTTTATAACTCAGAATTGTGACATTATAACTCAGAATTGCGACTTTATAACTCAGAACTGTGACATTATAACTCGGAATTGCGACTTTATAACTCAGAATTGTGACTTTATAACTCAGAATTGTGACTTTATAACTCGGAATTGTGACTTTATAACTCGGAATTGTAACTTTATAACTCAGAATTGCGACTTTATAACTCAGAACTGTGACATTATAACTCGGAATTGCGACTTTATAACTCAGAATTGTGACTTTATAACTCGGAATTGTGACTTTATAACTCAGAATTGTGACATTATAACTCAGAATTGCGACTTTATAACTCGGAATTGTGACTTTATAACTCGGAATTGTAACTTTATAACTCAGAATTGCGACTTTATAACTCAGAATTGCGACTTTATAACTCGGAATTGTGACATTATAACTCAGAATTGTAACTTTATAACTCAGAATTGCGACTTTATAACTCAGAATTGCGACTTTATAACTCGGAATTGTGACTTTATAACTCGGAATTGTAACTTTATAACTCAGAATTGTAACTTTATAACTCAGAATTGCGACTTTATAACTCAGAATTGTGACTTTATAACTCAGAATTTCGACTTTATAACTCAGAATTGCGACTTTATAACTCAGAATTGTGACTTTATAACTCAGAATTGTAACTTTATAACTCAGAATTGCGACTTTATAACTCAGAATTGCGACTTTATAACTCAGAATTGTGACTTTATAACTCGGAATTGCGACTTTATAACTCAGAATTGTGACTTTATAACTCGGAATTGCGACTTTATAACTCAGAATTGCGACTTTATAACTCAGAATTGTGACTTTATAACTCGGAATTGCGACTTTATAACTCAGAATTGCGACTTTATAACTCAGAATTGTGACATTATAACTCAGAACTGTGACATTATAACTCGGAATTGTGACTTTATAACTCGGAATTGTGACTTTATAACTCAGAATTGTGACATTATAACTCGGAATTGTGACTTTATAACTCGGAATTGCGACTTTATAACTCGGAATTTCGACTTTATAACTCAGAATTGTAACTTTATAACTCAGAATTGTGACTTTATAACTCAGAATTTCGACTTTATAACTCAGAATTGCGACTTTATAACTCAGAATTGTGACTTTATAACTCGGAATTTCGACTTTATAACTCAGAATTGTAACTTTATAACTCAGAATTGTGACTTTATAACTCGGAATTTCGACTTTATAACTCAGAATTGTAACTTTATAACTCAGAATTGTGACTTTATAACTCAGAATTTCGACTTTATAACTCAGAATTGCGACTTTATAACTCAGAATTGTGACTTTATAACTCGGAATTGTGACATTATAACTTGGAATTGTAACTTTATAACTCAGAATTGCGACTTTATAACTCAGAATTGCGACTTTATAACTCAGAATTGTGACTTTATAACTCGGAATTTCGACTTTATAACTCAGAATTGTGACTTTATAACTCAGAATTGTGACTTTATAACTCAGAATTGTGACTTTATAACTCAGAATTGTGACTTTATAACTCGGAATTGTGACATTATAACTTGGAATTGTAACTTTATAACTCAGAATTGTGACTTTATAACTCAGAATTGCGACTTTATAACTCAGAATTGTGACATTATAACTCAGAATTGCGACTTTATAACTCAGAACTGTGACATTATAACTCGGAATTGCGACTTTATAACTCAGAATTGTGACTTTATAACTCGGAATTGTGACTTTATAACTCGGAATTGCGACTTTATAACTCAGAATTGTGACATTATAACTCAGAATTGTGACATTATAACTCGGAATTGTGACTTTATAACTCGGAATTGTAACTTTATAACTCGGAATTTCGACTTTATAACTCAGAATTGTGACATTATAACTCAGAATTGTGACTTTATAACTCAGAATTGTGACATTATAACTCGGAATTTCGACTTTATAACTCAGAATTGTAACTTTATAACTCAGAATTGCGACTTTATAACTCAGAATTGTGACTTTATAACTCAGAATTTCGACTTTATAACTCAGAATTGCGACTTTATAACTCAGAATTGTGACTTTATAACTCAGAATTGTAACTTTATAACTCAGAATTGCGACTTTATAACTCAGAATTGCGACTTTATAACTCAGAATTGTGACTTTATAACTCGGAATTGCGACTTTATAACTCAGAATTGTGACTTTATAACTCGGAATTGCGACTTTATAACTCAGAATTGCGACTTTATAACTCAGAATTGTGACTTTATAACTCGGAATTGCGACTTTATATCTCAGAATTGCGACTTTATAACTCAGAATTGTGACATTATAACTCAGAACTGTGACATTATAACTCGGAATTGTGACTTTATAACTCGGAATTGTGACTTTATAACTCAGAACTGTGACTTTATAACTCAGAATTTCGACTTTATAACTCAGAATTGCGACTTTATAACTCAGAATTGTGACTTTATAACTCGGAATTTCGACTTTATAACTCAGAATTGTAACTTTATAACTCAGAATTGTGACTTTATAACTCGGAATTTCGACTTTATAACTCAGAATTGTAACTTTATAACTCAGAATTGTGACTTTATAACTCAGAATTTCGACTTTATAACTCAGAATTGCGACTTTATAACTCAGAATTGTGACTTTATAACTCGGAATTGTGACATTATAACTTGGAATTGTAACTTTATAACTCAGAATTGCGACTTTATAACTCAGAATTGCGACTTTATAACTCAGAATTGTGACTTTATAACTCGGAATTTCGACTTTATAACTCAGAATTGTGACTTTATAACTCGGAATTGTGACTTTATAACTCGGAATTGTGACTTTATAACTCGGAATTGTGACTTTATAACTCAGAATTGCGACTTTATAACTCAGAATTGTGACTTTATAACTCGGAATTGTGACTTTATAACTCGGAATTGTGACTTTATAACTCGGAATTGTGACTTTATAACTCAGAATTGCGACTTTATAACTCAGAATTGTGACATTATAACTCAGAATTGCGACTTTATAACTCAGAACTGTGACATTATAACTCGGAATTGTGACTTTATAACTCGGAATTGCGACTTTATAACTCAGAACTGTGACATTATAACTCGGAATTGTGACTTTATAACTCGGAATTGCGACTTTATAACTCAGAATTGTGACTTTATAACTCGGAATTTCGACTTTATAACTCGGAATTGTGACTTTATAACTCAGAATTGCGACTTTATAACTCGGAATTGCGACTTTATAACTCGGAATTGTGACTTTATAACTCAGAATTGCGACTTTATAACTCAGAATTGTGACATTATAACTCAGAATTGCGACTTTATAACTCAGAACTGTGACATTATAACTCAGAATTGCGACTTTATAACTCAGAACTGTGACTTTATAACTCGGAATTGTGACTTTATAACTCGGAATTGCGACTTTATAACTCAGAACTGTGACATTATAACTCGGAATTGTGACTTTATAACTCGGAATTGCGACTTTATAACTCGGAATTGAGACATTATAACTTGGAATTGTAACTTTATAACTCAGAATTGCGACTTTATAACTCAGAATTGCGACTTTATAACTCAGAATTGTGACATTATAACTCGGAATTGTGACATTATAACTTGGAATTGTAACTTTATAACTCAGAATTGCGACTTTATAACTCGGAATTGCGACTTTATAACTCGGAATTGCGACTTTATAACTCAGAATTGTGACTTTATAATTCAGAATTGTGACATTATAACTCAGAATTGCGACTTTATAACTCAGAATTGTGACTTTATAACTCGGAATTGCGACTTTATAACTCGGAATTGTGACTTTATAACTCAGAATTGCGACTTTATAACTCAGAATTGTGACATTATAACTCAGAATTGCGACTTTATAACTCAGAACTGTGACATTATAACTCGGAATTGTGACTTTATAACTCGGAATTGCGACTTTATAACTCAGAACTGTGACATTATAACTCGGAATTGTGACTTTATAACTCGGAATTGCGACTTTATAACTCAGAATTGCGACTTTATAACTCAGAATTGTGACTTTATAACTCGGAATTGCGACTTTATAACTCGGAATTTCGACTTTATAACTCAGAATTGTGACTTTATAACTCGGAATTGTGACATTACAACTTGGAATTGTAACTTTATAACTCGGAATTGCGACTTTATAACTCAGAATTGTGACTTTATAACTCAGAATTGTGACTTTATAACTCAGAATTCTGACTTTATAACTCAGAATTGTGACTTTATAATTCAGAATTGTGACTTTATAACTCGGAATTGCGACTTTATAACTCAGAATTTCGACTTTATAACTCAGAATTGTGACTTTATAACTCAGAATTGCGACTTTATAACTCGGAATTGTGACTTTATAACTCGGAATTGCGACTTTATAACTCAGAATTGTAACTTTATAACTCAGAATTGCGACTTTATAACTCAGAATTGTAACTTTATAACTCAGAATTGTGACTTTATAACTCAGAATTGTGACTTTATAACTCAGAATTGTGACTTTATAACTCGGAATTGCGACTTTATAACTCAGAATTGTGACATTATAACTCGGAATTGCGACTTTATAACTCAGAATTGTGACATTATAACTCGAAATTGCGACTTTATAACTTGAAATTGCGACTTTATGACTCGCAATTGCGACTTTATAACTCAGGATTGTGAATTTATATATCGGAAATGTGACTTTATAACTCAGGATTGTGACTTTATAACTCGGAATTGCGACTTTATAACTCAGGATTGTGACTTTATATATCGGAAATGTGACTTTATAACTCAGAACTGTGACTTTATAACTCAGAATTGTGACTTTATAACTCGGAATTGTAACTTTATAACTCAGAATTTCGACTATAACTCAGAATTGCGACTTTATAACTCGGAATTTCGACTTTATAACTCGGAATTGTGACTTTATATATCAAAAATGTGACTTTATAACTTGGAATTGTAACTTTATATCTCAGAATTTCGACTATAACTCGAAATTGTGACTTTATAACTCAGGATTGTGATTTTATAACTCGGAATTTCGACTTTATAACTCAAAATTGCGACTTTATAACTCGGAATTTCAACTTTATAACTCGGAATTGCGACTTTATAACTCGAAAATGTGACTTTATAACTCGAAATTGCGACTTTATAACTCAGAATTGTGACTTTAAAACTGAGTTGTGACTTTATAACTTGTAATTGTGATTTTATAATTCTGAATTGCGAAAAAAAAAAAAAAACTCGGAAATGTGACTTTATAACTCGGAATTGCGACTTTATAACTCGGAATTGTGACATTATAACTTGGAATTGTGACTTTATAACTCAGAATTGTGACATTATAACTTGGAATTGCGACTTTATAACTCGGAATTGTGACATTATAACTTGGAATTGTGACTTTATAACTCAGAATTGCGACTTTATAACTCAGAATTGCGACTTTATAACTCGGAATTGTGACTTTATAACTCAGAATTGTGACATTATAACTCGGTATTGCAACTATTTAATTTGGAATTGTGACATTATAACTCAGAATTGTGACATTATAACTCGGAATTGTGACTTTATAACTCAGAATTGTGACTTTACAACTCTGAATTGTGACTTTATAACTCGGAATTGTGACTTCATAACTCAGAATTGTGACAATATTACTCGGAATTGCGACTTCATAACTCAGAATTGCGAATTTATAACTCATAATTCTGACTTTATTACACAGATTTTTTGTATCTCAGAATTCTGATATCATAATTTATTTATTTTTTTTACTCAGTGGTGGGAACGGGCTTCCATACACTTTCTAGCAGCAAAGAAAACAAAAAATAAACAATGGCACCATCCGCTGGTGTATAATTGTGTTCAACAGACATTCTGACAGCAAGAATCATGTTTTATTATGAGACACCAAACATTATTCGGAATGTAGTGTTAAAAGATTTTGAATGAATAAATAACAATTCAACATTATATAATCTATCATTGTCTTTTGGTAATAGACAGGCATTTGTTTTAAATATAATATATAATAATAGTCAACAACAATCAGTCAGATAAACCTGGGGGGTATTCCAGAAAGCAGGTTATGTGACATACCGGGGTAAGTTTGAGAGTAAGTGGATAACCTCAGATTTGGTTCCAAAATCGGAGGTAACTTCTGGGGTATGGTAAGTAGCCATAGCAACTTACTCGCTGAAGATAACCTGCTCTGTAGCAGGTTATGTTCCAGAGTTTGTCTGTTTCAGAGAGTTTACTGAGCATTGCATGCTCTTTAGATGAAATTTTTGATGGACGTAGAAGCAAAGATATACAGTTTTTTCATCGTGAGAGGGTTATAAGTGCATAGTTATTTTCATAACCAAATAAATATTTGAATGAGCGTTGTCGTTTTTCGAAAGAATCATTAATGTATTGAACAAACCTTTTCAAAACAAACGTGACAAATCGCAACGCAGGTCTGCGCTTACCATGGTTAACATACCGCTCAGTGCAGCTCTTTGTTTTTTGCGTCAGGGTATTTTACTGTACAATGTGGCAATAGCGTGTCCATCTGTACAGTATGCCTGGCACTGAACTATTTTATACACTTTTGTACAGTTCATCGGCCATAAACTGAGTATCATTACTCAAATGTGTTAGAGCGCGGCAATAGTGTAGTGGTCAGCGCGCCCCTAAAGTACAACGGTGCTCACAGCAGAGTGAGTTCGAATCTCACATTGAGATTTTTTTTCTCTTCCTCTCTCTCTCTGCACCCCTCACATTTTTTTCTGTAGCCTATATATAATATTATAAGAAGTGGCAGCTTTGTCTTTTCTATGAAAATATATCCATATTTAAAGATGTAGTCGTTCATATGTATACATCTATTCACACTGCACACACACACACCCTTGATACATTTTTTATATCATTTTTTCAGGGTTTCCAAATGCTATTGGGTGCAATAATTGCAGCCTCTTTCCATCAGTCAATAAAGGACACTGATAATATGAAACATTTTTAACATTTTTAATATTAACAACTTAATTTTCTGTCCTTAATCTGTTGGTGTTACAACTATTAAACTCATTACTGCTTCCACTAACAATAGTTCATATGTGATGACCCCACCTCATCACCTGGTTGAGGTTAAATGTCCAGGGTCTGTACATGATACCAGAATTTTCAGGGAGTCTTCATTATGACACATTACAACAGGATACATTTGATTTACACAATGTTTTTTTTATTTTATTTACTATATTTGTAATACACCTCAATAATTACTGGGCACTACATTGGTTAGTTGCTGGGGGACAGAGGATACCCTTTTTGTATGATGACACCCTACCCTGCACTCAGCCTGACCCAGAGGAACCCTCAGTGACCCAAGCCAAATTAATTAAATAGTTTGGTCTGAAGCACTGTTCATTTCTTTATTTCCTGAATTAAAATCAATGATTAGATTTTTACATTGCTTTATACACACACACCTTTCAACATGTAACATTTTTTTCCTGTACATTTCTCACTTTAAGGTGATGCTCATGTGACTTTATTTGTCTTTGAAGATGGACCTTATACAGCTACTTTACAATTAAAATAAATATATAACAGATTGTTTTGTGATACAATAGTGAAATTAAAATATAAAAAAGTGCAGACAAATTCTTACACTGTTTGTTAGTTGAGGCAGAAGAAACTTCGTCTGCATGCAAAACAAAACAAAAAAAAAACATAAAAAGAATCTAAATTTACCTGACAGCAATCACTTACAACTGTGACAGACTGTGTGGTTTAAGGTCAAATAAATTAACCACTTCTCCTCAGCCTCCTTTCTGTTAGCTACAAGACAGAAAGAATACTCTAGAGTGTTTAATACAGCTCCAGTAATCAAATATTACTAATTAAAAGAATGTGTCTGTGTTTAATTTTGACTTTGGACAGAGTTCTTCTAGCTCCAGAAGAATAACAATTTCTGTAAGCCTTATATAGTCAATACACATTATTATTGTGGCCTTAATAAATTAATGGCTGACAATCAAATGCATGAATGGTTACACAACATACACAAAAAGGATGTTAAAGTTAGCCTACATTTAATTTTTCATTACAATAAAGGGAGGGTGGCATGTGTCATTTATTAAACTAATGAATTTTCTCTTATCATTTTTTTTTAATCTATTATTTATCTTATATTTATTTCTTTCGTTGATGCAGATGTGTATTGCTTTTTCTTTATAATCGGCCTTAATTTCTCATACGCCAGCATTAAAACCTCAACTCCCCCTCTGTAAAGTGCGTTGGCCTTTTTTTCTCACCGTGACTTTCTATGGTGACTCGTGAATTCGGCGATCTACTGAAAATGCCTTCAGGTATGTGCCGTGCGCGCGCATTAACCCGCGGTTATCTTCAGGAGGTTGATTTAACTAACTCTCGTCAGCTGTTTTGGAACTGACATACTCACGATAAGCAGGTTTTGGGTTAATCAACCGAGAGTTTAGGGTTTAGCAGATGGTAAGTTAACCCAGCTTTCTGGAATACACCCTGGGGGGTAATTATGACACAGAATAATTCTGGTATCATGTACAGACCCTGGACATTTAACCTCAACCAGGTGATGAGGTGGGGTCATCACATATGAACTATTGTTAGTGGAAGCAGTAATGAGTTTAATAGTTGTAACACCAACAGATTAAGGACAGAAAATTAAGTTGTTAATATTAAAAATGTTAAAAATGTTTCATATTATCAGTGTCCTTTATTGACTGATGGAAAGAGGCTGCAATTATTGCACCCAATAGCATTTGGAAACCCTGAAAAAATGATATAAAAAATGTATCAAGGGTGTGTGTGTGTGCTGTGTGAATAGATGTATACATATGAACGACTACATCTTTAAATATGGATATATTTTCATAGAAAAGACAAAGCTGCCACTTCTTATAATATTATATATAGGCTACAGAAAAAAATGTGAGGGGTGCAGAGAGAGAGAGGAAGAGAAAAAAAAATGTCTATGCGAGATTAGAACTCACTCTGCTGTGAGCACCGTTGTACTTTAGGGGCGCGCTGACCACTACACTATTGCCGCGCTCTAACATCTTTGAGTAATGATACTCAGTTTATGGCCGATGAACTGTACAAAAGTGTATAAAATAGTTCAGTGCCAGGCATACTGTACAGACGGACACGCTATTGCCACATTGTACAGTAAAATACCCTGACGCAAAAAACAAAGAGCTGCACTGAGCGGTATGTTAACCATGGTAAGCGCAGACCTGCGTTGCGATTTGTCACGTTTGTTTTGAAAAGGTTTGTTAAATATATTATTGATTCTTTCGAAAAACGACAATGCTCATTCAAATATTTATTTGGTTATGAAAATAACTATGCACTTATAACCCTCTCACGATGAAAAAACTGTATATCTGTGCTTCTACGTCCATCAAAAATTTCATCTAAAGAGCATGCAATGCTCCGAAAACTCTCTGAAACAGACAAACTCTGGAACATAACCTGCTACAGAGCAGGTTATCTTCAGCGAGTAAGTTGCTATGGCTACTTACCATACCCCAGAAGTTACCTCCGATTTTGGAACCAAATCTGAGGTTATCCACTTACTTACTCTCAAACTTACCCCGGGTATGTCACATAACCTGCTTTCTGGAATACCCCCCAGGTTTTGTGTTTCTTCCTCACTGCATCCTGCTGGCTAGAGGAAAACTCTCATAGACATCCATCAAGTGCAACAAATCAAAACTTTATTATGAAGTTAAGTAATTAAACTCAAAACAAAAGCATCTCACATACTCAATATCAGAATAAGACAACAGAGTAGAAAACAGAAAAAATATATCAGGCTGTAAGAAAAAGGATGTTGGGTTATCATAGCAGAGAATATAATGATAGCTCAGTATATATCTGAAAACACCTGATGTGGCATATTACACTCTCAGAAATAAAGGTACGTGAGCTGTCACTGGGGTTGTACCTTTTCAAAAGGTACACATTTGTACCTAAAAGGTCCATATTAATACCTCAAGGGTACATATTTGTACCTAAAAAGTACAAAAGTGTTCCTCTCAAAATGTGTAGGTACTATTATATACTTTTGAGGTACCAATATGGACCCTTCAAGTACAAATGTGTACCTTTTGAAAAGGTACCACCCCAGTGACAACTCTCGTACCTTTATTTCTGAGAGTGTACAGAAATAATATAAACATAAATGATACAATGAAAGCAGGTTATGTCAAATTAAAGTCGCAAACTGTTTTAATGGGTCACCAATCTTGTCCACACGTCACTTTCATAGTGATTTAACCATAACAAGAAAAATACAACGACAATAAAACCACAACAAGATAGGATGAATCTATTTTTCACAAATCCCTTTTCTGTTCTGTGAGCATGGCAGATCATTCCAGTTGTTCAGGGCAGGTTCTTTAGGTATCAGTTCAATGCAGTCTTCATTTCCACCTTGATCATTCGGCTCACCTTTCAGCCAGAACCTGAATAACCACAGTGTAACATCAGCAACTCAACTGCGCAAACATGTTTAATGATGATTCAGTGAGTGATGAGTCTTCTCAAAAATGTTTCACAGACCGCTCATTAAAAGGTTTCAGTGCTAAAGATCTAGTACTGCAGTTCTTTGCCTGGAGGTTGCAAAGGATTAGTATGGGAAATTTGTATTTTGAAAGAATTTGATTTTAAATAATACTTGCCTAATACCACCACCTACTGGTGACAAAAATTAGGTCTAACAGCCAACTGAAACTCACATGGGCTTACTGATTAGACATTTTGGTCACCCTTCATTTTAATATACATTTCACGCTATTGACAAACAGTCAACTAAGACAATAAGTTCAATAAGCTACTAATTAGTTGCTTATTAATAGTTAGTAAGGTTAAGGTTGGGTTTAGTTATTGGATAGGATTTGGGATGTAAAATAAGATCATACTTTATCAGTGCTTATAAACAGTTAATATCTTAATAAAAGGCAGGTTATAAGCCAGTAGTAAATGGTGTGAATTGTTACCTATTATGCCCATTGTTACAAGATGTAAAATAAGTCTCTGATGTCTGTGAGTGTGTATGTGAAGTTTCAGCTCAAAATACCTCACAAATAATGTTTTATAACTCTCTGAAACTGCCCCTTTTAGGCTTTGACACTAATTGTGGTATTTTGGTGACTGTTGCTTTAAATTCGAATGAGATTGTGCTCTTTTCAAAAGAGGGCGGAGCTACAAATACCTGTGTGTCAGATTCAAAAACAAGACTAGCGTCCTATGCTAATGAGGGAGAGATGGTCACTAGTGGGCGGGGCTTTCTCTCTCTGAACTCGTTTCTGCAGACTGTTTTTTTATCAAGTGTGATTATAAAAATAAAATTTATACATTTTTGCCATTAGAGGTTGGTTATGTTCACACGTGTTTAAACCCCTTAAAAAAGTTATTTTTTTAAACTCTCTAAACTAAAGAGTTACTGAGATTTGAATTGGTGTTGACGATAATCGAGAATTTAAAGGTGCCCTATAATGAAATCTGGGTCTACCAAGGCATAGAGAAATAATAAAAGATCAGTATTTGGAAATGGGCATACTGTGAGCCTCAGACACCACTGTTTCCTTGTTCTCATGTAAATTCCACAAGTGTAAAACTCAAGTGGACAACAGGCCAATCATAAGACAAAACAAACTGTGACGAGACTCATGGGCCATGCCCTCCGCATTTGCATGTATGTCTACTTTAGGTCGTTCATCCGGATCTGACAAACAGCTGATGCCATCAAAAAAACACGACTCATATGCAGCTCTGAGATCATAAAGAAGCTCTGAGATCATTAATATGCCTGCCTCAGGCTTCATTTAATAAGCCAAACGTTTTCTAGTGAGACAACAGTGATAATTTTGCTCCCTTAGTTATTTTAAGTGTATTTCACTAACTATGTATGTGGGACTTTTACTTTGAAAACACGAGCCCCAAATTGTTTACTGTGCATTACTGTGCAACCACAGCACGAGACATGTTCTCGCTTCAGGACACAAAATGCAAGATTTACAGATTACACATTTATTCATCTCCACTCAGAAGAGGCGTATGCCTATTTACTTACTTAATTACCTAATTAATTACTTATTTTAATTAAGAGGTGTATGTTCAGTTACATGTTTTGTCAATGTATCGTGTTTATTGAGGAAATTTGATGCGTATGTTTCAACAAACACATGTGTAACCCCTCCGGTCCTACACCACCCAACCCGTTCCGAGTTGGTATCGAACCGGAGACCTTCCGTATGGGAGTCGGTTGCTCTACCAAGGAGGCTAAAGACCATGGCCTCTAGCATCTGTCGCTAGAGCACCTTTAGAGGTCAGAGGAGTGAGGTTTACCTGCACAGCACTTCACTAGCTGGCCTCCGTTACACTCACCCCCCTAAACCTCACTCCCATCCGGGTCACGGCACCAATGTAAACCCGCCGGTCCTACATCACCCAACCCGCTCCGATCTGTGATCAAACCAGCGACCTTCCACATGAGAGTCAGTTGCTCTACCAAGGAGGCTAAAGGCCATGGCCTCTAGCATCTGTCGCTAGAGCACCTTTAGAGGTCAGAGGAGTGAGGTTTACCTGCACAGCACTTCACTAGCTGGCCTCCGTTACACATGTAGATGCTGAATCATGTCAAATCATTGAGCTAAACTGTCATCTGTTCATGCAGAGGCTGATATTAATTCCTGGTTGTGTTTTCTTTGACTGTAGCTTCACAATACAACGTGATACATCTCTATCACTCTCTTGTGTCAAGTTTAATTATAATTTAGCCTTTATCCACAACAGATCTGGTGAGCAAAATTAACGTTACTCTGATTGGGTTAATATTTGACCGTGTTCAGCGTACATCATGCTCTGTGTGTGTGTGTCTGTAAGAGCGGCACGTCAGAGTGGAGCTCATTAATGAAACCATATATGGTCAATCATGGACCTTCTGATTTTATGGGTATTTTATAGAGTAATAAATGAGCTTATGAAACTGTTTCTGGAGATTTTTTTTTAACTTACTGAAGCCATAAACCTACTATGTAGACATCAGAGAACAATTTAACTTATTAAACCAATGCAGTATATGGCACCTTTAATTGAGAATCAAAATGAAAGCAGAAAATATAACAATAAGTAATTGGAATAAGGTTTCAATCAGACCAACATCCATATGTGTTAATGAAGATAAGTCTTAGACCTGGCTCACACGGTGCTATTATTAATATTGCTGGAGAAACACAGCCTCTTCTCAAACGTGAACAGCTTTTTGTAACAGTGGATTAATTTGCACATTACATTGAATGGAAGAACTGGAACAGGAATTTGCTCAGGCCTCAAATAAAATTAAATAAATAAATAAATATTTATTGAGGTTTCTCAAGCCAGGTGGCGCATTAGAGCAGTGGCTCATCTCCTGTTTCAAAAATGCATCACAAACTGCTTGAGAAACTGTTCTACTACGATTATTGGTGATGAAAATAAATGATGTTCAATAAGATGTACTTGTGTTTACTAACTGTTGATTCAGTTAAATATCAATGTTGAACTGTAGGCCCACATAAGCTCCAAACAGCAATTTTTGATTACCTTAATCCATCTAAAGTCATAACTGAACTAAACAGAAATGGAATTAAGATGTGGAGTATGCAGATATTAGTGGCATTATTGAAGTAAACACGGCGGTCTTTAGGACCTTTCGCCATATTTTCCGACAAGATCTACACGCGGCTGTCAGTAAAGGACTGCACACACACACACATACACACAAACATCGCGAAATGCGGAAGTTTTTTTTTCTTACCATTTGGCATGCCTTATTAAATTCCATAACATTCCGTATTAGCGTCTAATACCCCAGTTTGTCACGAAGGAATGAATGAAATATCCGTGAGTTAAAATGAAACTGCCGACCTGCAGTTAGAGTCAGGCAGCCTGCTGATTTGATTCAGAAGGGCAGACGGCTCACCAGTCAGGTATCCATCCGCGCTAATAGGTGAAAGTTATCACAGCTTGGGTAAAATAGACCCAGCTCCCAACCCAACTTTGAGAATAGATTAACGGCGATATTTTTTTTATCGCGCGATAAGAGTCTCGCATTAACGCAGCACGTTAACGCCGATAACGGCCCAGCACTAATATATATATATATATATATATACATATATATATATATATATATATATATATATATATATATATATATATATATATATATATATATATATATATATACAGTTGTGTTCAAAATTATTCAACCCCCTGAATTATTAGCCCTCCTGTTTATTTTTTTCCCCAATTTCTGTTTAACAGAGAGTAAAAATTTTCAACACATTTCTAAACATAATAGTTTTAATAACTCATTTCTAATAACTGATTTATTTTATCTTTGTCATGATGACAGTAAATAATATTTGACTAGATATTTTTCAAGACATTTCTATACAGCTTAAAGTGACATTTTAAGGCTTAATTAGGTTAACTAGGCAGGATAGGGTAATAAGGTAAGTTATTGTATAATGATGGTTTGTTCTGTAGACTATCGAAAAAAATATATAGCTTAAAGGGACTAATAATTTTGACCTTAAAATGCGTTTTAAAAAATTAAAAACTGCTTTTATTCTAGCCGAAATAAAACAAATAAGACATTTTCCTGAAGAAAAACACATTATCAGACATACTGTGAAAATTTCTTTGCTCTGTTAAACATCATTTGGGAAACATTTAAAAAAGGAAAAAAAATCAAAGGGGGTTGAATAATTCTGATTGCAACTGTATATATATATATATATATATATATATATATATATATATATATATATATATATATATATATATATATATATATATATATATATATATAAAATGAAATTATGATTGTTATTATACAATTATTATTCTAAATAATTAATCCCAAATGTAACTGGAAAATATTGTAAAGACACAACTGGAGTGATATGCGAAGATCATCTAAAAAAAATCTTTTGCATGAATAATAATTTCATTTGAATGAAATTCTATAGGCAATTTTATAGAATACACAAAAGATGTTTAATGATCTGTTGTCTTAGGGCGTACTCACACTATGCTATCCGAACCGTGCTCAGGCCCGTTTCCCGGATCGTTTGAGAAGTGTGAGTGCTCTAAATCGGGCTCAGGCACGGTTCACTTGGGGCGGCCCTGGCCCGGTTGGAAGAGGTGGGCCTGAGCGCGGTTCACTTGGGTTCAGGTGCGGTACGCTTGCAGTGTGAGAGCAAGCATGCCTGAGCCCGAAACTGAAAGCGAGACGTGACTTTTAAGGGACTGTTTTATATGGATTAATTAATCATTCGTACTGTTCAATAAACACAATGAACGTCGTAGTTTATTAAAGACGCAAACTCCTCACTGCACGACAGCTGCGCCTTCAGCAAACCTTCTAATTCCTGCAGCACACGGACTTTATGATTGTTTATGAGCGTCAAACATGGCTGGTCTGTTCGGCAAAATATTTGACTGCGTGTCACCGCATATCAAACGACTTAAACGATATAACTAAAGAAATCTCCACTGTGCTGAGCAAGAGCGCTTACTGAACTGCGCATCATCGATGACGTAAGCATGCACAAACCCGAATGTAATGCGAGTGCGGGCCGTCGGGGGAGACGAGAGGGGGGACAAGCGTGCTTTGGCCCGGTTCAAGGCAACGGTACATAGTGTGAGTACGCCCTTAGACTTGACACATGGCAGAGAATTAGGTTTATTAAGTTTTACCTCTCTGACTGCATTCCTCTTTTGTGCTTCATACGAAAAAATCTATCAGTAAGCATGCTTAGTATGATCACCATCATATTGTTTAAACTTTAGTTTTGTTGACTTGCAAAACTCACTGCGTGCCGTCACCTTCACATAAAAGACTGTAAAGGCCGGTTTTACAACGCATGAGTTTTACAACAACCCGGGAGAAGAGCAGCGCATCAGGCTCCAGCAGGAGCGGTGTGTCACGTGTGTGTGCGTCAGATTGCTTTCACCAGCGTTGGTTCGGTTGCACATATAGAATAATGTCATTATTCCTTGATTACCCCTCTTAATACATACACATGCATATGAAGTAAATCATATCTCAAAGCATTTACTGGGGCACTGGCGATTTTTACTGGGGCACGTGCCCCTGGTACAGGCTGTCCCTCTATAAACAGACAAGATAAGTAAACGGCACCTGATATGAAACAAGTGATGGATGAGGCCATTCACACAGTCAACAGGAAAATAGTAAGTGCAACAAGTACAGGACTTTTCAAAGTTTACTGTCAAGAGATGAACACAGAACACCAGCAGCTGCCATTTCATAGAGAAGTGTGTTGACTGTATGAGCTCAGAGAAGTGGTAAGAGTGTTTTAGATTAAAACTCCCCACTATCTGCACTAGCTCCCAAGTTCATTCATTCATTCATTTTTTTTTCGGCTTAGTCCCTTTCTTAATCAAGGGTTGCCACAGCGGAACAAACCACCAACTTATCCAGCATATGTTTTATGCAGCGAATGGCCTTCCAGCCGCAACCCAACACTGGGAAACACCCATACACTATCACATTTACACACACACTCATACACTACGGCCAATTTAGCTTATTCAATTCCCCTATAGCGCATGTGTTTGGACTGTGGGGGAAACTGGAGCACCCGGAAGAAACCCACGCCAACACGGGGAGAACATGCAAACTGACCCAGCCGGGGCTCGAACCACCGACCTTCTTGCTGTGAGGCGACAGTGCTAACCACTGAGCCACCTAGTTCCAACGTTTTCTTAAAAAAATGTCTTGCTTCCGCCTGGATGACATTCAGAAAATATGTCATGACTACAACAGAAAATAAGTGCGGTTTTCTGACTTACCCTTGATTATTCAGTGGTGAATTATCCACCCACTTCATGGTGCCCTCAGTCTCTGTGTCAGACAAACCGATCCACACTCTCTCCTTCACAAATGAAGATATGAACCTCTGTGTGTGAATAAACACCGAGTAAGTGTGATTTCTATCATTCAATAGCAAACAGTCAATAATCAAACTTACTTGTTTCTCTTCACTCTTAATAATGACCAGATCAGCTCCACGATTCTTGCAGAACTGCCTGCTCTCAGACCAGCTCTTCTCCTCAGTGAAAAACAAATCTAAACAACACACATTTTCATAACTCAATTTTCAAAACTGCAAATGCAAATGACAACTGTACAAATGTAATCAGATTAGCACTGACCATATTGAGGACAAGCCTTCTTCAGTTCAGCACTCAGTGACGTGATATTGTTTTCTAACTCCAGTATCTTCTGATTCAGAGAGTTGAAGTTGTTCTGTAACTGGTTGTTTTGAGCACTGAGATCATCGACTCTGGTCTCCAGCTGCAGTTTCGTCAGACTCAGAGAGTTGTATTCGTCCTCCAGCTGGTGTTTGTCAGTCTCCAGATCAGTGTTGTTGTGCTGTAAGCTGCTAATGGTGTGATTGAGCTCTTCCACTGTGTTCTTGTAAGTCTTTAACAGGTCTCTCTCTGCTGTGATGCTGATGTGCTGCAGTGTGATGACGAGCAGCAGAAGAGCACAAATGAGCCCCATGATCACCAACACCAACAACACACATCTGCTGCCTCCTGACAAACACACACAGATATCAGTGAAAAACGATTCAGTTTTAAATCCGTCCTGTTTCGTATTCTTTCTTAGGCTCTGTAGTTAAAGTTTTTTATATGCTAGCAAAGTTTCTATATGAAAATAAAAAAAGTGTGATGACAACGCAAATACAACAACAATTCTATGATAATACATTTAACTTAAGTTTAGTTCTAAATTTCTCATTTCCTCATTTGCGGCACCATTCCTGGTTTAGTTTATTTCTACTTACCATGTTTTTGAGCTTTTGCTTTTTCTTCATCCTGGTTGTGATTCTGTGTTTGAGGTCCAGTCGAGTCCTCAATATCTCTGCACTGAACATTTGCATAAATGTCCTCTGAATCCATCATTTTCTTGTATGTCGGACAGTGCGTCTTCACAAATGTTTTGGTCTTGACTGACAGATGCTTTTCTTAAATAGCAGCATCTATAAACAGGAAGTTTCATTTCACACTGCATTTTCTTGACAATAATGGTGACATTTTGACCAAAACAAAGCCCTCTCCAGACCCATGTTAGGCTTATTGTTGTGTAATGTAATTTCAAATCACAAAATACAACCACAACAAACAATATTAACAGCTTCAAAAGCCAATGAAGACTCTGTGACATTCAAAAAGACTTAAATAGGCCAAATTTTACTTTACCCTACATTGATAATACAGGAAATAGCAGTGTAGTGTAGCTTGACTGAGGAAGTGGACATAATGAGGAGTCACCCACAATATATTCATAGTAAAACCACTTCTTTTACATTTACTGTATAATTGAGCGGAAGTATAAAGAGCATTTAGAGAATTAAAGTCTGGAGGAACTGGAACTGAATCTTTTTATCTCCGGATGCAGCTCTGCTTCATATTCTGCCTCTTCATCTGGCAGATTGGTTTCGTGAAAATAAAGAGCATCTGCTTTTTTAAGCCTTTCATGAACAGCTATGTTTGCAAATCACGCAACAATTTATCCAGAAAGATTGATATATTTTTAAAGGTCCACAGTGTATTATAAAGGCTTGGTCGTGTTTATAAGATGCAAAGCAATGTGTGCTCATGCTTCACTTGTAGAAAATCGCGTTATTTGTTTATATATAGATGTATCTACGGGCAACGCAGTGGCGCAGTAGGTAGTGCTGTTGCCTCACAGCAAGAACGTCGCTGGGTCGCAGGTTCGAACCTCAGCTGGGCTGGGTCAGTTGGCATTTCTGTGTGGAGTTTGCATGTTCTCCCTGCGTTCGCGTGGGTTTCCTCCGGGTGCTCCGGTTTCCCCCACAGTCCAAAGACATGCAGTACAGGTGAATTGGGTAAGCTAAATTGTCCATAGTGTATGAGTGTGAATGTGTGTGTGTGGAAGTTCCCAGAGATGGGTTGCGGCTGGAAGGGCATCCGCTGCGTAAAATCGTGCTGGATAAGTTGGCGGTTCATTCCGCTGTGGCGACCCCGCAAGGGACAAAGCCGACAAGAAAATGAATGAATGAATGAATGTATCTACTTTAATCATACACTGCTTATACACTTACATTTCTTAGTTCCTCTGAAAGGCCCGCCCTCAAGAGGCTCTGATTGGTCAGCTAACATAATGTGCTGTAATTTGCGCATCGGCTCCACATCACTACGTCACGCCCCTACAAGCGCGCACTTTTGCGCTGTGTAAACAGTCAGTCAGAAGAGCTGTTAGCAGCATTAGCTGCCTGAATCAGACAGAAAATGACAGAGAGGACACAGCTGAACCTCACGCCTGCTCTATAAATTAAAATCTGACAAGTGTCTTTCACATATATTCAGAATAGGCATGTGTAAGTAATATGAAACATTCACATATCTTTTGCGAGTTTGTTATTTGAGATGTAGAACGCACAGAAAGTGGCCGCATGGAGAGACACTGCAGCGCTGGTGATGATTGTAGTTGTTTACAGCGGTTTGACTGATATCCCTGCTGAAAAAAACAGCTTAACCCTCAGGGGTTTGAGGGGATTTTGGGGCCCCTGAGATGTTTTGAAATGCCCTGACATTTGTGCTAATTTCAGCTACTTATTACATGGTATTGGCCAACATGTATTTTATTTGTATTCAGCACAAACTGTGCTACAACAATATGTGACGATTATTGATGTATATGCTTGTGTTTTTTAGAAAAGAAATATTATGCGCGGTTAGTAGGATTTGGAGAAAAAAATGTTGCTGAAATAAAGTCTAAAAAAACACTCTAAATGTGCTTGAGCAAGGCTTTTGAGGAACCAGTCTGGTAGGCTAGAATATTTACTTCACAATTATGTAAAAATTATTTTATTCTCTCATTCAAAGGAAACATTACAAAGATTTACATTTTGTTAAGTTTGTTTGGCTCGTCTCAGGTATATGCGTGAGTGACAATGGTCATGAATAATTCACACCTGGAGAGACAAAAGACACTCCCCCACTCACCCATCAAGGGCATTATAAAGCAAAGTCCATCTGCAAAAGCTAGCGCAAACTAAATGCTTGTTACATTTAGTTAAAATTTTGTAGGTTGTAATTTTTTTCAATATTTTGATTGAATTTTATTGTATTATCTTTCAATTTCTGAATATATTTGGTGACTAAAATATCCTTTTAATAAATATATGTTTAATGAATCTGTTTAGTTTAAATGCATCAAAATACACTGCCTATATTCACTGAGAAATGGAGGGAAATATTTTAAATGGTATAAAACGTGTTTGCAAAACTGTTGTAATAAAAACTTTCTTGTGCATTAATCCAGCATTTAATAATAATTTCTGAATGACTCTGGCATAATGACAAAACACAAGAATAATCAAAATAATATTTTAAGACCTTTTATATATATTTTGCCCAAATAGTTGCAGCCTTAGTTAACTTTTTCCAAACTTTAACAGGTTTAACTATGGTAAAATAAATAAAAATTAAATTAATAGCACGTATAACATGCGTCACGTTCTAGCCAGCGCGTTTTTGCGGAGTTTCAGTGGATATTACTGACGCGTTTGTAAAAACAGTTTACGGAGAGAGAAAAGAGAAAGTGCCTTCACTGTTTATTTTCCTTATTTTGCAAAAGCACACACTTTTGTTGTTATTGTGAGTGTACCCAAAAAAACTAGACACCTAACAGATTCGATTGATGTATTGCTCATATCTGTACGATCAAAACTGAAAGTGTAATTTAAGTTTTTTCGGCGTTTTCATGTGAAAACACATCAAAACGCGTATATGCAGGCTTCGACCCCTGGGGGTTAAACCAGGCTAAGCTGGTTGGCTGGTTTTAGCTGGTCGACCAGCCTGGTTTTAGAGGAGTTTTGACCATTTCCAGGCTGGTTTTCCAGTCATTTCCAGCCTGGTCTTAGCTGGTCAGGCTAGAAAATGACCAGCTTAAACCAGCTAAAACCAGCTTGACCAGCCTGGTTTAAGCTGGACATAACTGGTTTTGGCTGGTCAAGCTGGTTTTAGCCAGTCAACTCCCAGCCTGACCAGCTAAGACCAGGCTGGAAATGGCTGGAAACCCCTCTAAAACCAGGCTGGTCGACCAGCTAAAATCAGCCAACCATCTTAGGTTGTTAACATCCTTATTTACGTCCTTGCTACAACATACCGTTAATGCTAGAAACTGTGCATGTAGTTGATCAATTTGAACAAATTTTAAAAAACACTTACAGGTTGTGGCTCACAATCCACAGCTTCATCTATTATGGTTGGAGCTGCTCGAGTTTTTAGTCGAATCCAGCCCTGAATTGAGAGATTCTGGAAGCTGTCCTTTGTCAAATGCTAGCTATATCTTTATTATAATTCTCTGGAGCATAATTGAAATTAAACTGTAAGCACTTCTCTATTTGTGTCGTGTCCTTTGGAAGCCCAAATACAGAAACAGAAGAAGCTCTGTGGAAATAGCAGCGTTTCACTGCTTTAACATTACAGCACCTCTAGCCACGCCCCTTCGCTGCACGGTGTATATGCGTGTAACCTGAAGGGTTTATGATCTCACTAACCCGGATGTAGTCCCCAAATTTCGTTCGCTGTAGGCTTTGCTAAGCTAACACTGTAAAAGCCAATGTCTCCCTTTGCATTGAGCTTTGAGCGTCTTACATTCACAGATGTTGTTTATGTTCACACAGCTACATTACACATCAACTAAAGTTTAAAATATCATATCATAGTGGACCACCCCTTTAATGTTTTTAAATAAGAGTTTACTATATGTATGGTTTCTCATATTAAAGTGAACACACACATAATGACAGTGTGCACTTGATCTCTTCCTCTCTGTTTTCTTCAGTCAGATAAAGCTGCTCTCTACTGCATCCTGCTGGCTGGAGGAAAACTCTCATAGACATCGATCAAGTGCAACAAATAAAATCTTTATTATGATGATGATAAGCAGTTAAACTCAAAAGCATCTCACATTATATCTGAATAAGATAACAGAGTAGATAACATCTGTTATACATCTGTTATACATCTGGTGGTGGATGAGGAGATTCCCCCCTATGTGTAAAAGCGCTTTGAGTGCCCATGAAAAGCGCTATATAAATGTAAGGAATTATTATTATTATCTGTTATAACATCTAATATATCTGTAGCTCAGTATATATCTGATAAACCTGATGTGGCATATTACAGACATACCATAAAACATAAATGATGCAATGAAAACAGGTTATGTCAAATTAAAGTCGCAAACTGTTAAAATGGCTCACCAATCTTGGCTACACATCACTCTCACTTTAATTAAGAATACATCGCCAGTAAAACCACAACAAGATGGGATGAATCTATTTCTCACAAACCCCTTTTCTTTTCACTGAGCATGGCAGATCATTCCAGTTGTTCAGGGCAGGTGCTGTAGGTACCAGCTCAATGCAGTCTTCATTTCCACTTTTGTCATTAGGCTCACCATTCAGCCAAAACCTGGATAACATCAGATCTACATATTAGTCAAACCACAGTGTAAAAACAACATCAGCAACTCAACAGCACAAACATGTTTAATAATCATTCAATGAGTGATTTTTTTATATTGAATAATACTGTACACGCCTTATACCACCACCTACCGGTTACAAGAAAATTAGATCTAACGGCTAATAGCAACTCACATGGGATAACTGATTAGACACTGAATACGTTTACATGGACACCAATAATCTGAATTTAATACGAATTAAATGACAATAATGTTAATGACAATACTCTGATTAAGAGTCTACCATGTAAACAGCGATGACCTTAATCCGACCAAAGTCATAAACTAAACAGAAACCTCTTGTTTTCACAAGGAACACACTGTCATTCGAAATTGTAAAGTCAGGTGCCTTACTTTGCATACTAACTCATCACATGGGTAAACACCTGTCACACATAATTGCAATTTAGAAATCAGAGCTTTATAAAAGGGCAGCACGTGAGCTCTCTTCAATTCAATTCACCTTTATTTGTATAGCACTTTTACAATGTAGATTGTGTCAAAGCAGCTTCACATGGAAGATTATAGTAAATTGAAACAGTGTCACTTCAGTTTTCAGAGATTAAGTTCAGTTCAGTTTAGCTCAGTTCAGTGTGGATTAATATTCACTACTGAGAGTCCAAACACTGAAGAGCAAATCCATCGATGCGCAGCTCTACAGATCCCGAACCATGCAAGCCAGTGGCGACAGCGGCGAGGAAAAAACTTCACCAACTGGCGAAAGTGAAGAATTGAAAAAACCTCGAGAGAAACCAGGCTCAGTTGGGCACAACCATTTCTCCTGTGGCCAAACGTCTGGCGCAGAGCTGCAGTCTAGGCGCCGGAGGCTGGGGAATGCTGGATCTCATGCTCTCCACTCCTCCATGACCACCACAGCAGCTGCTCAGGATACGGCCTGGTCTAGGATTATGAAAACCTTAGGATCATCTCGTCGCTGGTCTTGGATCGAATCAGTGGTGCTGCATAGTCTGAGGGCCTCGGGACGAGTACCCCCAGGTGGAAATACAGAATAAAGAGAATAATTAGCGTAGCTGCTGTTCATAGGGTATATAAACGAGATGCAAAAACCTGCGTGGGACACATTCATGTAACATGCTGCTAAGTGATTCACTGAGTGTATGCTTTACTAAAAAGATAGGTTTTTAATCTAGTTTTGAACTGTGAGAGTGTGTCTGAGCCTCGAACATTATCAGGAAGGCTATTCCAGAGTTTAGGAGCCATAAATGAGAAGGTTCAACCTCCTTAATTGACTTTGCTATTCTAGGTACTACCAGAAGCCCTGAGTTTTGAGATTGGAGCGAAACAGGAGGTCGGTTAGATAAACAGGAGCTATATTATTTAAAGCTTTATATGTAAAAAGCAATATTTTAAAATCAATACGAAACTTAACAGGCAGCCAGTGTAAGGAGGATAAAATTGGGGTGATATGATCATATTTTCTAGACCTGGTAAGAACTCTGGCAGCTGCATTTTGCACTAGCTGGAGTTTGTTAATAGAGGATGCTGGGCAGCCAGCAAACAGAGCATTACAGTAGTCCAGCCTAGAAGTCATGAAAGCATGAACTAGCTTTTCTGCATCTGATATGGATAGCATACTTCGTAACTTAGTGATATTTCTCAGATGAAAGAAAGCAGTTTTTGTGACATGGGATATATGATTTTCGAAAGTTAAATTGCTGTCTAATATGACACCCAGATCTTTTATAGTAGAGCTAACGCTAACTTTGTATCCCTCTAATTGCAGGTTGAGTTGTGAGAACTGCTGTGTACAGGATTTAGGCCCAATAAAAATAAAAAAACCATGCTCTAACAATGAGGGAGGCTGGGCAAAAAGTACAGCCAAATTTGAGCAGGTACACTGTAGCATCCTTCATCCGGACTTTCCGAAATGTGAATAGGTAAGAAATCTTACTGTACTCAATGAGTACATTACTGTAGTACAGTATTGCCTGCATGTGGAATGTTCTGTAGATTGTGAATAAAGTGTAAAGTATGTTTGAAGTATTTGGGAAATGTATTCCTTCTTTCTATTCTTACACAGTAGGTCTATTTACAGTATTTTACAGTATACTAATTGTATTGCAGAACTGAAAGATGACACAAGGTGGTCTGGAACGTCTTCTGTCTCCTGAACAGGAGACTGAAATCATAAATATGGTTCTAGAAAATAACACCATAACATTATGGCAAATACAAAGAAAAATAATAGTAAACAACAACATATTTCAAAATATTGATTGGGTAAGCTTATCAACACTGGACCGTATCTTGCACAAAAACAATCTGAGGATGAAGCAGGTCTACAGGGTGCCATTTGAACGCAATTCAGAAATAGTCAAAGAATTGCGATATAACTATGTGCAAGTAAATCCCATACAATCCCACAATTGATGCATAATCTCAACACTTTATAAATTACAGTATACATATTTCAGTACTGTACAGTAATCATACTCTGATTGTGCGTCACAATAGTATTACGTATCATGTGTGTTTCAGAGAGTCTTTGAGCTAGAGGTGGCTGCAGTGGAGCACCAGCTCATCTTTTTTGGTTAGGTTGGATTCAACCTCACAAAAAGGCGAAGGCGGGGAAGGAATGTCATTGGCCAGCGTGCCATTGTTGAAGTCCCTGGCCAGCGTGGTGGGAACATCACAACGTGTGCAGCAATTACCAACCATGGTGTCATCCATTAGCATGCTACACTTGGCCTTAACAACACTGCCCATCTGATCACATTCCTGGAAATCCTACACAACACACCCATCCCACCAGATCAGACAGATGGGCCAGAGCAGCTCAGGTATGTTGTCATTTGGGACAACGTAAGTTTCCACCGGGCTACTCTGGTTCATAACTGGTTCACTGCCCACCCACATTTTTAGTTGTTTATCACCCTCCATATTCTCCATTCCTCAAATCTATTGAGGATTTTTTTTTCTGCATGGAGATGGAAAGAGTATGACCGTAATCCACACACGCGTATACCCCTTCTCCAAGCCAAAGAGCTTAGAATGACCAAGAGGCGACACTCAATAGAACGTTCCATTGCAACAGCAGCGCCCAGCAACACCCCCGGATTCCGCCATTTTGGAGTGAAAACGGTCGGCTGTTCATTGGATCTTATTGCTGTCACGATGGCAAGCAGCTGCTTTGTTGTTTATTTATTTATTTAAAAAGCGCATTAAAGCTGAGATACAACCTGAAAGACGACAATACAACACTTACTGTCACAATCATCAGCACTTTTAGTAGTTTATTTTACAGACTTATTTTACAGACAACTTGCTGTTGTTCTATTGGAATTTTCATTCCTGTTTCCCATATCGCACTAGAGTGTCGCCTCTTGGTGATTCTATGCTCTTTGTCCAAGCTACGGAAGATGCATGTGGAGATATAGCAGCTGATGCTTTTCATGGCTGGATAGGCGACATTTCCCCTGCTGCTTGGCCAGGACAAACATTGCTCGTGATGTGGATGAGTTGCTGTGGCAAGAGCGAAACAGAAGAGAGGATGCATCATAGCTGTTTTTTTTTTTACTGTAACTGTATTCAGTAAATACTTCTGTTGATGGTATATGTAGACCTCATTATGTGCAACTTTGTGTTGGTTTTTGTGGGAAAAATACAGTAAAATATATGTGGTACAGTGTATTTGTGTGTTTTGTATAAGAACAATATTCTGAAATATTTTACAATGCACTTACGTAGGCCTATGTAAGCCTGGTTTATACTTCTGCGTCAAGTGATCGGCGTGACCCGTAGCCGTGCATTTATACTTCTGCGCGCTGTTTCTGTTGCTCTGCAACACTTCCGAAACGCTAGCTGGCAGTAGGTGTTTGCGTTTCTTTGTGTCGAAATTCTTTGCTGGTGTTTTGTTTTTGATGAATGCTTCCTTAATGTACAAGTGGCTCAAATTCGCTCATTTTGAGATGGAAACAGGCGGACGTGCAACAACTTTAATCATAAGGTAAACATGTTGCAGTGCCCTTTTTTGGACACTTGAGGGCACTAGCTTGTTTTGTAGTTTATCTTCATTTCCTATAATCCTTTGCACTTCTGAATGTATTATGTTACAGCTGTTTCTTGTTTGTTAATTTAGCCCTGTCTTTGTAAAGCCTTTTGTCTTGTGTTTTAGTTGCCTTAGGATTTAGTTTGACCCTCATGTCTGGTATGTTCTAGTTTTGTATTTGCTTATTCTTGGATTCTTGTTTGTTTTGTTAGCACTTATACCCAGTTTAGTATTTTTTGATTTTTGGATTCTTAATTGTTTTTGTTAGCATTCCTACCCCGTTTTTGTATTTGTTTATTTTAATGGATTTTTTTTGAGTTCTTTCGTCTGGACTCATTACTAGATTTTGTATCTTGCTTGAAGTTCCTGTGCAAGATTAGGAAACTCTTGTTTTGTCAAAATAAATTGCTGCACATGGATTTTTGTGTTTTGTGATTCTCCATCTCGTGACATAAACGCAAAACAACAGTCACAATTCAAAATAAAGTAATCCAACATGCGCATGATAGTATGAAGTAACAATGAAGTGTCCATCATTCCACACTTCATATTACCGGTGCATCATAAGGGTATTTAAAGTGCACTTTATTCTTTTTAGAATTTTCAGTGTACTTGCACTATTTAAAATGGCTTAGAATAGTGCATAAGTATGGTACGCACCTCATGTTTTAATCCATGGGTTGACATTTGTGTCCACGAACCGCCAAACCAGTCAGAAGACGTCAGTTAAAAAAAAAAACTTTAGATTTATACATAATCTGAAAGCTGATTAAATAAGCCTTCCACGATGAGCACGGTTGTCTCTTTGTGTCATGTGCTTTACGGTCTATTGTTGAGTCCCACCCTCCCTGTTAACCCATTATTAGTTTATTATGTCAAACACAAATTATTTCTCCTTTATAGCTCCCTCTTGTCTGCTGTCCTTTCCCGGTTCATTGTCGTACATCAGTGTTTCCAGTCTTGTCCAGTCCTGCCTTTTCCTGCCAGCCCAGTCAAGTTTGTTTGTTTATTTGTTTGTTAATGTTTCCCCCTTGAGGTAGTTTGTTTTGCAGTTTGTTTTAGTTTTATAAATAATAAACCCATCTTTACGCATCTTCCCAAACCCATCTTCCACGCATATTTTTACTGCAATTGAGTCCTTGCTCCTTTCCCTAACCCACATCCCTGACATCTATCCAAAGAACTGAGTGATGTGGCATTGAAACAACTTCTCCCATTCACACCAAACTATCTCTGTGAGGCTGTTTTTATAGCACAAACATAGAACAAATAGAGCCAGACTCCTGGTTGACAAAAATTAGTGTCGTTTCTTCAGCCCTGTTCAGCCATGACTCGACTACATCACATCCTCTATCCATCACATTACGTAGAAACACTGATCTTGTTTTTATGTTGTAAAATATATGTAAAATACTATATTACATTTTATAATTGTGTATAATCTAGTTACTGCGCAATGACTACAATAGCAAAAAGGCGCAGATTCTGAGTGTTTTATGACTTACCCTTGATTCAGTGGTGAATTATCCACCCACTTCATGGTGCCTTCAGTCTCAATGTCAGTCAAGCCAATCCACGTGTCCTTCTTGACTATTGAAGATATGAGCTTCTGTGTGGGAATAAAAGCAGAATAAAGCTGCAGTCACACTGGACATTTCTCCCAATAGACTTCCATTCATACGCACGCGAATGCGTCAGACCGGAAACGCAGGGTCATGCGGCAAGTTTCGCATTTCGCTGCGGTGCAAAATTCAAGCTTGGTGAACTCTGACCTGCGAAGTCGCATCACTTGACTGGAGCAATGGAGCAATCGCTTGCTTTTTTTAATGTCTAATCATCTTGTTTAATCCCGCCCCTTTTCGCAGCGCCGTACGACAGAATTACGCATTATCAAACTCTAGTGCGACTGCGGCTTAAGTGTGATTCCTCTCATTCAATAGCAAACACTCAATAAACAAACTCACCTGCTTCTCTTCGCTCTTAATAATGACCAGATCAGCTCCATGATCCCTGCAGAACTGCCTGCTCTCAGACCAGCTCATCGCCTCAGTGAAAAACAAAACTGAACACACACATTTTCATACATTTTTCAAAAGTGGAATGCAAATTATAAAATAACTAATGTAATCAGATTAGCACTGACCATATTGAGAACAAGCCTGCTTCAGTTCATCACTCAATGACGTGACTCTGGTCTCCAGCTGGTGTTTCGTCAGATTCAGAGAGTTGTATTTGTCCTCCAGCTGGTGTTTGTCAGTCTTCAGATCAGTGTTGTTGTGCTGTAAGCTGCTGATGGTGTGATTGAGCTCTTCAACGGTGTTCTTGTAAGTCTTTAACAGGTCTCTCTCTGCTGTGATGCTGATGTGCTGCAGTGTGATGAAGAGCAGCAGAAGAGCACAAATGAACCCCATGATCACCAACACCAACAACACACATCTGCGTCTTCCTGACAAACACACACAACACACACAGATATCAATGAAAACCACTCAAAATCCATTTTGGGGTATACTTAGGTTCATTATATAAAGATTTTAGTGTTACTTTACTGTTGAAAACCCAAATAAGTGCACAAAGAAAAGCAAATAAAACAATTCTATGATCAAACATTTATCATAAATATTATATATATAAATTTAAAAAGTCCTCAACATTCCGCAACAGTTTCCTGACATCTTTGCTGGGTCAATTTGCTTACTGTGTTTTCGATCGTTTTCTTCATCCTGGTTGTGATTCTGTGTTTGGGGTTCAGTCGAGTCCTGAAAATCTCTGCACCGAACATTTTCATAAATGTCCTTTGAATCCATAATTTTGCTACAGTATATATCAGACAGCGCGTCTTCACAAATAGCTGTGGTCTTGACTGACAAATGCTTTTCTTAAAAGTTCTAACCTAAACAGGAAGTTTCATTTCACACCCAACAATAAATTTAAATACATCGAGTCCAACACAAAAACCCTCTACAGACCCACACGAGGCTTATGTTTGCGTACTGTACATTCAACACAATAACAGCTAACAAGAATGATCTGTGACACTCAAAAAGGCATAACCAGGTCCTATTACAAGTCCTTCAGGAATATTTGAAAACTACAGTAAAGTGTGCTGGAAATAAGCTCTGTGTTCAAGAGCTGAGTTTGACGCCACTGTAGGTACACAGTGACTGAGGAAGTGACCATAGTGTGAAGTTTCCCACAGTATTTTCAGAATAGTAAAATCACTTCTGTTGAGATAAAATTTGAACTAAATTGAAGTCTGATATAAAACGTTGCTACATCTACTGTATGTCTGAATAAAATGCATATTTCCCATGTTGATCAGTCAGAGAAATAAAGGCTGGAGGAGCTTGAACTGGAGCAGTTTTCACTTCCTGATGCAGCTCTGCTTCATATTCAGCTTTCTGCCTCTTCCTTCAATCATCATCTCCGAGGTCCAGTTGTGCCCTTAAAATATACGCATGGACATTTTATACAAGTCCTCTAAATACTTGATTTATTTTCTAATAATTTTAGCATCACTAAGTTAAATCAGGAAGTGACTATTTGACGTGGCCTTCAGTTGTTGCTAGAACGGATACGTTTGCGACCGGAAGTTAAAGAGAATTATTTATGTTATTTATTAAATTTCCCATTTATTGTATTTTATTATCGTCTACCCCCACCCCAACCCTAAAGCCAACCATCACAATAACCTAAAAACAGTAGTTGTACCGAGTATTATTTATGTTTTCTATTAAATTACCTAATAACTTGTATTTTTTAACGCCTACCCCGCACCCCAACCCTAAACCCAACCATCACAGTACTGTAAAATATTAATTATTGTTATAGAGTGTCATAAAAAAATTCCGCTATATTAATGTGCTTATCGCACTTACGGCCGGCCGCATATGTTGACATACACTTAATAGATAACATAAATAATACTCGGTACAACTACTGTTTTTACATTACTGTGACGGTTGGGTTTAGGGTTGGGGTGGGGGTAGACGATAATAAAATACAATAAATGGGAAATTTAAAAAAAATAACATAAATAATTCTTTTTAACTTCCGGCTGCAAACGTATCTGTTCTAGCAACAACCACTTTACCCGTGGCCTACAGGCTGAAATTAAACTTCCCCTCTTCACCCTCCTCAGATTGCTGTGTTTAACTGCACCACCATGACACTAAGATTATGATGATATAAGTTTCTATACAATAAAAATGGTAATTAGAAAAAAATGTCTGATACACTGCTTTATTCTCTACAAACTGTATTTAACACCAATCTGAGAGATGAACAGGTTTATTAAGCTTTATTTCTGCAGGTGTATTTACCCGTTCTCTGATAAACCGTCCAGGCATGCACTAAATTCCAGGGGTTTCATTACCGCAACGTAAAATGGGCGTGGCTCGGTCTGTCCCCCTAAAAAAAAAAAAAATACTAAGAGGTCACTGATCATGCACAGTACAGGTTGGTTTTTTCCGGGGTCATTTCAAATACAGGATCATAGCTCCGATGGATAAAGAACCTACCGCGGTGGATAAAGAAGGTAAAAAACAATCATGCAGGTTATTTTCTTTTGTTTTTATAATGTTATATTTTAATGACTTCATTAGCAAAAACAGCCGACCACGAGAAGTGTCAACCTTCATTTGTAGCCATTTGTTTTACTCCGTTTTACTCTATTTTACTGAAAATTCAACATGGTTGTACAACAATAAAGGCTCAGGGCTTTTGTACTTCCATGGTAAACCACAAAATAATAATAATGCTTGTGGTACATTAGATTAACCGCGTTTTTGTAGTTTAAAATGTGGTAATCAGTCCTGTTTAAACAAATTAACACCACATTTTTCTGTAATAAACCGTGGTTAATTTTTCTAACTCGATCTTAGTTAATTAACAGAACATATATTTATTTTCTATTTTTAATTAAAGTCATCATACACAAAACACCTGAGATCAGGTCAGGTATCTGATGTTACTGTATATAATAGAATAAGTATCAGACATGAAACACCAGGAATCAGGACAGATATCTGATGTTACTGTATATAATATAATAAGTATCAGACATGAAACACCAGGAATCAGGACAGATATCTGATGTTACTGTATATAATAGAATAAGTATCAGACATGAAACACCTGGAATCAGGACAGATATCTGATGTTACTGTATATAATAGAATAAGTATCAGACATGAAACACCTGGAATCAGGACAGATATCTGATGTTAAATAATATAAAATTGATCATACACGAAACACCAGGGATTAGGACAGGTATCTGATGTTACTGTATATAATAGAATAAGTATCAGACATGAAACACCTGGAATCAGGACAGATATCTGATGTTACTGTATATAATAGAATAAGTATCAGACATGAAACACCTGGAATCAGGACAGATATCTGATGTTAAATAATATAAAATTGATCATACACGGAGTTTGCATGTTCTCCCTGGGTTCGCGTGGGTTTCCTCCGGGTGCTCCGGTTTCCCCCACAGTCCAAAGACATGCAGTATAGGTGAATTGGGTAAGCTAAATTGTCCATAGTGTATGAGTGTGAATGTGTGTGTGGAGGTTCCCAGAGATGGGTTGCGGCTGGAAGGGCATCCGCTGCGTAAAATCGTGCTGGATGGGTTGGTGGTTCATTCCGCTGTGGCGACCCCGCAAGGGACAAAGCCGACAAGAAAATGAATGAATGAATGATCATACACGAAACACCTGGAATCAGGACAGATATCTGATGTTACTGTATATAATAGAATAAGTATCAGACATGAAACACCTGGAATCAGGACAGGTATCTGATGTTAAATAATATAAAATTGATCATACACGAAACACCTGGAATCAGGACAGATATCTGATGTTACTGTATATAATAGAATAAGTATCAGACATGAAACACCAGGAATCAGGACAGATATCTGATGTTACTGTATATAATAGAATAAGTATCAGACATGAAACACCTGGAATCAGGACAGATATCTGATGTTACTGTATATAATAGAATAAGTATCAGACATGAAACACCTGGAATCAGGACAGGTATCTGATGTTAAATAATATAAAATTGATCATACACGAAACACCTGGAATCAGGACAGGTATCTGATGTTACTGTATATAATAGAATAAGTATCAGACATGAAACACCTGGAATCAGGACAGGTATCTGATGTTAAATAATATAAAAATGATCATACACAAAACACCTGGAATTAGGACAGGTATCTGATGTTAAATAATATAAAAAATGATCATACACGAAACACCTGAGATCAGGACAGGTTTCTGATGTTACTGTATATAATAGAATAAGTATCAGACATGAAACACCTGGAATCAGGACAGATATCTGATGTTAAATAATATAAAAATGATCATACACGAAACACCTGAGATCAGGACAGATATCTGATGTTACTGTATATAATAGAATAAGTATCAGACATGAAACACCTGGAATCAGGACAGATATCTGATGTTAAATAGTATAAAAATGATCATACACAAAACACCTGGAATTAGGACAGGTATCTGATGTTAAATAATATAAAAATGATCATACACAAAACACCTGAGATCAGGACAGGTTTCTGATGTTACTGTATATAATAGAATAAGTATCAGACATGAAACACCTGGGATCAGGACAGGTATCTGATGTTAAATAATATTAAAATGATCAGACATGAAACACCTGAGATCAGGCAGGTATCTGATGTTACTGTATATAATAGAATAACTATCAGACATGAAACACCAGGGATTAGGACAGGTATCTGATGTTACTGTATATGATATACAAATTATTTAACACAAAACCCCTGGGATCAGGACACGTCTCTATATTACAGTATTAATCTGACAGGTATCTTAAGTTACTTTGTTTAATATAAAATACACTAACTTCACATGAAACACCTGCGATCAGGACAGCTATTTCAAAGTACTGCATATAAAAGGCATTGGACACGAAACCCCTGCGATTGCGTACAGGTATCTGAAGCAAACGGCTGTTTTCACAATCTGCGCATGATCCGTGACCTATGCAAATGTACAGATAGGCCACGCCCACCCGATGACGTGGTAGCGGTTACGCTGTACTGAAACCCCTGGAAAAAAGTGCCTGCCAAACAGTCCAATGTGGATAATCTCAATGTGTGAGTGATTATTAACTCCCTCTAGTGTATGAATATGCTATTACCTTCTGACACACGAGGAGTTTCTCATTTCCTAAACTGAGTTTCCTCGTTTTAAGTCCATAAACATTGGGAAATGAAGCCTCATGAGTTCTAAACTCTGAAACTACACATTAATTGATTTCAGCGGGAAAATATTATTTTAAATAGACAAGAGCGCCATCTGCTGGTGTGTGCTTTTTCCCTACAGACATGCTGACTGCAAAATCATGTTTTATTATAATGCGATTTCAACTCAAAATGTCCCCAAATGGCATATAGAATAGAATGTTACTTATGTTAAAAGCTTCTATAAAAATAAATAAAAATAATAAATGTTTTAATAATAGTCGGGCCTTTAAAGAGGGCCCGTTTATATATAAAGCAGGGGTGCTCAACCCTGTTCCTGGCGATCGACCTTCCAGCTGATTTCAGCTCCAACCCTGATCAAACACACCTGAACCAATTGTTTAGAACGTGAGGAGCACTTGATAATTACAGGCAGGTGTGTTTGATAAGGGCTGCAACTGAAATCTGCAGGATGGTCGATCGCCAGGAATAGGGTTGAGCACCCCTGAATTAAGACATGAACCTCTGTGTGTGAATAAAAGCAGAATAAGTGTGATTTCTATCATTCAATAGCAAACACTCCATAATCAAACTCACCTGCTTCTCTTCACTCTTAATAATGACCAGATCAGCTCCGCGATCCCTGCAGAACTGCCTGCTGCCAGACCAGCGCTTCACCTCAGTTGACATGAACAAATCTAAACAACACACATTCATATCTTTTTCAAAACTGCATGCAAATGATAAAATAACTATTATTTCAGACTAGCACTGACCTTGTTTTAAAAGAGACGTGATTGTGTTCTCCAGATGAGTGTTGCTGTGCTGTAAGCTGCTGATGGTGTGATTGAGCTCTTCAACTGTGTTCTTGTAAGTCTTTAAAGGGTCACGAAACACCAAAACACATGTTTTGAGCTGTTGACAGTCATATATGTGTCCCACGCTGCTATAAACACTATTAGGACACATATATTGCACTAAAAAGTGAAAATTGGTTGTTTTTGCGTTATTTTGAGCAAATTCGTTCTTCCGGTTTGAAACAAATTTTTGAAGCTGCGTCACGGCCATGAGATACTTGCGTGCAAATCCAGCATGGAAAGTGGCTGTCTGTACCTACGAGTACATCGTGACGTCTCTGAGGGTGCAGCATTAAATCATGAGAAAGACTTTGTTCAAACCAATCAGCGCGCTCTATTGTGTATGACGTGAAACTTCATTAATATGCATGATAGCTTCAGAGACTGTTTACCTGTTTACAGCGTTCAGACGGCAGAGAGACGCCACGCTGTGTTGCCAAAACAAGAGAAAGAACTAGAATTTGGAGACACGGGTCGTCGGTGTTGCATTTATTTGTGTGTTGCAACGAAGGTTTTGTTTTCATTTTCCCTTTATAAGAGAGCTGCTGGAATCACGTGTGGATTACAGTGCACGCGACAGAAATGTGTTTGTAAGAAACATTTTTTACCCGAGAGCTTTTCGCATCTGGAAATGGTGAAATCCGGATTTTCCGTTGTCTCCTTTTAAAAAAAGACACAGCTCCAGTTTGATTGTCTGTCTACAGATTTGGTAGGTGTGTGTGTGATCAGTGCTCTTTGTTTAACCCAGATGGCAAAGTTAGTTTGTATCATCAGCAGTGCTCTTTCAGTTTTTAAAGACGTACCTCAGTCAAAATGATTTAGTTACTAAGTTTACAGTATGTTAATATCACTGCAATATTACAGTACAATATTATAGACTGAAAGATCCGCTGTAAATGCTGCTCTCCGAGGGTAAACATGTTAACACAAACTATTCCCGTCGTGCAGGATTTTCGCTGCAATTTGTGACAGGATAGTCTATACACACACAGCTTTCTGACGCTACCTACCGAGTACATAAGTTACAGAGAAATAGATTTTTTTCTCCCATTAGCCGTGCGGTATCAAACATACTGCGTCTGTGTGTTTGTTTTGCCTGTGAAATCAGCGGACTCAAAATCCATCTTTAATATTGTTAGGTTCAGTATATAAAGCTTTTACATTTGCAGTGTACTGTTGAAAATCCAAGTGCATGAGGAAAGAGTAAATAAAACAATTCCATGATAATACACTTATCATAAACACAGTTCTCGCTTTTGTTCAGTCAATTTGCTTACCGTGTTCTCGATCATTTTCTTCATCCTGGTTGTGATTCTGTGTTTGAGGTTCAGTCGAGTCCTGCATATCTTTTAGCTTTCTCTGCTGTAACATTACAGCGCCTCTATCCACGTCCCTTCGCGGAGTATATGCGTGTGGTGAATGTGCATAACCTAAAGGGTTTATGATCTCACTAACCTGGATGTATTTTTTTTGTAGTCCCCAAACTTTGTTCGCGGTAGGCTTTGCTAAGCTAACTCTGTAAAAGCCAATGTCTCCCTTTGCATTGAACTTTGAGCGTCTTACATTCACAGATGTTATGTTCACACAGCTACATTACACATCAACTAAAGTTTAAAATATCCTGTCGTAGTGGACCACCCCTTTAATTTTTGTAAATAAGAGTTTACTAAATGTATGGTTTCTCATATTAAAGTGAACACACATAATGACAGAAACAAGTGCACTTGATTTTGAATATCTCTCTGTTTTCTTCAGTCAGATAAAGCTGCTCTCTACTGCTGGCTGGAGGAAAACTCTCATACACATCCATCAAGTGCAACAAATAAAACCTTTATTATGATGATGATAAGCAGTTAATCTCAAAAGCAGTCTTATCACAAGATAACAGAGTATTATGAATTATGTGGTAAGAAAAAGAATGTTAGGCTTATTACAGAAAAGAGAAAATAATAACAACTATTTTTTTATCTGAATATCCACCCCTGATGTGGCACATTACAGAGAAAATATAAAACACAAACATGGTGTCATGAAAGCAGGATATATTAAAGCAAAGTTTCAAACTGTCATATGACCACAACAAGATTAAAACGACAGTTAAACCATAAGACAGAATGAATGAACCCTATTTCTCACAAATAAATGTTTTCTTTTTTGAGCACAGCTCATCACTCCAGTTGTTCAGGACATTATTTGTAGATTGAAGTTCAACACAGTCTTCATGTTCATCTGCATTATTCGGCTCACCGCTGGCCCAAAACCTGAATACATCATATCTGAATCAGTCAAACCACAGTGTAAACATGTTTAATGATGCTTCAACGAGCTCTTCTCAAATGGAGAAAGTCCTTCCCAGGCAGGTTATATAAGGCTTCAAGACTAAAGTCCTAGTAACTACACAGTAGCTACTAGGGATGCAACAATACAGTTAGCTTACGGTTCAATACATACCTCGGTTTTTTAACACGGTTTTCGGTTCGGTGCTGATAGCTTGACACATAAGTTTTTTTTTTTTTTTTGTTATTCTATGCTTAGGCAATAGGAACAGTAATAGGTTAAGGAGAAAAAAATAAAAACGATTTATTGCAATACTCCTTTATTTTACTTCAAAGCCAAGAAAGGTACACTAGTTCCTAGTGTATTGTATAATAAAAAAATGAACACTGAAATCTCACAGCTGCTGGTAGCCCATGTACAACACACAAATTCCTACATTTTGAAAATAAACATACATGTGAAGTTAATAAACATAAATTGACCATTTCAAATAAACACATTTGTACTTCAGTAAATATAAATAAACCATCTTAATTAAACTGAACACTCCCTTTGTTATTTTTATATGTCTTTCGGAACCAGTTGGGTTTGTGTGCTGGAAGGATTCAGTGAGGGATTGCTGTTTTATGGAGGACTTTATTACCTTCTCTGCTATTCTGCCTTCAGACAGTGATATTGCTGGGTGATGGCGCCGCAGATGTGCAGTCATGTTGGAAGTGTTTCCATTCAATTAGTCTATACGTGTAACCGAAATGTCCCAACACCACGGATTTGAAAGACGCCGGCGCATCCTCCTACTGTTGCCTCACTTCACCGCCGCTCGCCATGTTAAAGTGTGGAATGATGATTGAGTGCCCCCTAACTTTAGAGCATAGTGATTGAATATTTTCTCTCGTGGAGGAGTTCCTGTAGACTTACAGGCACACACAAACAGTCAATTCGGAGAGAAATAAAACGCACATAAATTATTGAAATGTAAAACCGAAAAAACGCAACTCACAATCGCGTATTGAACCGTGGATGTCGTACCGAACGGTCCAATATTGTATTGATTATTGTGGCATCCCTAGTAGCTACGTTTCCATCCACCTATTTTTATGTGCATTTTGGATATGTACATGAAAAACCGGTTGATAGAAATGTCAAGATGCGCATAATTTTTAAAACACATGCGCATAAATGAGTAGGATAAACTTTTTATTCGATAAGAAAAGATGCGCATAAACTACGATCGAAACACTTTTACCGAACAAATTCCAGTATGCGCATTAAAAAAGGTCATGTGATTTTGCTATAAGAGATCATGTGATGATGAAAATGTGTGTGAATGGACAAGCCAGCAGGCTGAGCACAGAAATGTTGTTTTGGTCATTCTAAAACACCTTAATCGTCTCAGGATTAGTGTTATTATATTATTAATGACCTCCACAATCAAGAGCGTCAGTGCTCCTCGTCTCATGCCTTCAAACGCCACCGTGCGTTCACTGCGTGTCAGGATTACCTTCTGAAGCGCAAGTCATTTATTAAATGAAGAAAAGATTCACACAGCTTCTCCTACCGCAGCAAATTCCGATTTTACTGTTGATGTCTGGCGCCAATTAATCAGGAAGTGACGATTTTGTTCTCTTTGACTCGGTGGATGGAAACACTGCAGAAGTATATTTTCCTTTCATTGAATATAGTTACACATTATTATATGATTTGATGACGTTGCAGTAAATGATAAGAAATGCTTATTCATGCTAACGCATGCGCTATATTGTGTGACTTCATTAATGCGCGTGGTCGCCGGTTCGATCTGGGTTCAGGTTCTGTCTGACCAAATTTGAGTATGTGATAAATAAGATATTAAAAGTGAAGATCGCACTTCTGCATATCATCTAATGTCTTTCCTAATATTATTAGGCTACTTTTAATTTCAGCTATTGTTTGTTGTATTGTTGAACTGTGGTGAATGTTAAGTACTGATATCTGCTATTGTTTCTACTTGTTTGTAGAACCACACACCACCAACACCCATATGTCTGCTCATGCACATGGAAATAAAACCATGTGAGACAATAAGCATCTTCATTAAGTTTTGACCAGACGTACTAAAGTGATTAATTCAACTTGAACCAGATTAGAAACTACAGCACACCAACAGCAAATAGATGCAGTTTCTGAGTGTTTAATGACTTACCCTTGATTCAGTGGTGAATTATCCACCCACTTCATGGTGCCTTCAGTCTCGATGTCTGACAAACCGATCCATGTGTCCTCCTTGACCAATGAAGATATGAACCTCTGTGTGTAAAAAAAAGCAGAATAAGTGTGATTCCTCTCATTCAATAACAAACACTCAATAATCACACTCACCTGCTTCACTTCAGTGTTAATAATGACCAGATCAGCTCCATGATTCCTGCAAAACTGCCTGCTGTCAGACCAGCTCATCGCCTCAGTGAAAATGAACACACCTACAGTAAACAACACACATTTTTATATCCTTTTCAAAACTGTATGCAAATGATAAAGTAACTATCATATCAGATTAGCACTGACCATATTGAGAACAAGCCTTCTTCAGTTCAGCACTCAATGACGTGATATTGTTTTCTAACTCCAGTTTCTTCTGATTCAAAGAGGTGAAGTTGTTCTGTAACTGATTTTTCTCAGCATCAAGATCACTGACTTTAGTCTCCAGCTCTAGATTCTTCTCGTACAGAGAGTTGAAGTTGTTCTGTAACTGGTTTTTCTGAGCATTGAGATCGTTGACGCTGGTCTCCAGCTGGTGTTTCTCCAGACTCAGAGAGTTGCATTTGTCCTCCAGCTGGTGTTTGTCAGTCTTCAGATCAGTGTTGCTGTGCTCTAAGCTGCTGATGGTGTGATTGAGCTCTTCAACGGTGTTCTTGTAAGTCTTTACCAGGTCTCTCTCTGCTGTGATGCTGATGTGCTGCAGTGTGATGATGAGCAGCAGAAGAGCACAAATAAACCCCAAAATCGCTAACACCACATATCTGCGTCTTCCTGCCAACCAGGAACAAAACATAGTTATTTAAGGTCAAGGTCAACTTTTTTTTTATAAAGCATGTTAAAACAACATGAATGTTGACCAAAAAGGAGTTAGGAACAGTAAATAATATCTTGACTTCTAGTTGATCATTTGGTATCAGAAGTGGCTTATATAAAAGGCAAAGTCCTCTAGATTATGCTGATTTTAGCAAAATAAAATATGATCATGCCTTGATTTTGAATGATTTAATTAGGACAGTAACGTCTGAGTTTGCTTAGACAAAAGTCTCATCACTGAACAGAAATAATGTCCAGTAAAGAATATAAAGTCATGCTGCAGTGGAAACAGAATGAATATTGTGTCTGACTCCATCATGAGCTTGGAGGACTGCATCCATACATCTCTGCAATGACTCAAATCACTGATTAATAAAGTCATCTGGAATGGCAAAGAAAGCGTTCTTGCAGGACTCCCAGAGTTCATCAAGAGTCTTTGGATTCATCTTCAATGCCTCCTCCTTCATCTTACCCCAGACAACCTCAATAATGTTCATGTCTGGTGACTGGGCTGGCCAATCCTGGAGCACTTTGACCTTCTTTGCTTTCAGGAACTTTGATGTGGAGGCTGAAGTATGAGAAGGAGTGCTATCCTGCTGAAGAATTTGCCCTCTCCTGTGGTTTGTAATGTAATGGGCAGCACAAATGTCCTGATACCTCAGGCTGTTGATGTTGCCGTCCACTCTACAGATCTCTCGCACACCCCCATACTGAATGTAACCCCAAACCATGATTTTTCCTTCACCAAACTTGACTGATTTCTGTCAGAATCTTGGCTCCATGTGGGTTCCAGTAGGTCTTCTGCAGTATTTGTGATGATTGGGATGCAGTTAGACAGATGATTCATCAGAAAAATCCACCTTCTGCCACTTCTTCAAATGATCAACTAGAAGTCAAGTTATTATTTGTTGCTTTTACAACTGGGATCGACGACAAGACTTTTGTCAGGTAGTGTATAGTACAGTAAATTAAAATATAAAAATTATTTCAAAAAGATCTGTACAGTCAAGAGTCTTAAAAAGAAAGAGAAAACAGTTTTATAAGTACGCCAAAGAGAAGAGAGAAGTTTTGACTGATTCTTTTAAAAACATTTAATGTAGGCAAAGCTCTAATTACTAATGGTAAATATAAAGATAGTATTCTGTCACGGTTGGGGTTCTGTCTGTTCCTCTTGTGTGTGTGTGTGCGTAAGTATGTGTGTGTTTGTGGGTGTGTTTGTTTGGGTATCTTTCACCGCGTGGCTGTCTGTGTTTACATGTTGTCAGCTGGGCAGTCACGTGCTCAGCTGTCAATCAGCACACCACAGGTGCAGCGCATCACTGCACCTATTTATGTTCAGCGTTCGCGTCTCTTGTTGTCAGTTCGTTGTTGTTTCACGTCTGTGTCTGTTCCTGTTTAGCTCTTCCGCTGTATCCGCTGGTGGTGAGTTGATCATAGAGACTGTTACTTTTGGAATTGTCAGCACTGTTTGATTTCACCGAAGTACTGTGACCGCTGTTTGGCGTTGTGGAATTCTATGAGAGGTCTCCCTGGATCTGTCTCATTGAAAGATTGTTACCGCTGTTAAGCGTTGCCGAATTCCTTGAGAGATGCATCATGGCTCTATCCTAACTCTTGTTATCTGGTGAGATCTATACCAGCTGTTATTCCTGTTTAATAAATCTACTTGCATTCACTTGCATTTGGGTCTCCTGCGCACTTGTGACAGTATTCTTTGGTAGGTTCTGTAGATAAATGTTGACGTCAGACTTAAATGTGCCCTGCAATACAATAATAAAAACTTTGGAATCTGAAGAAGAGGACATGTGAAGAAAAGCTCAGGATAGACTTTCACATTCTTGCCCTCTTCCCTGTACTTTCCTTCCCCTCTGGTATTGATAAATACTCAGGTGTGCTTGGTGATGAGGTTTTGTCATTGGCTTTTTATCTTTGATAATGTTTGATTCAATGCCAAACAGATGAGTAAATCATAGTAAAGTCACTGGTTAACTTTAACAAAAGAACCATTTATTTCTCTCCTAGGGCAGTGATCCCCAACCCCCGGGCCGTTACCGGTATCAATTGGTACACACAAGAAATCATTAATTATTTCCGTTTCATTTATTATCTGAGTCTAAAGAAACTTTTATTTTGAAAAATGTCCATATTCTCCCAGTTACATCTCGGTCACTTGAGCGCCAAAATTTAACCCACGACCTATCAAAGTGAGTAAGAAACAGACGTCTTTGAAAAGTTTCTTCCCCTTTTGAAGGGGAAAAGGCCCAGTGAAGGACCCACAAACTGCGAAGGAATGGATCCGTAACCAATTTGTCAACAAATCAGGTGAATCCAGCATGTCTGTGCAAGAAGATCAACTGCTGGAGATCACAAATGGTGGCTGCCTTGTTTACATATTGGATCTTTTTTGGCCGCAAGTTCGTTATTTCAATATGGAGGGTCCTCTGAGAAAACTGTTGATGGTTCAGTCTATGTACACTGACCACTGTCCTAGGGTATTTAAAGAGAAGGAAGAAATGCCTCAGGCACGTCTCTATTCAGACCAGCACGCAGTGCAGATCTCTCAAGCTCAACATTATGTACTGTAGCTATAATTTGGACCTCCATCTATACTTTTAGGTTTATCTTTGAGTAATTGATGTTGTGCATTTATTTCTGAATTGGCTTTTATTGTTTGATTCTGTAATTGGCGGGGTGGCATGGTGGCTCAGTGGTTAGCACTGTTGCCTCACAGCAAGAAGATCACTGGATCGAGTCCAGGCTGGGTCAGTTGGCATTTCTGTGTGGAGTTTGCATGTTCTCTTCGTGTTGGCGTTAGTTTCCTCTGGGTTTTCTCCGGTTTTCCCCCACAAGTCCAAACACATGCGCTATAGGGGAATTGGGTAAACTAAATTGGCCGTAGTGTATAAGGGTGTGTGAATGTGAGAGTGTATGGATATTTCCCAGTACTGGGTTGTGGCGTAAAACATGCTGGGAGTAGTTAGAGGTTCACATAAAAGATTAAGCCGAAGAGAAATGAATGAATGTAATTGCCATCATACACTTTTATCTGGAATCACTTTTTATCTTTTTAAGTAAAGTGTTAAGTTTTGATTCTCCTGAAATCATTATATCCAGTAGATTATGTAGAGTCTGCTCTACCCCTATGCTGTGACATGATTTTATAGATTTTAAGGCTCATTTGACTGTACGGAGCAGGAGGCACCACAGGATGAAGACATTTTCATTAGTTTAATCACTCATATTAGCAAGTTGTATGGAAATGACTAAATGAAGTTTATTTATAAACTAGTTTCGGGAGGATCAGGTGCTGATTGTTCACGTCTGGTACCGCGTTAGCCTACGATTGATTCACCAATCAGACAATTCCTAACTATAAATAACCAGAGATTCTTATCTCAGCATCTTTGTCTTGAAGAATTCCCCACCACCCCCACCCCCTCTCCTTTAGATGGGCGACACAGCAGCTCAGAAGTTAGCACCGTTGCCTCACAGCAAGAATGATTCTCGGTAAAGTCCTTACCAAACCAAAGTCCTTACCAAACCAAAGTCCTTACCAAACCAAAGTCCTTACCAAAGTTTGCTCGTTCTCCCCGTGCTCGCGTGGGTTTTTCCTGTTCTCCGGTTTCCTCCCACAGTCCAAAAAACATGCAACCTAAGTAAATTGAACATAATAATTGGCATCATAGTCAATCCTTTAGCAAGTCGTATATCTCTCCTTAACATCCCTATATCTGTCAGAAATAAGTCAGGAGAGTTTATCGAGATCTACCTGAGCTCAAACTCCCCTCTCGCCTTGCTAACGAGAGGAAGCCCAGGTCTCAAGGATCTTAAAAGTTCAGGGCTCTCTTGGGATAGCATGCCAAACAAGCTTATTACCTAATCATCAGCTAAGTGTGAACTCTTGAACTACACTTTTAGTACGAGTGATCAGGAGGCAACCAGTTAATTGGGTATTAGTTAACCCTGAATCCTCTGACTAACTTCACAATGCAGAGATGCTGTCCGTGAGAAGACGCAAACCCAGGGCGTGAAACTCTAAACGGCGTTTGGTCCCTATTGAACCCTGCTGAAAAAAACAGCATATGCTGGTAAGGTATGTTTTGATGCTGGTATGCTGGTCTTGCTGGTTTCAATGCTGGTTTTACTGGTCTCCATGCTGGTTTTGCTGGTCTCCATGCTGGTTTTACTGTGTTTTAATGCTGGTCTCAATGCTGGTCAGGACCAGCACTCAGGCCAGCAAGACCAGCATTAAGACCAGCACTGAAACCAGCAAAACCAGCAATGAAACCAGCAATACCAGCACAGCATACCAGCATCAAAACATACCTTACCAGCATATGCTGGTTTTTTTTAGCAGGGAACGTATAATAGAGAGTACGGGATCAGATATAAATCAAAAACTCTAAATTGATTCATGAATGATTGATGTGGTCATTCCTAAAATTAGAAATACAGTTTAAATTTAACGGTCACTTCAAATTGGAGCCAGATTAAATTTGGAGCTGGAAACAAATATAAATAAATTCTAATAAATGAGAGAATACTAGAGAAGCGCTAGAAAAGGCTTTAGGGCATTTAACCTTCGACTATTCATTGGATTCTGTTGGATTCTGACGCACACTTTTATATATATATAGTAGAAATGTTTCTATACTGTTCAAAATCCAAACAAGATGATGTGGAAACGCAAATAAAACAATAACTCTGTTAATACATTTAACATAAAAGCAGTTCTTAGAAAAAAAATCTTTGAAACTCTTTGTGACGTTCCTCAATTCCTCATCCGAGACAGCATTTGAGATAAATTTCTACTTACTGCGTTTTCGATCGTTTTCTTCATCCTGGTTGTAATTCTGTGTTTGAGGTTCAGTCGAGTCCTCAATATCTCTGCATTGAAAATTTTCATAAATATTCTCTGAATCCATGATTCTGCTACAGTATATATCAGTCAGTGCGTCTTTACATACACTTATGGTCTTGACTGACAGGTGCTTTTCTTATATTGTTCTAACCCTAAACAGGAAGTTTCATTTCACACCTACCGATAAATATAAGTCCAACACAAAATCCCTCTGCAGAGCCATTTTGGGCTTATGATTCTGGACTGTGCATTAAACATAATATCAGCTTCAAAACCAACAAGAATGATCTTTGATGCTCAAAAAGGCTTAAACATGTCCTGTCACAAGTCCTTCAGGCTCATTTGAAAACTAGAGTAAAGTGTTCTGCAGCAGGGCTGGAAATAAACAAGAGCCATGTTTGACACCTCTGGTATAGGTACACAGTAATTGAGGAAGTGACCATAGTGTGAAGTTTCCAACAATAGCAGTAAAACCACTTCTATTAAGTTTAAACTTTAACTACAGTTTAGTTGAGAAATCTGATTTATAATGTTGCTGTATGTCTGAATAAAATGCATATTTTCCTTGTTGATCATTCAGAGAATTAAAGGCTGGAGGAGCTTGAACTCGAGCAGTTTTCATTTCCTGTTGCAGCTCTGCTTCAGCTTTCTGCCTCTTCCTTCATTCATCATCTCTGAGGTCCAGTTGTGTTCTTAAAATATATGCATCTATACTTGTATGCTTACTATACAAGTCCTCTAAACACTTGATTTATTTTTTCATGAACATTAGCATTGCTAAATTAGATCAGGAAGTGACTATTTGATGCAGGCCTTCAAGCTGAAAATAAACTTCCTCTCTTCACCCTCCTCACACTGCTGTTTTTAACTGCACCACCATGACACAACGATTATGATACATCCATTTCTACAATAAAAATGTGAATTAGAAAAAATGTCTAACACAGTGATGTTTACCTTTTCTGTAATTTTTATACAATACTTTGATTCCCGACAAACTACATTGGATACCAATCTGACAGATGAACAGGTTTATTTCTCCAGTTTCTGCAGGTGTATACTTGTTCTCTGATAAACAGTTCATTGGGGATTAATCTCAGTGTGAGAGTGATTATTAACTCCTTCTAGTGTATGAATATGCTATTACCTTCTGACATATGAGGAGTTTCTCATTACCTAAACTGAGTTTCCTCATTTCATTTCTTGCTTCCGAGTCTATAAACATTAGGAAATAAAGCCTAGTGAACTCTGAACTCTGAAACTCTACACTGTAAAACCCCACAAATTAAGGTAAATCAAACCGTTTGAGGAAACCGATTGCAACAAACCATTTAAGTTTAAAAACTATCCCTAATGAGTACTGTGAACTTAATCTATTTGAGTAAACGAAGCAATTTGAGCACAGTAAAACCCAATAAATGAAGAGAACTCAAACCAGAGTACTGTAAAACCCAATAAGTTAAGGCAACTCAAACCGTATGAGGAAACCGGTTGCTACAAACCATTTGAGTTAAAAATAACTAATCTATATAAGTACTGTGAACTTACTCCATTTAAGCTGAAGTAATGAGGTATTTAATGAACTCATTACCTTCAACACTGAGTTCAAAACTCTTTTCAAATGAGTAGAATTAACTTTCAGTCAACTTTGCGTTAACTACGCTCATTTCATTTGATAAAGTTGACTGTTGGGTCTTACAGTGTACACATCTCTGCTCATTGTCGTAAGAAAATATTTTAATCATAGAGAAGAATGATCCCCGCAAAATGAAAAAATAATGGAGAGACAGAAGCAGAAAGATGGACATTGCGTTGTTATTATTTAGAGTGGCTGTAATTTGTCAGATGTTCTTCATCTCAATCACTCTGAACTGAGGTAAATGATAAGCTATTGCCTTTTTTTAAGGGTGAGGTGCTTTGAATGTCCTGCCAAGTCTTTGTGTTTCAGGTAAATGGTCACACATGGAATAAAATGGTGCATTTCAAGGCACTTCAGGGGACCTTAGGTACACTCTAACACATTTAAAAGACATGATGTCTTGCATTTAGGTTTTTTTTTTTTTTGCTGCATTATGCTGAGTACAGACTGCACAACATTAGCCCCGATTTTAACTTGCCAACAGGTTTTGAGAATCGTTGACAAATGCCCAAAATCACAGGCAAATTTGTGCTCGTTCATGTGAGTAACAATGGCACAGGGGTGCATTTCCCAAACAACGACGTAACTCGCGGCTGAACTATCATAGTACGATGCATTGTTTGGGAAAAGAACCATGTAGTGACGAGTGTTTCTGTCACAGATCCATCGCTTGAACCACGTTAGTTATAGCGTAAAACGCCCATAATGACGCTCTAAACAGGGTGGAGTAACTTCTTTAGAGAACAACCCCATCATTTCTTTGTGCAAATTATATTGTTTTACACAAACACGCATTTAAAATAAAATCCAATATTAGTTTTGGTAAAAACATGCACTCATTTTCCATATTAATTGAAATATATGTAAATGGCCCATATAGGGCCTGTGTTTGCTTTACTAATATTATTGAGAACATTACATATTCTATTTTAAAACATAAAATCACTTACACAAGCTAACACTATTCTAATATCATATATAAATCATATAAATAAATAAATAATGAGAATATTTATTATAAATATATTTATTTTAATAATAATATTAATGATGATAATGATTATTATTATTATTATTATTATTTAGTAGGATATTGTTTATTTATTTAAATTTTTTTTAAAGTCTACTTTTACAATTTGACACATGCAAACCACAACAGAAAGTTCTACCCAACAGGCCCATGTCATATACAGTACAGATACTTAATAAATAACCCACTATAAAATAAAAGAATTAAAGTATGCTATGTTTTTTTGTTTTCACAAGCTTTGGAGAAGTAACATAAATTCCGCTTTCAAAAATAGTCACCTATAGCCTTTGCCATGAGGCTGTGTTCAAAATGATATCGATGTTTTCAAAGTGCACTGTGAAGGGAGCACAATTGTAAACTTGAAGATTGCTAAAACTGAACTGTAAAAATACTTTGAAAGCAAATTACACCTAAGAGAGATTAACTTAATGCTTTTTTACTTTTAATAATTCCAGCTTTGAATGTTAGAATGTTCTAAATGAATAGGGCATAGGGGGGATAAGTGGGAATAGAACACAGCCAGGAACTATGTTTCTATTTACAGCTCCAGAGGTGTCGTTTCAAGTGGTCAAGTTTGCGACGTAGTTTGCGAATGTTCGTTGGAACGACGGATTTGGGAAACGGCAAATCAACGAACTATGTTTGTAACGACGGAACTTGCGACCTTAGTTGGCTAATGATGGTTTTGAGAAACGCACTCCAGTGTGAACTATCAAAGATGATGAGTTGCTGACACCCGTGAGATATTTGGCATGATAAATATCTGGAGCTGTCGGCGATTCAAATCATGCCGTGTGAAACATGTTCTGATTGAAAATAACATCGGTCAAGAAATGGAGGAAAAAGTAGTGGAAATTTGGCAGCAGCACTCGTGTCTGTTTGATGTGTTTAGATTATGCTGTAATATAAATGAACAAATTGTAGTAAATACTATAATATAGGCTACCTCAGTTTACTCAGGTGTTGTGTTGCGTGCGTGCATTGTTTCCATGTCACTTCTCGTCTGTGTTTTGTTGTGAGATGTATTTTGCTGACCGAGACAAAGTTGTCGGTGATTCCTATTGTCAGGGGTGTAGATTTCACGAGTTCACACTTACAGATGTTTAAGAATAAAGCGTATTTGGCGTGCTGTCCAGGGAGAGGGCTCTGAGCTTGGGGAAGACGCCCCCAACTCGTGTTATTCCCCGTATTGGGGAATAAAGAGGAGTTGGGATTCGAGCGAAGTGTCTAGCCCGGCCCCAGAACACTCCCCCCAGGTAGATAATGTTTAAGTGAGGTGTTGGGGTGTGGTGGAGGGATGCTAAAGTCGTGAGATAATGCAGGTAGGATGACTTTGGTGTTTATAGGGGTTTGATCTAATACTGATTGGATAATAAATGGATTGTCAATGACGTATTGAATTGCTGAAACATCTGCGCGTGCTCCTCCCGAAATTTGTTTATAAAACATCACTTAGGGTGGATAGAGGGGACGCGTCCCCATCAATATTGTGTCAACATTAACCTAGACACGCTTTTCTTGAGTCCTCCCGCCCCCAAAACACATATGGACATTTTGATTGGCTGTGCCTTTCCCTGCCATCATGTGAGAGGCTGTGGCTGCGGTCAGATAAGCAGCGCCAAATGCAGTGGATTGTTTTTTTCCCCGTGCAACAATAAGGTGTGTTGGGTGACACAAGTAAGGATGGTGGCAGCAAAAAAAAGGTGGACATAAGGAGCTTTTTTTCAACAAAAGTGTAAGTCACATAAACACCAGTTCGCTACTGAATGAGTCCATCATGATAATGCCGTTAATGCTTGTGTTTTCCCCGCTTTAATGCACAGTCTATCGTCATAGCAGACTGATATAGTCTGTGAATAATATACCCTGAAAACTAACTGCAGAATAAACAGCTAAAGTATATGATCCCCGCCAGTTCTCCTAATGTCCAATTTTGGTTGAAACAATTTGTCAGAAAAAACTACAGCTTGTGTATTAGGCATAATACTGATATATGAGACATGTTTGATTTGTACTGTGGCTAAATTGAATGGAAGTTTATTAAACTCTCTCTTTATCAGTTAATAATCATTATTCTAACATTACACTATCAGGCCTGTAGCCAGCTTATTGAAAGGGTGGCTATTTGTTTTCTGAAAAACTGAACCTTTTTGCAGTTATTTGCCTGCTTTCTATTTAATTATGAGGTATAAATATTGCATATTTATATTAGTGACGTTATAAGAACTCATTTTTGCTGTATTATCTTATTGGATGGTTATCATAACCACATTTTCTGATGTACCAAAAAATATTTCCAACCATTTTGTCAAATTGCTTATCACACTATTTGACTATTTTAAGTGTTTATTACAAATGTGCATTTAAACTGTAAGTTATAGATTACAGTTTTATAAATAATGACAATAATGAATACAAATATAAAGATTCTTATTTTTAAAAAACTAATTTATTATCATCTATCATTACATTTTTTTTTTTAATCTGTTAAAACTTGATTTAAATTAAACACTGAAGCCTATAGGCAAATAACAAACTGGCCAGAACATTAAGCTTTCCTCAGTCAGAATTTAGCCACTTGAATAATAAAAAAATTAAAAAAAATAACAATCCAACTTTTGGTGTTTCGAACCACCAGAACCCCTCTTGGCTACGGGCCTGAAACTTAATAAATTGTATGAAGAGAGGATTAATTATTAATATATTTTAATAGCAGTTAAATAAATAATAGCATATATATTAAGTGTGTGTGTATATATATATATATATATATATATATATATATATATATATATATATATATATATATATATATATATATATATATATATATATATATATATATACACACACACACACACACACACACACACACACCCGTGTTTGATTCACCCGTCCCCACCAATGTCAAGTGCAAACCTACGCCCTTGCCTATTGTATTGAAATTTCCTATTGTAATGTCACGCAGTGTGAAATCAACTGGGACACTTTGAAAAACATGCAGTCTGAACTTGGCAGTGACAAAATACATACAGCTGTTGGCTACGCCAGTGATATGACAGACAAACTATTTTAATTTAATATTACTAAGATTATTACCAAGTCAGTTTAGAAAGTGTGAGTAAACAGTGAGGACATTTTAATTTCTCTAAAGCCTTTCACGAATGTCGATGTACTGTATGCAAGTCACACAATGATTGTCCAAACAAGAATATATATTTTTCAAAGTTTCCTATTTAGAGTTTAGCACATAACGTGAGCATGTACAGAAACAAGTGCACTTGATTTTGAATTTCTCTTCCTCTCGGTTTCCTTCAGTCAGATTAACCTGCTCTCTACCGCATCCTGCTGGCTGGAGGAAAACTCTCATAGACATCCATCAAGTGCAACAGAAAAAATCTTTATTATGATGATGATAATAAGCAATTCAACTCAAAAGCATCTCACAGAGTACAAAACAGAATAATAAATCAGACTGTAAAAAGGATGTTGGTTTCATTACAGCATAGAGAAAACAATGGCAGCTCGATAATTTAATTTTCAACAGAATTTCCACACTGATGTGGGATTTTACTGAAAATGTATAAAACATAAACATGATACCATGAATGCAGGATAAACTGTTTTAAAGACAGGAAACTCCATTAGAAAGTATTAAAACAATACAAGAGTAATACAATGACATTAAAAGACGAGATGAACCCTATTTTTCACAAATCCCTTTTGACAACTGTGTGCACGGCATATCATTCCAGTTATTCAGGACGGGTAGTGTAGGCATCAGTTCAATGCAGTCTTCATTTCCATTTAAATTATTCGGCTCACCGCTGTACCAGTAGCTGTAAACATGTTTCAGATCTGAATCAATCAAACAATAGTGTAAACACATTTCATCACTTTAATGAGTGATGAGCTCTTCTCAAATGGACGAAGTCCTTTTCAAATATTTTATAGAGTTAGTTCACTCAAAAATTATAGTTAGCCCACTATTTACTCGTATGGACCCTTTTCATATTTCCGGGTTTCTCAGTAGTGGAAGCCATCACGGTTGGCTGAACTTAGAGCGCAGTGAATCGAAGACAACAAAACATTTTTTTTTTACAATCCTATTTGCTTAAATAATAAAAGAAAAACTCCACGATGGTGTTATTGGGGGGAAAAAATGGTGTGTGACTGATGACGGCAACCAGAGGAGAGAATAACGTCAAATTTACTCTCAGCCTCATAGAAAATCAGATTCGATTGCAAATTCAGTTTCCTCTTTCAATCAAATCCAGATTCAGGGACACCCTATCAGGGGCAGACTGGCCACAGGCAGCACCAGGACATTTCCCGGTGGCCTGACAGTCAATCTGGCCTGCCACCATGACTCTAGCCTGCCTCTGTACAAAGGAGAAAAGGAATTAAGACAAGTGGAGTATGCAGATATTTGTGGCATTATTGAAGTAAACACCGCGGTCTGTAGGACCTTTCGCCATATTTTCCGACAAGATCCACACGCGGCTGTCAGTAAGGGTGCTTTCACATCTGTAGTTCGTTTTATTTGGTCCGGACCAAGGGCAATAAATGATACATTGTAGCATTTTCTGCCGTCTTTGGGTCGCTTTCACACCACACTGATTGCTTTGGTCCGAACCAGTTGAAAAGAACCAAAATGCATTCATGTGACAAAATCCACATCACTCATTGGCCAGATGTTGTTGAATATATTTCCTAAACTGCTTATCGATTGGTCCGAATTCACGTGCAGGAAAATGCCAATGGAACTCCCGCAAATAAACAAACCAGCAGATACAAAATGTGGCTTTACACTATGGAGGGACGACTGCGCTAGCTGATTGTTTCCCTGCTCATAGTATACTATATAGTTTGTATACATCACGTTAAACAAACTATACATTTCGAGGATAAAGCGCGGCTGTGGGTGGAAAACAATGTTTTAAGGCATTGCAAACGGCGAAGGTGCATCGTACGTCACTTCAGGAGGAGGCGTAAATTAATTTAGCTAAACTGCAACATGGTCATCTTCCGGAAATATGACCAACGATCCATCAGGTAATGTTTTCCCCCTCTCTCTCTCTCTTTTGGTAATGCGCTGTCAACAAATACTTTTCCTCCACATTCCATAATGCACAGCGCATCGGCCTACGGCAGCTGGATTAGTCCAAAAAGGCGCCGTACTTTTTGCGGTTGGATCTGTTTTAGTACGGATCATGTTCTCACCACAAACGATCCGCTCCAGGGTTCGTTTGAAAGCGTACCGAGACCACCTCTTCAAGGAGGTCTCGGTACGCTTTTTTGGTCCGCTTTTGGTGCGCACTCGAGTACGATTGCTACGTTCACACCTGCCCAAACGAACCGTACCAAGAGAGAAAACGAACTCTAGTGCGATTCAACCGAACTAAATAAGGCAGGTGTGAAAGCACCCTAAAGGACTGCACACACACACAAACACAAACACACACACACACACACACACACACACACACACACACACACACATTGCGAAATGCGGAAGTAATTTACTTTTCATTTGGCATGCGTTATTAAATTCCATAACACTCTCACCGGTCCTTACTCCTTATTTGCGTCTAATACCCCAGTTTGCCACGAAGGCATGAATAAAATGTTCATGAGTTAAAGAGAAACTGCCGAACTGCAGTTAGAGTCAGGCATCCTGCTGATTTAATTTAGAAGGGCATTCTTTTCTCAGACGGCTCACCGGTCAGGTACTGTATACATCCGCGCTAATATATCAAGGTGAAAGTCATCATAGCTTGCGTAGAATAAACCCAGCTCCCAACCCAACTTTGAGAATAGATTAACGGCGATATTTTTTTTATCGTGTGACAAGAGTCTTGCTTTAACGCACGCCGATAACGGCCCACCACTAATATATATATATATATATATATATATATATATATATATATATATATATATATATATATATATATATATATATATAACTCAGATTGGATTTGACTGAAAGAGGAAAGTAATATACACCTAGGATGCCTTGAGGGTAAATAAATCATAGTCTAATTTTTTATTTTGGCTGAACTAACCCTTTAAGGCTTCAAGGCTAAACTTCTAGTATATGTGCAATGATTACAACAACAATAATTGCAGTTTCTGAGTGTTTTATGACTTACCCTTGATTCAGTGGTGAATTATCCACCCACTTCATGGTGCCCTCGATCTCGATATCATTCAGACCAATCCACACTCTCTCATTAACTAAAGAAGACAATAACCTCTGTGTGTGGAAAAAGAGGAAAAAGTGTGATTCCTCCTATTCAATAACAAAACACTCAAGCGAACAAAAACAAACTCACCTGCTTCTCTTCACTTCTAATAATGACCAGATCAGCTCCACGATTCCTGCAGAACTGCCTGCTGTCAGACCAGCTCATCGCAGCAGTGGACACGAACAACCAACCTAATCAATACACATTTTTTTCCTTTTCAAAACTGTGTGCAAAGTATAAAGTAACAAATAAAATCAGATCAGCACTGACCTCGTTTAGTACGAGCCTCCATCAGTTCAGCATTCAATGATGTGACTGTGTTCTTCAGATCAGTGTTGTTGTGCTGTAAGCTGCTGATGGCGTGATTGAGCTCTTCAACTGTGTTCTTGTAAGTCTTTAACAGGTCTCTCTCTGCTGTGATGCTGATGTGCTGCAGCGTGATGAAGAGCAGCAGAAGAGCACAAATGAGCCCCATGATCACCAACAACAAGAACAACACACATCTGCAGCCTCCTGACAAACAGGAAGAAACACATGTAAATCACTTATGTTCAATTCAATGCAAATAGTGTTTTACATCAGGGCTTCTACTGTACGCTGGGTTCTGTTAAATGCAGAATAAATATAATTGCGTAAGGAAGTTACATGCAAATGGTTGTGAATTATTGTCATGCGAATGACAGGGAATGTGTGAACTCATGGAAATCGCCAAAATCACGTCTACCGCGCAAGTTGTAATGCTGGGTTCATGCCAACACTTTAAAAAAATACTGGGTTCCAAACAATTGCTTCATGTTGTCCCAAAACAAGTCGATTATTATTCATTCATTTTCTGTTTGGCTTAGTCCATTTTTTAATCTGGGGTAGCCACAGTGGAATGAACCGCCAACTTATCCAGCACATGTTTCACACAGCGGATGCCCTTCCAGCTGCAACCCATCACTGATAAACACCCACAAGTTGATTAAGTTAACTTAATAATTTTTTTAAACAAATTTAAGTAGATTGAACATAAAATAATTAAGTTGTCCCATAAAAAAACTTAAGAATTGTGTTGATTCAGCTCATTTTAAATAAGTAGTTTGCAATAATAATTTGAGTGAAACGCCGAGCACCGTGGCACACCATCTCGTTTACTTGTGGGATGTCTTTTGCTCAAGTAAATAATTTGAACTAGCCCGGTAGACATGATTGAAGCAAATTCTGCACGTTTGCAGCATTCAGGGCAGTATTGTTTCTATATTTGCTCTTTGTATGTAATTTACACATGCAAATGCTTTATTTCACGTTTAGTGTAAACCCACTATCGTAATTCAGCTCGAGTGAAAATTCTTTTAAGATGACAAAAATATCTAGACAAGAAAATGCACTGGTAATTTTTCTTTCTGACATTTTTTCACTCAACTTAATGTATTGAATCAAGTCACATTTGCTTGCATTGTTTAGTATCTTCAACTTAGGCCATGTTCACACTAAAGGCCCTATCATACACCTGGTGCGACAAGGTGCAAGACTGTTTGGTGCGATTTGTTGCTATTTTCAGACCAGCGCAACCCTAATTTTCACGTTTTACACCACATTGGTTAAATAGTAAATCCATTTGCACCACTTTGTGGATTCATGTGTGTGCTGGTCTAAAAAGGAGGTGTGTTAAGGTGCAGAATAAGACGTTGGTTTGGATATAACTCAGTTGTTTGACCACTCTTCGTTATCATTGTTCATTTGTTTGCTGGAAATTAGAACTGAATTTAGAAGTAGTTTTGAGACAAATATTTGTGCTTAACAAACGAGATTAAATATGTAGGCTAATGGATGTGCTCAGTGGAGTGAGTTTCCACCGTTTACTTCACCAAAGTAAAGGAGTAAAGAGTAAAAGTAAAGAGAAAGTAAAGAGGCCGAATAGAGGAGGCTTGTTCTTTATCTTTATCTAAGAGTTCAGTTTTTCCATTCACAAAGTCCGCCATGTAAATAGCAAATGTGCCATGGCGCGACGCAACAGACTCTTAAAAGGGAATGAGAGATGATATTCTGATTGGTTTAATGCACGTTATGCTCGAAACACACCCAGAACTCATTAAGAGAAAAAGCACAACCCTGTTAGACCATGCTCTTTAGACTTTGCACCTAGATCTTTATAATAGAGCCTAATACTTTTTTATTTAAAATACGTATTTTTCTCTGTTTGGACCTTCCGTCCACACTGAGAAGGCATTTTTAAGAAAGAAAACATCTTTTTGAAAACGCTGTCCAAAGTCGATAAATTTGACGATGATGGAAATAAATAAATGGCAGGTGGATTGTGACACAGGTAAAAGCGTCTTACGTAGTTTGCCATTTTTCAAAAACTTGTTTCAAGCTCATTTTACACAAAATGTGTTTAAAGTGTTTTACTTAGTAACATTGGTTTTACTTAATAACCCATTAACCATCATAGTGATTTCTTGTTACAAACCATATCATAATACTCAACAATTGTAATGTTGAACCTAACACAACCCAACACAGAGATCTCAATGCTTGCTACACAATACACATTCCAGGTGTCAAAACTGTAAAACAGAGTAAATACAACTGGAAATGCCCCAGTGCAGTGATGCCAACACAGGTATCATAAAGTTGAGATTTTATTGAATCTCATTACTTAGATTTTTGCCTTAAATTGAAACATAAACAATTCCAAGTATAAAAGACCTGTAAATTAACATTGAATTTCTAAAAATTTAATTGAGTACTAATATATATATATTTTGCATGAACAAAATTGCTTCATGAAGAGTTTATATATTTTTTTTTCTGTGAAGTTTATTACAATATCATTTTATTAGTCATGTTTATAAGGAAATAGAAAAAATGCACTTAATATAAAACAGAAAAAAATCATATGTAACATTTTCAGCCTTTTATATTGATTAAAGTTTTTGCTTACTGCATTTTTGAGCCTTTCTTTCATCCTGAACTTGATTCGATATTTGAAGTCCAAGTGTGTCTGTACTGCTGTGTAAATTTTCATAAATGGTCGATATCTCCATTATTTTCTGCAGTATCTGACAGTCTTTGCAGGTTTGCTGTGTTCAGAATGATAAACGACTTTAAACAGTCCAAACATACAGAGGAAGTGGCCTCATTTCCTAATGTATAAGTTCCTATTGTTTAAATGGTAATTTTTTTTTTTTTTGACAATCAGCATGCCTATTTGACAATTTGTTTCTATTACAGGTCAGAAACAAAGAGCATCAAACTCTTAAAGGGTTAGTTCACCCAAAACTTTTTTTGACATTTGTGTGTGGCTCATCATTGCAGAAAGCAATGCACCAGTTGTCTTTTACTGCTAAAAATCAATGGAAGTGAATAAGAGTGGAAGTCTCTACAGTGCAATGGGAGTTCACAGTGGAATGAACTGGCAACTATTACGGCACACAGTATGTTTTATGCAGCGGATGCCCTTCCAGCAACAACCCAATACTGGGAAACACCCATACACACTCTCATTCACACACTCATACACTACAGCCAATTCAGTTAATCCAATTCACCTATAGCGAATGTGTTTGGACTGTGGGAGAAACCGGAGCACTCAGAGGAAACCCACACCAACACGGGGAGAACATGCAAACTCCACACAAAAATGCCAACTGACCCAGCTGGGACTCGAACAAGCTACCATCATGCTGTGAGGCAACCACTGAGACACTGTTCTGCCCAATGGGAGCTATGAGATCCAACTTCTGCAAGTAAAAACAGTGTATTATACACTGTAAAAGAATCCTTCATGTTGTCTGTAAATACCAGCGCTGATCACACAAACTACCCAGCGTTAACAATGGGAATTGACATTTTTTTCAATAAGACTTTAGACTTCTGTGACTACAGCTAGAATAGGTTAAAATTCAATTCAATTCATAATTTCTATAGCGCTTTTACAATGTAGATTGTGTCAAAGCAGCTTCACATAGAAGATTATAGTAAACACTGAAACAGTGTCAGTCCAGTTTTCACAGTTGAAGTTCAGTTTAGCTCAGTTCAGTGTGGTTTAATATTCACTGCTGAGAGTTCAAACACTGAAGAGCAAATCCATCGATGCACAGCTCCACAAGTCCCAAACCAAGCAAGCCAGTGGTGACAGCGGCGAGGAACAAACTTCACCAATCGACGAAAGTGAAGGGAAAACCTCGAGAGACGCCGGAGGCTGGACGTCCATCGTGGAGAAGCTGTAGATGGGAGTAGGTCACCGGCTGGTGTACAGGCTTTCCCTTCAGGATCAATGCGAAGACTCGTCTGTCACTGGGGTCTAACAGGATTCAGTTTCATGCTCTCCACCCCTCTATGACCACCACAGCAGCTGCTCAGGATACGGCCTGGTCCAGGATTATGGAAACCTCGGGAATAATAAAAACAGACTAACATAAGCGCAGATGCCGTTCAAACTATAATGTCTTTAGGGAAGTGTTCCCGGCTTCGGTTGTCCTAAATTATGCAGATTAATAATCCTTTAGAGGATTTGGATTTCAAAAGCATTTGTGTTTTATGTGTATGCTAAGGCAAAGAGATGTGTCTTTAATCTAGTTTTAGATTAAAGACATATATTCATTTAAAATAAATATATAGATCTGCTTGTGATAAAGACATTAGGAGTTTGGGGCCCCAGATCTAGAGGAAAACAAATAAAATAAAAAAAAATCACAAGAAACTGATCATTTTAGTTACCATCATTTTTATTGGTTATTATAGCTATTAGCACATTTGAAAATTAATCATTATTATATATTGAACAGTACTTCAATAGTAGTTCAGTAGTAACAGTATATAATGAGAATTGAAGACAGAAACATTTACAGTTAATTCTGTAAAATTATAAAGGTCAGAGATGAACGCTATTTCTCACAAATCGCTTTTCTTTTTTCTGAGCACGGCAGATCGTTCCAGTTGTTCAGGGCAGAAAAATGACGAGAAACCATTATTTCTACACAGTCCTCAATTCCATGTTCATCATTTGGCTCACCTTTACTCCAGAACCTAAAATAATAACACACTTCAGATTTTCAGTCTACTCCAAATGTTCTAATTCACGGACAACAAAATACACAGATGCTTTAAATCAAATGAGAATCGTCAGTCTATTATACACTGCAACATTCCCAGCATCACAACAGCAATTTTTAAGAAGTATTACAGAAGTGAAAATGCAGAGAAATAAAAGAGAGAAGTATTTCAAAGAATGTATTTAAAGGGAGTTCCCAAAATTGTGACTGTTGTGTGTTTTCTGAAAGTCCAGCCTGATCTCACGAGGAGATGCAAGTATTTTACATTTTGACAGTTTAGTGGCTAATTCGTACAAGTTCAGTCGTACGAAAATGTACGATTTTAAAAAGGAGGTGTGGCAACTAACCCCACCCCTAACCATCGTTGGGTGATGAGCAAATCGTACTAATTTGTATGAATTAGATCGTACGAATTCATACGAATTAACCACTAAATAAAAAAGTTACGGATTGCTGTGAGATTGCGTTGGAAAGTCGCAAGGGTCTCATTTTTAGATTGACAAAAGGTTAAATAAATCCAGTTATATGTCTTACCCTTGATTCAGTGGTGAATTATCCACCCATGTCAAATTGCCCTCGCTCTCGATGTCAGACAAACCGATCCACACTCTCTCATTGACTAATAATGATACAAGTTTCTGTGTGTGAATAAAAGCAGAATAAGTGTGATCTCTTGATAATTAGCAAACAGTCAATAATCAAACTCACCTGCTTCTTTTCACTTCTAATAATGACCAGATCAGCTCCACGATCCCTGCAGAACTGCCTGCTCTCAGACCAGCTCTTCGCCTCATCAGAGAAAAACAATCGATCCAGACCACACAGAGTTTCTAAAAGAAAGACAGACTTTTTAAATATACTGTATACATATAAGCAAGGCTTGACATTAACTTTTTTGATCACCAGCCACTGTGGCTAGTAGTTTTCCACCGTTACTAGCCACTCGCCATTTTTACTAGCCACAATTTTGTTGTTGGGAAAATATTTTATATGCTTAAATTTGACTTTGGCATGGGTTGTGACATGCTAAAATGACTTCATTTAGATTTTGTGTTTTTTCCACTTGCCTCCTCGTTCATTTAAATGTTTTTTGTTTATGAGCTTACTCAATGAGCATGAGCAAATGGGTTATTTTAGGTTAATTACACTTTTTTTACTTTCGTAAAAAAGTGTCACATTGCAATTAGTTTTCTTTCACAGGACTTTTCAGGGCTCAACACAATAAGAATTTACCTTTTTTTTTCTCTGGCCACACTAAACTAATTATTTCCTTGCCACAAATTTTAAATAATGTGTCAAAACAAGCAAAATACTACATACAGTTTTTATTCAACAAAACAGCTGACATTTAAAAAAAATCTACATTCTCACGCATCTAAAACTACACACAGTGGTCTGTTCTGGCTCCCAGATCACCAGTTAACTATGCATATGTAACCCTTGGCTGTGAAATCTTGAAATAAAACCCGACTATGCCACCTAGGTTATTACCCAGTAAAATATGAAGCAGCACTTATTTGATTAACACAAGTTACAATAATATGAAGGACCCTGCTAGTTCGTTTTTGATTAAAGACAGACCATGGCATACTAAATATTAAAAACAACCTTTTAAAATGGTCACATCACAATTACCAATTAAATACCCAGGCACAAAGAGACTGCAATAAATGACGCTAGCATATAGGGGACACTCCACACAGCAAATCTGTGTCTTTGGGGAGTGACGTCATCTCCAGGGCGCCGTCAGAAAGGTAGGACCCGTTTGTGTGGTGCGATTTGTTAGCGGGTTGAGTGGTATTAAAAATGCTTTTTCGACTCAGTGGATGCGGTGGATTGCCACTTGCAGGTATATATTCAGTAACTTTACTAGCTCTGGGAGAGGTGTATGTTTGTAATGTGGTTTCAGTTTCACTTAATCTGCGTTTATTTCAGTGATACGGGAGTCAGGATGGTTGCAGCAGGCTCATTCGTTACCAGTTACTGTCAGCATCAGCGTTGGGGGGAAAAGTTTTTCTCCTCTCTATATCTCTCCAGTCGCGGTCCATAGAGGCTGCATCATTGCAATGGCGCTAACGAGAGACTGAATGCTGCTGTTTGGCGAGCAAGTTGGTGCAACTGCAGTCTCATTCCTTCCGGTGGCTGTGATTTCTTGTCCAATTCTTCAGAAAATGCTTCATGTTGTGATTCCTTTTTAAGTGATTGTGTCTTGTGCATTTTGGGGCTCTGACTTGAGTAGCAATAATTTGTTGAATTGCTGTGAGTCCTTAAGTGTGTGTGTGTGTGTGTGTGTGTGTGTGTGTGTGTGTGTGTGTGTGTTTTGTGAGTATTGTAAACTGGTTTTATCTACTGTTTCCGCTTCCTTCAGAATTGGGGCGTGCTGGCGTGGAAGACTTGCCGTGGTGTGGTGGTGGTATCTTTCGCCTGCTGTGTTCACAACTGGTGGTGTGGAGAGTGTGTGTGTGTGTGTGCCTCCAACACTTAAATCCCAGTGCCCCCAGTTCTGAGGAGGAAGTGCTGAGTGAAACTTGTCTTATTAAATCTATTTAAGTTGTTTGTACTGTTTTAAGATTCCAATTTGTAATAAATGTGAATTCAATTCAGCATCAACATTACAGCTCACCTGTCCACCTGTGGATATGCACACAGACTAAAATACTCACAGGAAACTGCACAAGTCACAAAACATAAGATTCACAATGCAGTGTAATGATCAAATTGCATATGGACGTTAGATCAGGATCAAAATGCTGTGCACAAACATAGTATCACCCTAATATTTAATGGAATGTCCACGAGGAGTAAATCACAGCCGAGGACCGTAGATGAGACAAAAAGGCAGCCGCAAATAAATGATACAAAACAACAGCTAGCACCTTTAGGCCGCACCTAAAATGCAAATTTAAGACAGATGAAGGATTTTTTTTAAAAACGAACCATACTTAAAAACCCACAAACAGACTTCTTACCTCCTAGATGAATTTCATAGGCTAGAGCAGACTTTGCGCACGGCGCTCGTCACTTCACGTACACACTTTCCTAATAATAAAAGGCATTCTTTAGACTATCACTTAAAACGAAGGGAACAAACTAAGCAAACAACTCACCCCGGCTAGAGCAGACTTTTGCGAACGGCACCAGTCACTTTACGCGCACACACTTTCCTAATGATCAAAAGCATTCTTTAGACGATCCCTTAAAACTAACAGAACAAACGAAGCAAGCAACTCACCCGATGAAGGTAAACAAGAGACTAAAAGGAAACGGTCTCTGACCACGGAGGCTTCACCGGCACTTAAGATGCATACAATGCTAAAACGCTGAATATGCACGCGCTCCCAATAATGAGCCGCACAGGTGTGTAATAAAACTGCGTGCTGACGCCTGTAGGTGTATCCTGCCCTTAGTGCGTCACTATGCCTTGCTAAAAAATAAAACCTGTAACGCATACAACAACATATTAAAGCAATATTATTGTAAAGGATGATTATTAAACTATATTAACAAAAATAACAGCAAGCGAAAGAAAGCGGGTAAAAAGATTCCGTGCTCGATAATGAAAGGATGCTGCCGCGCACACGGTTAATGTTAGGCCAATTAATAATCTGTTCAAAGAATGGTTTAAAGCGAAAGCTACAACAACTGCTGCTGCTTACAAAGAATCTGAAGGGCTGTGGGTGCACGAGCATCGCACTAGTTTAGTTTCCAGGCACGGTTGCTTCGAGTCAGGAAACGGCACAGGAGCTTTTAATTACTCGCGCGCATCAAATCATCTGTGCGCGCGACACTAAAGCCCTCGTAAGTGAGTGAGGAAAGCCTGTCTCACGTTGCGCTTGATCCTCTCATTCGGTGTTCACCTGTTTTCTTTTGCTTACACGAAAAGCTGTTTTTGTCAGTCGTGCTGCTTCTCGATTCTAAGATCCCATTTGTACGCATATAGACAAACGGTCATAAACTAACAGTCTAATCTGTAGTGACGACAAGCCAGCACTGGCAATTTAAAAATGAGTTTCAGCTAGTCAAAGTGGCTAGTGGGAGTGGCTGTCTAACCCACCACAACTGAAATCTACCCGCATTTGGCGGGTTGGCGAGTGTTAATGTAAAGCCCTGCGTATAAGATCAAGAAAATTAAGAAAAATAAACAATGGACCTGACCGTTTTTAGAAGCCTCCATCAGTTCATCATTCAATGACGTGACTCTGTTTTCTAAATCCAGTCTCTTCTGATTCAAAGAGTTAAAGTTGTTCTGCAACTGGTTTTTCTGAGCATTGAGATCACTGACTCTGGTCTCCAGCTGGTGTTTGTCAGTCTTCAGATCAGTGTTGTTGTGCTGTAAGCTGCTGATGGTGTGATTGAGCTCTTCAACTGTGTTCTTGTAAGTCTTTAACAGGTCTCTCTCTGCTGTGATGCTGATGTGCTGCAGTGTGATGACGAGCAGCAGAAGAGCACAAATAAACCCCACAATCACTAACACCACCAACACACATCTGTTGCCTCCTGACAAACACACACAACACAGAGATATCAGTTTCATATAAAAGACTTTTGGTAATCGCTGAGACAGACAAACATGTCAAATTACATATTTTTCTTATTGAAGTATGATTTATATAACATTCATGTAAATTATGTAACATTTTCAATTGCCTCAAACTCCATTTATGCTTTTTACTTACTGAGCTTTTCAAGTTTTCCTTCGCCTCTGCAGTGGCTTTGTGTTTGAGGTCCAGATACTTCAGTATCATAATCATCACTTTCGTAAATGGCCTCTAATTCCATTGTGTGTTCTTGCATCTTGCAGGACGTCTTGAATGAGATGAGACAAATGAGATGTGGCCTCCAGGAAGATGAAAGCTTTTAATAATTCATTCATAAGTCATGCCAAAACTTCACAGGAAACGATTGCATTTGCCAGTGGTGTTCAAGAGAAATATAGACTTCCAGTTTGAAACTCCCCTGATATAAATTTAACCTCGTGTGGAGAAGTGCAAAACCAACTTCAAAAACCAACAAGAAGAATCCGTGATCACCCAATCTCCACATTTGTAAACTCTGACTAAAACAATTAATTCATTATGCTACTATATGCACAGCAAAAATTCCAGTGTTTAAAATACAGTGTGATTTTTTTGGGTGTTGTTCAGTGTTAAAACCGGAGGACATTTTAATCCACAAGTGTGAAAGCGCATATTTTTAAGAGTTTTTTTTTTCTGTGTTAAACCTTTAACCAAATATGCAGTGTATTTCCTAGTAGTGATGGGAAGTCCAGTTTTTTTTACTCGAACCAGTTCTTTCAGACAAACAGTGATCAAACCAGTATATTTTACTTGAACTTGAAACAGGTCTTGTTGCATTTTAAAATGCAGAGTTGAATGTATTGAAAGTATTTCCGAAAAGATTAATGAACATTTAATAAATTAAAACTATTTTCAACATATTTGATCACTGTTATCTGTCACACACACCAATTGATAATATAGGAAAAAAAGGTAGGCTAATATATTAACACTTTGAAGCAGGGGCGTAGCAACCGGGGTGGGGTGGGGTGGGGGGGGGGGGGGGGGGGGGGGGTATGTCCCCCTCACTTTTAGAGACAGACCATTTAGAAACAGATGATTAAGAATGTAAACGTCTGGATTTCATACAGCTGTCCCCCCCACTTTTAAAATGTCCACTCCGCCCCTGCTTTGAAGGGTAACACACACTCCAGTTCGATGTAAGAATAAACTCTTACTGTGTTAAAATGAACTCTGAACAAATTTCACACTTTAAAAAGTGTTATTTTAACTCCAAAATGGAGGGAGTCATATGTACACCCAAGGAGTATTAAGTTAAACTCAAATTGAGTTAAATGTACACTGATTTTTTTTGCTGTGTGGGGCTGTGTAATAAGTAATGAAAATTTTACGACAGGTTTCTACATCACAGTGACTTTAAGTGTGGAAACCAGAGTATAAGCAGAATAATGCACTACAGGCTATTTAATTATTAGAAAATAATGCACACAGGTGATTAAATGGCCACGACACAAAACAAAGTATCTTTTACACCTCAGGTGTGCATTATTCTGCTTATAACACACCTAAAACCACTGTTCTGATGTTGTATTTGAGACATTTGTCAGGTTTTTATCCTCAAACTGCTCCTGTGTGTAGAAACGTTTCTTAGGCTCTGTTTACACTTTCAGGTCTTGATGCCCAATTCCGATTTGTTGCCTATATCTGATTTGTTTGCCTGTCCGTTTACGCATTCTTTTAATTGTGACCCATATCTGATTAATGTGTTTACACTTGCCATACAATTTATGATGTCGCCCATGCGTAAAGGCGGGTTCTAGCACCTGCACCACACTAGCCACGATGGAAGAAATTGTCTTGCTTTTAGCTCTGCGAAATATGCAAAGTTCACCTAACTTTAAAATGATTTTGAAGCGGAGGACGAGAGAAAGGGCCGCCATCGCAGCTTGTGCCTATGGTTTATATATATATGGTGTCCTCCACCATTCAGAGGAATTTGTGGGTACGAGAGAGATCTCAGGTCTGGTGGGAGCAAATGTTTCCTCTGTTGTTGTTGTTGTTGTTTACCGCGTCAGCGTCTGCACACACGCTCTTTCTTCTACATCATTAAACCGTGGAGAAGAACCACATTGTCGCAAGTTTAATGACGTACAAAACTGAATGCCTCAATAAATCTGATCTGCCTGTTTACATAATAGTTGCATTGTCACATATCAGATTTATATCTGATTTATTAGGCCTGAAACCGATCTCTGAATATCTGAATGCATGCGATTTTTCGTGTTTACACGGTCATAGAACAGATCTGATCTGTGTCACAAAGCAAAAAGCACATGAGCAAAAAATCGAAATTGGGTCACATATAACTGGCAGTGTAAATGGGGCCTAACACTGCATTTCGTTTCCACTGCATTCCGTTTCCTTGTACTTGTACAACAATAAACTTGAATGTAATCTAACACATCTCCTCCAAAGCCTTCTGTTGTGTTTTGATGTAATTTTTGACTGCCGTAGCTGTGAAATAGCATGATACATTATTGTGTAACACTCTTTCTTGAAGGGGTGTTTATAAGACTGTCATGAAACCTTTATAATCATGACCTGACACATGTCATGAATGAGAATGTATGCATGTTTGTCAACTGCCATTAAGTGTCATTCTCTCAGTTATGACATTTTAAGTGAAGTTTCACAAACTAATTTCGAGAGGAGCACGTGATATAATTGACCGCAGCTGGTCTCTCATCTACAATCATTAGTTAGCCAATCAGATTAATCCAAACTCACTATAAGTAGCCTAGCAAAATTACTCCCTTATCTTCGTTTTCTGAACGACAGGTCCGCTCCAGCTCCTCCGAAAGCTAATCACGGACAAACCAACCCCTTACTAACTCCAGCTACAATACCACCCCTATTACCATCAACAACAACAACAGCAACAGCGCATCTATGGACAGGAAAGAAAGCTTCGCTCTCCCTGAAACAGCAGCCCCATCTCAACAACACCCAGCTCAGCCTGGAAGTCGGCTCGAGACAGAAGCTCTAGTAAGAGGCTAAAAGCCTATCCGCTCCACTCCAGCCAAAACACAACCTCATGTTACTTTAAAACACCACCTACCTTCTCCAGCATCATCATACATCTCTCATATCCAACAAATGACAGTCACTGAACTTCGGCAGACTCAGATGGCGGAATCACACTTCCAAGCCGCCGCAATAAATCCGAACCATTGAAGACTTTACGAATCCACCGTTTCACCGACTCCGTCCCCCAGGACAGAAAAATCACACGCTCCTGCCTCGCCCCCCCTATCCTCAACCCACTACAAGCCTCGCAAACACTTCGACAACCCGGGCCATCAAAGAAAACAATAAAGCAATCTCAGAATCGGACACATTGCAGCTATCATTCATTTTAAAAAATGGATAGGACTAATCTCCTAGACAATAACGCAACCCTTGGACTTCCACCTCCCCTCCTCTAGACTTCGGCTCTCCAATCCAGTGCAAACTCCAGCCCTCTCTTCCAGTCGTAGAGCAATTAATCGAGAAAGAGATCGACAATAAATTCATGATCGGTCCCTTTCTAGCTCCCCCGTTTAGCATATTCACATCAGCCATACTGTAGTGGGCTTTAGAAAGTTTCTGGTAAAAACGACTAATACGGATCCTCCATCTCCTCATAATTCCGCCTTTTCCAGTAATAACAGCATCATTTCGCCCGACGAAGATGCTTTAAATTACCACGCCATAGACCAAGCAATCTCTCTAATTAAACTAGTCAGCCGCAACGCTTGGCTCGCTACAGTCTACATTACCTCCGCCTTAAAAAGTCATTCCATTAAACCCCGATTTCTGGCATCTCCCGTGATTTCTGGCATTAATCGGAGATCACAATTCTGTGTTGTCTTCCATTCTTAAAGAAACAAGAATGTTCTAAGCACGAACTGCTGTCCGTCCTAGGACACCTAAAAAATTCTCGCCTGTGCATTTCATCCCTCACCTCCTTTAACTCGCAGCATCAGCCTCTGGAATAAATGAGAATGTATCTTGGCAGTAACGAACTCGGCCTGAGGGGCGTTGCACACCGGATGCGCCGCGACATGGCGTGCACATCGCAGTTGATAGTATTGCACAGCGGACACGCACTTTCACATGTTACTTAAATGAAACTTTTCAAATAGCGCTCTGCGGCGCAGCAGAATACGAACAGTGTCCTGAGTAGTGGCTGGGCACCGCCGACATCCGCCGACTTGCGGCGCAGGCGCGTGTACCCTGATAGAAACCTATGTTTAGAACTCTAAAGGCATGGCGCGACGCTACGCATCGCCGAACGTCGCTTCTGGTGTGAGACCTTTTTTTAGGCTCTCCTTCCTTAAGAGCTGGAACGGCTGCTCATTCTTTCATAGCAATTTAATTTCATCCCCAGTAGATATCTATCTTTACACAAACGCCACCCCCGCCGTAGGCTTCGAGGGATATTACCAGGGCCGTCGATACCGACGATCCATATAGCGGAGAAATTAATGGTCCGCCTCCAAGATTCTCGTTCACTGTTACAACAAAGCCGTTGTTCACTGCATGTAATAAAGGGCGTTATCATTCTCCCGCTCTAATGCTGCTTCTCCATCTCTTTATTTGGACTTCCCTTCAGGCTGTCCCTGTTTCCGTGGGGGCCTCTTCGGCTCGCGGGTATCTGCGTTTTTGGTTATTCTCTGATAGCACAATCTGGAGAGTCAGTTTATTATGCACGGGGACCTGGTTATCCAGCAACTCAAACTGTTGGGGTTTCAGGTCAACCAAGAAGAGAACAAGCTCTCCATTGGACAGAGCTGCTTTTTTCTCGGGATGGACCTGGACTCAATCTTTATATGGTGTGCCTTACCATGAGCACACTGGGCTGGTGCTGTCCTGTCAAATACAGTTGGCAGGAAGATAGTGGTCCCACTGAAGTTTTTCAGAGGCTCCTGGGGCATATGACACTTTTAGCCAGTATCACACCGCTCAGATTGTTCATATGAATCAGAATCAGTTTTATTGCCAAGTGTGCTTCACACACACAAGGAATTTGTTTTGGCAACAGAAGCCACTGAAACCACTTCAGCACTGGTTTCATGATCGGGTCCCCAGATAGGCATTTCGCACTGGGGACACACTGGGTGGCCATCACGCCACTGTGTCACCGCACATTCAGTCCCTGGACGGACCTTGCTTTCCACCGGCTGGGGTGCCGATGCTGCCAGTATGGGGCGGAGGGCTATGTTAACGAGCATGCAGCTGCAGGTTTATGGATCGGACCCCAGTTGCATTGGCATATCATTTGCCTGGATCTGTTGGCAATGTTTCTCTCTCTTTGCCTGTTCCGACCTGTGTGGAAATGAAAAACGTGCTCATTAGGATGGATAGCAGGGCTGCAGTAGCGTATATTAACCGTATACCGCCACATGTCTCAGCTCACTCGCCATCTGCTCCTCTGGAGTCAAGCAGTTGAAAATTGCATTGAACTTTGCATTGACAATGGAGACTCCCTGACATGGTCCAGTTGTGTCGGATAGACACTGCATTGGAGTTCCATCCCACTGGGGAATGAAATGGTTTTGAACATAACCCACGTTCCCCAAAGGAGGGGATGGAGTTGGGAGGGAGGCCACAGCAGCTGACCCTCTATGTGATAGCTGCATGTTCAATTTCTTCATTGATAAAACCTGCGTTGCTCTTTACAGCTGATGGCTCGAGAGAGGTCTGGATGCAGACTTGGTGCAGTGCAATCTGAGCTGCATCCAATGCTTTTTAATGGGCTCACCTAACCCCAACCCTAACCCTACCCGTCACAGTGACGTCACTCGCTCCATTTGAGTGCATTGTGTCTGACATTGCATCGCTGAGTTACACAATCTCAGCTTGCATCTTAAAGGCTGCATCCAGATACTATTGGATGGCTCAGCTAATTGTAATTACTATTAGCCGCAAGAGCTGTGTGTTGCCAACTCATAGGCATTCATTGGTCCATTTTCTTATTCTTCTGAGTGATTGCCTATCTAGTGATATCCTCCAAAATTGTCAGATTGACACAGTATCTCCGTTCCCTCCCTGCTTTATGACTTACCCTTGATTCAGTGTTGAATTATCCACCCACATCATGGTGGCTTCAGTCTCAATGTCTGACAAACCAATCCATGTGTCCTCCTTGACAAATAAAGATATGAACCTCTGTGTGTGAATAAAAGAGTAAGTGTGATTTCTATCAATCATTAACAAACAGTCAATAAACAAACTCACCTGCTTCTCTTCACTTTTAATAATGACCAGATCAGCTCCACGATTCCTGCAGAACTGCCTGCTCTCAGACCAGCTCATCAGTGAAAAACAAATCTGAATAACACACATTGTCATATACATTTGTTTCAAAACTGGAATGCAAATGATATAGTAATACTAATACTACCAGATCAAGACTAACCTTTAGAATAAGCCTCCATCAGAGAGTTGACGTCATTCTGTAACTGTTTTTTCTGAGCATCGAAATCATTAATTCTGGTCTCTAGCTGGTGTTTCTCCAGATCAGAGAGTTGTATTTGTCCTCCAGCTGGTGTTTGTCAGTCTCCAGATGAGTGATGTTGTGCTGTAAGCTGCTGATGGTGTGATTGAGTTCTTCAACTGTGTTCTTGTAAGTCTTTAACAGGTCTCTCTCTGTTGTGATGCTGATGTGCTGCAGTGTGATGAAGAGCAGCAGAAGAGCACAAATGAATCCCATGATCGTCAACACCAACAACACACATCTGCGGCTTCCTGACAAATAGGAAGAAACACATGAATATCAGTTAAGCACAATTCAGTGCAAATGTTTTACATGAGGCCTTGTATGTAGAGTTCATGTCATGTCATGAGTCCATGCAAACAAGGGAATAGAGGCAAATAAAAATGAATATCAAATTACGGTCACAGGTTATGCGCGATATGTTTTTCAGTGAACGCGTGGAATTCATCACAATTGGGTCTACCAAGCAAGCTCAAATAATTAAACAAGTAAGTGGAAAATTTGCAGGAGGTGAAAAACATCTCTCAAGTAAACTACAGCAAGTGGTCCTCAACCTTTTTATCACCTCGGACTGGTCAACCCTTGACGGTTTTACTGTGGACCGGGGGGCGGAGGTTCGTAGGTTTCTAGGCGACCATCAACCGTTTTCTCAGAGGATGACAAGCTGACAAAACATTGCTGTCACTCTGATACAAGTTTTATTTATGGAGAAATTTACAAAGCACTGCCGTGTTTGGGTGTTCTGTGTTTGTCTGAGATAAATAGCCTTACTGAAATGTGAATATTACAAACTAGCTGAAGCTGATCGGTCCGTTTCTTGTCCATTGACTTGCGGTGCGCTCGCATCATTCACTGTGTGTGTCTGGAAGGCGCAAGTGCAACATGCCGCCTGCGTGCACAAGCTGCACACCTCCATTGGAAATAACGGACTTGCGTGAACTCTAGAAATGACGCAATATGCGAACGGCCCCTAAAAGGCTGACGTCATTTGCGATATCCAGCAGTTGATCTTTTTGCACAGACATGCTGGATTCACCTGATTTGTTGACAAATGGGTTGCGAATCCATTCCTTGGCAGTTCGCGGGTCCTTTACTCAGCCTTTTCCCCTTAGCAAAAAAAAACTTTCCAAAGATGTCTGATTCTTACAAATTTTGCTGCTTGTGGGTTAAATGTTGGCGCTCAAGTGACTGAGATGTAAACAAGAGAATAAGGTCACTTTTCAAAATGAAAGATTTTTCAAAATAAAAGATCATTCAGACTCAGATAGTAAATAAAACAGAAGTAATTAATGATTTGTTGTGCGGCCGGGTATTAATTGATCCACGGACCAGTAACGGTCCGCGGCCCGGTGGTTGAGGACTCTAGAGATTTATTTTGATGATCACAAAATATATAGAAAAAAACACACTTAAGTAAAATTCACATATGGAATCAATTAAATTTAATTTGTTTACACAATCTAATATAAACATAGTTTGTTTAGTATTTTAGTCATTTGCCATTGTAATTATCACTTTGCAATAAAACATCACTTGTTCAATACCCTGAATACTTCAAACTCATTTTACTCTTTGTAAGTTTCACTAGTGATGTGACGTTGTGCACCAAGGCTTCGAAGTACTGTATGCATCAAAAAAATGATACATCTCGCAGTGAAGCAGTGTACCAGAGCTTGATTCGTTTTGCCATCATCACGTGATCAGTGACGTCCGAAGCTTAATTTTCGCCTATACACACATGACTGCTTCAAATTTTTATTCAAAGGTTTAAACAACCTTGTGGGTTAGTAAAGTGTATAGCCAGAGATTAGGCGTCAATTACATACAATTCTACTGTTTCAAAGCACTGCACCGGTCCCACACACCAGTAATTCAACTAAAACACTATAGTAATTTATAGTAAAAAGCTTTTTAACCATATTAAAGTGTATTATTTACAACTATTTTTAAAGAAGGCCACAATATTGTAGTATAGTGTGCAAGGGAGGCAAGCTGGCGAGTGCAGCCTGAAAGCCTCACTCCCATAGCCTTCTCCTTAGAGCATTCACCTCCTATGCAGGAATCACTGGTTCTATCCCCGCTTGGAATGAGTGGGTGGGTGTAGGACCAGTTGGAATACGATAAATGAAAATGCTTTTGAATACCTTGGATTTTACTACAGTCATCGGTGGTGTAATGTAACATGCGTTATGAGTAAAAAAAAAAACTACAGTAATTGAGTCATTTGTTTATATTACTATTTTTGTATTACTACATGAATGAGTTAGTCAATTGTGAACATTTGACATTTTTACAACACAGTGCTTTCCCACACTTCAACCAGCATAGGTACTCGTCGAGCTCTGATTAAGAAAGCTTTGAGTAATGAACCTTTTTCCAATGCAATTGAGTCCAGCAGTTCGCTGGTTCAGAAAGCTTCATTTCACCATCACTAAGTTTCACTCAAACAACATGGCCAAAATGCTTTTAAAACGAGTTTCAAGAGTTCGCCCTGGTTGATGATTGGTTATAATGCGTATTTGGCATGCTGTCCCGGGAGAGAGCCCTGAGCTCGTGAGATCCTCGAGCCCGGGGCTCTCTCCCATTGCAGGGCGAGAGGGGAGTCTGAGCTCAGGTAGGTCTCGAGAGCTCCCCTGCTTGATAATGGTAAATGTAGATTGGAAGAGCTATGGAGGGTGTATATGAATTCGAGCTTGTCTATGATGGTGATTTAGTTTTGTCAATTTACTTTTGTTACATGTTTTTGGTCTGTGGGAGGAAACCGGAGAGCCCGGGGAGAACATGAAAACTCCACACAGAAATGCCGACTTGGCTAGGTAAGATCTGAGCCAGTGACATTCTTGCTGTGAGGCAGAGATGCTAACCATTGGGCCTCCGTGCTGCCCTGACAAGGAAAGGGGAGGAGTAGGGGTGGAAGGGGGGGATTCTTCAAGACGAAGATGGCTAAGGTAAAGTACTCTGGTTATTTATAGTGATTAGGAATCTTCCGATTGGTGGATTGTGTATTAGCTAACGAGGATCAGCTGCTATCAATCATAAGCGTGTGCTCCTCTCGAAATTAGTTTATAAATAAACTTCACTTAAAGTGTGTTTTACCTGGTAGCATTTAACTGATTAACCATAATAGTGTTTTTTTGTTGCAAACTACAATAATGCTCAACAAATATACAAGTAACAGGCAAGCTAATACAACACAGAGACCTCAATACACACTCCAACTGTCAAAACTGTAAAACAGAGTAAATACAACTCAAACTGCCCCAGTGCAGTGATGCCAACACAGGTATCATGAAGCTGAGAAGGTTTTACTTAATCTCATTACTTTGATACTGTCTCAAATTCAAATATAAACAATTACAAGTATAAAACACCTGTAAATTTCATAGTTCATTCTACATAACCATGTAGATTAAATTGAATTGAGTACTAATATAGGATTTATTTGTATTCTTGCATGAACAAAATTATTTAAATAGAGAATTGTCTTTTTTCTGTAACATTTACTTTAATCCCATAATCACTGCATGCTTGAAAGCAAATGGAAAATTTGTTCATATCAGAAATGTAGATTTTCTTTGTAGAAAACAGTGCCTGGAATTATCAAGTTTTTTCTTACTGCACTGTAAATTCTAACATGTTCAGTTTACTTAAAAAAAGTTTGGAAACCGATTGCCTTATTTTCGCAATATAAACTTAAAGGGAAATCTTAAGTTAAGTTTAATTATTGCCTTCAAGTAAGAAACCTAAAACTTTCAAAGTAAACTAACTAGTAAAAATCAAGTTAGTTTAATATAATTTCTAGTTAACATACTATTGAATATTTAGTAACCTTACTTCGGTTTTATAGTAAGATTACTTTATTAACTCTATTTAACTAATACTGTTATACCATGTTCAGTTAGCATCTTAAATGCTAGTAGTTTCAACATTGTTTTAATCCACTATTTTAAGTAATGTCAACTAAAGAAACTACGTGCAATCGGTTTCCACATTTTCTTCAATTAAACTGAACATAATATATGTAGTTCAACTTACAAGTAATGACATTATACAGGTCTTGAATGTAAAAATTTTATTTTACAAAAAAAGAGCAGAGTAACACAATACACTTGTGATATTTTAGTATCACAATACACAATACATTTTTGTAAAAACCATTTCTAAAGTGCTGTAATATACTGCAAACAGCAATACAGACAAAAAAAAAAAATTAAAAAAAAAAAAAAAAAAATATATATATATATATATATATATATATATATATATATAAATAAATGTACAACCCTGAAATACAAGCTTTCTAAAATGTTTGAAAATCTATAAAAAAAAAAAAACTTAAAATACTCGATACTTCAGAAAGTATCACATTAGTGTTGTCAAAAGTATTGAGTTCGGTACCAATCAGTACTGAAATATTAAAAACATCCATTTCCTGCAAACATTTGAGCACTACTGAGCTTGTTCTTAAACACAGCTGATTAGCCACTGTATTAACATGCTCAACAGAAATGACTGTTATTGGCTGTGACTGTTACTGGTTTACCACTCTTCACCGACTCCAAACAAAGTTACACAGACACTGAAGCGTTTCAAAGCTGTGTCGATCAGCTGAACTGTCAATAAGCCACATATGAGCTATCTGCTGATGGATCGACAGATCGACAGGGCTTTAAAATGATCCAATGTCTTTGTACAGTATTTGTGTTTGCACTTGGTAAACACTGGTGAAGAGTGGTAAAACGATGACCTTCATAGCCAATCCGTTATGAGTTGAGCATGTGAACACAAGGGCCAATTAGTACTCACAATGTTAGTGGGAAATGGACATTTTTAAAATTTCAGAACCGATTGGTACCAAACTCAATACTTCTGACAACCTTATAAATCACAAAACACTTTTTTGGTAAAAAATCTAGTTTTAAACACTAAATGCTGCTATTCCAAATGTAACACTGCAAACAGCAACATAGCAAAAACAAACAAACAAAAAATGTTTTTTAAATGTTTAAAAATACTTAAAGACTTGAAATTAGTGTAATTAAACATGGCAGTGCATTAGCACCTTTAAACATGGCAGCATACAGACACTCACGGAGGAACATATCTTTAGCGTAAAAGCTGATTTTTAAGAGTCTGAATTTGGGCTTGAGATTTTACCTACCTAGTGAAAGCAACACTTTGTAATTAAACATGCCATTATGCCAGAACCTTTAAACATAACCACAGCAACATATAGGCACTCGCAGAAAAAAAACACATTTAGCTTCCCTCCCAGAAAAAGCAGCACGTGTTGAACAAATTCAATGCATTGCCCATAGTCTTTGGTTAGTCCCAATTCAGTGCATAAATCAAATCAAAAAAGGAGACATACTGCATGTGGCAAAGTAGGGGCATCGTCCATAACCACTTTTTCTTCCAGGTTAATGGCCCACATTGCATCCACATTGAGGTCCTTTAGACATCTGGCAGGCATGTCTTCACACAAGACAGTCAGCAGACCAACATCTACTGCACTGAAGTCAGACTCTACATCCACATCCTATGAATAGAGAAAGAAAAATTAGTCAAGTTTAATATTCTAAATTACACTAATAAAGCATGTAGTGACGAGGAGACCAAAAGCATACGTAAAAAAATTACAATTTCTTGTGCTTAATTTGGTAACACTTTAGTAAAGGGACCAATTACAGTAATAACTAGTTGCTTATTAGCATGACTATTAAAGTGTTCATACATGCACAACTTAATTAAAATCAAGGACTTAAGCACTTTTTTCAGGATCAATTTTTTCCCCAAAACTGACAAGCAAAACCAGTCAAAAATAATGACTGTCCAGCAGCTGCAGGAGGCTTCACTTAGTGTCCAAAGTGTACAATACATTTAATCTACATTCAAATGCTTCTTATAAGAAGGCCTTGCTTTGGTGCTACTCCTCCAATGATAACAATGATTTTGTACTTTGGGCTTTTATGCCAAAACTCCAGGACATTATGGATTTGCCTGTACTGCTCCTACTAGGGTTGTCACGATACTGGAATTCGGTACCAATCGATAATGAAATTTTAAAAAACATCCATTTCCCACAAACATTTGAGTGCTGTTGAGAGCATTTCTGTTGAGCACCTGAACACAATGGCAAAACAGCGCTGTTTAAAAACGTGCTCAACAATGCTTAAAATTTTAGCAGGAAATGGATGTTTTTTTTTTTTTTTTGATTGGTACCAAATTCCAGTATCATGACAACCCTAGCTCCTACTCCTCCATATACCAACCTTAAAACATGACACTATTGTAAAGGAATTATCAATTTTTAAAATTAAAGAAACACTGTAATGTAATAAAACAAACTGCACTAAAAGTACTTTTTAAACATTTTCAATAAATTAAATACAAATGTGTGAGAGTCCATTTGGTGCTACAAAATCAATATAAATATTTTGGGGGAAAAAACTTATAAATCGGGAACCGATTCATGAATGCATTTGGTTTTGCTAGATTAAAGCAGTCAGTCAAGTTTGCATTATTTAGCACACTGATTTCCAATTCATTAATAAATATGTATTTTAGAGAAGAGGAATGTTTTATTATGGCTTTTGGAGCAAGGGTGCAGCCACCTACAATCCCACAGCGGGTGACTTCAAAGGGGTTGGCTATTCTATGAAGCATCTTTTAACTTTTGGCTTTTAACACTATCTTTTTATATCTTAATCCAGCAGGTTCTTCCAACAAAAATGATATTACTCTCAACGTATTACATAGCTATTATACTTATTAAGAACTCTAACTCTAAGCTAACTAACCCTGTGACGTCACAAGCTGCTGTATTTGCAGCATGGCAGTGCTCTTGCTCCAAAGTCCATGTGAAAAACATCCCTCTTACTTCCAAATGCTTACATTAATTGAATTTGCTTTATTTGTTTTTTATATAAAATAGAAAATTTAATTTAATAAGTGAAGTAAACTTGAATGACTGCTTCATTTGCAGTCTAAGAAAGCAGAAACAATAATACTACTTACAAAACACATCCTGAAATCTTTAGACTCATCCCTCAAAAGGACTGGAGGAGCCTGAAGAACTGTTGTGCGGACAAGCATTACATCAGATGACTGTGAAAAAGTAAAGACAGGTAGACATACATTATAGCCCAATGGAAACAATCAAATACAAATTATGATTCAAAGATGATTTCACAAAATATACCTTTGGATAAACTTCTCTTCTAGTTTTCTTCTCCGATTTCCTCCTCTTTTTTTTTAAAAATGTCAATCAGACAAGCAGTGTGTGTCCAATGCAGTGTAGAACTCGGATCTCAATTTTTTTCCTGATATTCGATTGAATAAAGATCTAATCAAAAACATTATTAGTCATTATTAACATTTAAATACACAAATTCACAAAATCACACAAAGTTTTGAAAAGGAAACAAACCTTCTACAGCACTTGTTTCAAAGCATTAGCTGGTGCTTCCTCTACGACCAACTTCTGGATGTCACTGTCGTGCACAATAACGTGATGTGTTATTTACATGGCTAAGTGAAATTATAAACAAAGAAAGCAGAAATCAGAAACACATGCAATGATAAAATACAATGCCTTTTAGCAACAGATGTAACACTTTAATATGACATATTTAAACGCCCTTGAATATTATAAACTGCCAAATACTCTTGGCACCTGTCATTAAGTGGATGAGCTACACTTTCTTGTGTCACCAAACAGAGTACTTAACCCACAATTTAAAATACTCATGGCAATGTTGCTGGTATGCTTTACTTTTATGTGCATTACAAGTGGAATATACATTTGTCTCAATTGAACAGTCTTTAAAAGGACACTGAACTATTCCTCAAAATAATAATTCTATTCTTGATCGTGCAGTTCTTTGTTAAAAATTTGTGATAAATGTATTTTTAAGCGTTAAAAGATTTAAAAGTACATTGACATTCAGTATGTAGACAAGGTACTGGAACAATTCATGAATATGTTCTATGACTTTTGCGGTAGTATTTAAAAAGTTGTGCTTTCTTTTCGGATGTGAATGTGCAAAACTTACATTTCCATTGCATATCAGCTCACAAACTGGTAGTCTGAAATAAAAAATAAAAAATTAATAAAGGGTATAACGATATTACAAACCAAACATATCACTCACAATATGCATCACAATACTGTAATCTAATGGTGTGCTACAATCTAAACAACACTATAATTGTTCAAATGTATTTCCCTAAATTGTTCATAATAAGTGAAACCTTTAAAAATCAAACAAACAGGTTTGGCAAAACCCGTTTAGACTTTTAAAGTTTTAACAGAAAGTTTGCTTATAACAAAGCTTGTTGATGCCTTTGTGTGATATTGAGCAAACTAAGAAATGTCTGTGCTTGGTTGTCATACCATTTAATCACTATCCATCACGCATATTCTGTCGTGTCTGGTCAGATTTATTTGTCATTACAGCAACACAAAAACACTATTAGGATAAATGTTAACACTGGAATAATCATTCAAAAAGTCAAGAAGAAAAGAAATAACATATAAAACCAAAAAATGAGTGATTTGTACAATATACGACTTGTCTGTGTTCTTAAATCCCTCTCTCTCGTATTCTCACGAGCTTAACTTTTACTTTCATATGGATTGTTAGCATAAGCACCCTTTAGCAGCATGTATAAATATGTCTCTGCCTCATACGATGGCACAAATCGTAATCGCATCGCAATCCTAAATTACTTACGATATTCACGTCCATTTTCAGCTGAAACTGCGTTAAGGTGTTTTAAAAGCCCCGGCGATCGTGGAAAAAGAGCGACTGGTCTGGTCATGAGCCGCTCGCCGACGGCGGACCACAGCTGATCTCCTCCTCCTCACCTGCTTCCTGCAGCTTAGTTACCTAGTTAATCTTTTTTTAAAAACACAAATATTTTCGTCACAACAAGCGCCACAATGTTCAACGGTCACTACTGTTTTTTTAATGCGGCTAAAAAGGTTTCGTTTTCTTTTTTTAAAACGGAGACATATAGCTGTGTGTTCACGTTACATCTATTTAAATGGATTGCGCGCGCTCTCGCTCTCTCTCAGTGCATCATTTAAAATGACGCGGCCCGCTCTTTTAGAGCATAACGCCCACTTTACAAATTATTACTACAAATACATTTATTAATAGTTATAAAAAGGAACTAGGCAGCAGAAATAGATAATCTAATAAAGCAGACAGTGCTGCAAATAACGTGCAGTGGCCAAAACGTTTAGTCACAACATCATGGGCTAATAATTAAGTTCACAAAACAGCAAACAATACACAAAGTGCAGAAAATCAACATATTACTGATACTATACAAATAAAATCAAAGTAATAATTAAAATGAAAAGTTTACCTTGATTTACCGCAGTACATCTTCTCAATATGAAATCCTGTTCTTCAACGGTGGAGCTGGGTGGCGGTTGGGTTGTGAATCGAGATGGGGGTGGGGAAATCACCACCCAGTACGCATGCGTAACAGCATGGCTTAGTCATTATAAGCAATTTTACTCAAACTACATTAGTTATGGGAGCTTTATACGCTACTATTTCAGCAACACTAATGCATTTCTAGTAAACTCAACAATTTGGTTAAAATAAAGTAAACACACTAGATTTTTCATAGTAAGGATTACTATTCGCTTTTACAGTGTGCTTTATTGAGTGTGTCTTTCATCCTGACTTTGATTCAGTATTTGAAGTCCAAGTGTGTCGTTATCACGGTGTATAATATCTTCATAAATAGTCGCTATCTCCATTTTTTTCACCATGTCCGACAGTCTTTGCAGATTTGCTGTGTCCAGAGTGAGAATTGTTTTTAAATAGTCCAAACATACAGAGGAAGTGGCCTAATTTTTCTGCCAAATGACGAACGATATCATAGAGTGAAGGTGTGGTAAAGTTCCCAACGATTCAATGGTAATTATATTTGATAATCAGCTTGCCTTTCTTACCAAATTTCTACCTATTACAGGTCAGTGTCAGAAAAAGAGCGTCAAACTCTAGGTAGTTTAGGGTTGGTTTGGCCAAAAGTAAAAATTAGGCCATAATTAGGCCTGTTTAGCAAACCTAGCAAAAAATAAGCATTTCAATTTGATAAAAGAGCATATTTAATGATGTTAGATGATTTCTATAACTCTTTTATAGACTATACTTTAAATTAAATGTTTTCAATATGTTTGAAAAAGGTGGCACGGTGGTTCAGTGGGTAGCACTCTCGCCTCACAGCAAGAAAGACATTGGTTGTAGCCCCGGCTGAGTCAGCTGGCGTTTCTGTGTGGAGTTTGCATGTTCTCCCCGTGTTGCCGTGGGTTTCCTCCGGGTGCTCCGGTTTCACTCACAGTCCAAGCACATTAACTATAGGGGAATTGGGTAAGCTAAATTGTCTGTAGTGTATGTAGCATCTGTAAAACTGCATTTTTTTTTATCTTAAAAATGTTGCCAAACTTTAACATATGCTATCAATGTCTGATGCGCAAAAGCTTATTCATGCTTTCATGACCTCTTGATTAGATTATTGTAATGCATTACTAGGCGGCTGCACTGCTGGCCTAATTAACAAACTTCAGCTGGTTCAAAATGCAGCTGCTAGAGCGCTTTCTAGAACAAAAAAATATGATCACATTACTCCAGTGCTCTCATCATTGCATTGGCTCCCTATTAAATATCATATAAATTTTTAAATTTGACTATCTACAAAGTCCTGAACCCCAGTATTTGAGGGAGCTCCTTGTGTATTATAGCCCCTCACGTCCTCGGACAATTGCTTATTCCCAGAATATCAAAATCAACAGTAGGCAGTAGATCTTTCTCATATCTGGCAGCTAAACTCTGGATCAGCCTTCCTAGCACAGTTCGGGAGGCAGACACACTCTGTCAGTTTAAAACTCGATTAAAGACACATCTCTTTGCATTAGCATACACATAAAACACAAATGCTGTTGAAATCCAAATCCTCTAAAGGATTGTTAGTCTGTATTATTTAGGGCAACCGGAGCCGGGAACACTTCCCAAAACACATTATAGTTTGAACTGCATCTGCGCTTATGTTAGTCTGTTTTTATTATTCCCGAGGTTTCCATAATCCTGGACCAGGGGAAAGTCTTATGTGTTTTATTTCGGCTAGAATAAAAGCGGTTTTTAATTTTTAAACACCATTTTAAGGTCAAATTTATTAGCCCCTTTAAGCTATATTTTTTTCGGTTGTCTACAGAACAAACCATCATTATACAATAACTTGCCTAATTACCCTAACCTGCCTAGTTAACCTAATTAACCTAGTTAAGCCTTTAAATGTCACTTTAAGCTGTATAGAAGTGTCTTGAAAATGATCTAGTCAAATATTATTTACTGTCATCATGGCAAAGATAAAATAAATCAGTTATTAGAGATGAGTTATTAAAACTATTATGTTTAGAAATGGGTTGAAAAAATCTTCTCTCCGTTAAACAGAAATTGGGGAAAAAATAAACATGGAGGGCTAATAATTATTTAATTAAAAGTAATTCTAACTTCAACTGTATATATATATTTTTTTTAAATTACATAAAATAATTAAAAAGACAAATTCTGGACCTTCTGGCCGTGGGGTGTGGGTCGTTCGAACCACCCGAACTCCCCTTGGCTATGGGCATGTATAGAGAGAAATAAGTAAAAAAATAAGAAAAGGTATTAGAAGTTTAATACAAGGTTTTTGTATCGTGATTACCACTTCATACAGACAATTTACCAAATCAAACAATTAAAAATGTCAATAAAAGTTGCTTTTTCGAACATTTAACCATCAAAATATCAGGTTAGGGTTAGGGTTAGGGTCCCACAATGCAATTCAAAAGCGTAAATAAAGGAAAAAATATGAATCTCAAAATAAGGAAAACTGTTAAATTACGTACATTTTTTTACAGTGCAGTTTCTGAGACTGCGATATTTCTCCATTTTTCTGTCTAAAAGAGCTGTTTGAGAGGTGTTTCATATATTACTCTTGAGTGAAATAATGTGGCTTAATAGGACTTTGATAAACAGCTTAAAACACAGCAGGTATTGACCTTATCCTGCAATGCAGAAGTCTGCTCTTTTCTGCTATTGTTTTAGGACTTCTGATTCATTTGCACATAGGGGAAATGACTAGGAATAACAAACAGCAGTAAATGCCAAACTAATTGTTCTATAAACAAGTGTGCTTATGACATTATATAAAAATATAAATAATATAATAAGAAAAAAACTGGTTTGCAACATTCAGCAGCATAACCAGTTGTTTTTTTTTATGGCAAAAAATTAGCGGAAGTGAATGAGTGGAAGTCTCAATGCTGTGTCTGCTCTTAAACAAAGAAAAAGGTACAATGGGAGTTTGTTCATTCATTTTCAAATTTTTCAAAATCAAGTGCACTTGATTTTTCGTCCTCTCTGTTTCATTTAGTCAGATAACCCTGCTCTCTACTGCATCCTGCTGGCTGGAGGAAAACTCTCACAGACATGCATCAAGTGCAACAAATCAAAACTTTATTATGATGATGATAAGCAGTTAAACTCAAAAGCATCTCACATACTCAATATCAGAATAAGACAGAGTGGAAAACAGAAAAATAAATCAGGCTGTAAGAAAAATGAATTTGGTTTATTACAGCAGAGAATATAATGATAGCTCAGTATATATCTGAAACACCTGATGTGGCATATTACAGAAAAAAAAAAGAGAAATTAAAAAATGAAAGCATGTCACATTAAAGCTGCAAACTGTTTTAATAGCTCACCAATCTTAGCCACACGTCACTCTCGCTTTCAGAATTATTAAAGAAAATGACAATGACAGTAAAACCACAACAAGGTGAGATGAATCTATTTCTCACAAACCCCTCTTCTATACTCTGAACATAACAGATCATTCCAGTTCAGGACAGGTTCTGTAGGCATCAGTTCAATGCAGTCTTCATTTCCACCTTGATCGTTCGGCTCACCTTTCATCCAAAACCTAGTAACGTATCAGATGTATCAGTCAAACCACAGTGTAAAAACAACATCAGCAACTCAACAGCACAAATATGTTTAATGATGATTCAGTGAGCGATGAGACCTCAAATGAAGAAGTTTTTCAAAGACTGCTCATTAAAAGGATTCAGTGCTAAAGATCCACTACAGCAGATTTTACCTGAAGGTTGCAAAGTGGTGGTTGTAGGGATTTTTTTATTTTTATTTTTTATCATTTTACTTTGAATGATTCGTGCCTAATACCACCACCTACTGGTGACAAAAAAATAAGGTCTAGCAGCCAACTAGAACTCGCATGGGCTTGGTGATTAGACCAGGGATGGGCAAACTTGATCCTGGAGGGCCGGTGTCCCTGCAGACTTTTGCTCCAACCCTAATCAAACACACCTGCCTGCAGCTTTCTAGTGATCTTGAAGACACAGATTAGTGTGTTCAGGTGTGTTTGACTAGTGTTGGAGCAAAAGTCTGCAGGGACACCGGCCTTCCAGGATCAAGTTTGCCCATCCCTGGATTAGACATTTTGGTCACACTTTATTTTAATATACATTTCATGCTAATAACAAACTATGAATTAAGACTTTTAGTTCACTAAACTACTAATTTGTTGCTTATTAATAGTTAGTAAGGTAGAGGTTGGGTTGAGGTATTGGGTAGGATTAGGGATGTAAAATAAGGTCATACTTTAGCAGTGCTTATAAACACTTAATATCTTAATAGAAAGCAGGTAATAAGCCAGTAGTAAATAGTGTATATTGTTACCTATTACGCCCATTGTTACAAGATGTAAAAAAAATCTCTGATGTCCCTAGAGTCTGTGTTTCACCTTGAAATGCCTCACAAATAATGTTTTATAACTCTCTGAAACTGACCCTTTTAGGCTTTGACACTAATTGCGGCGTTTTGGTGACTGTCGCTTTAAATTCAAATGAGATTGTGCTCTTTTCAAAAGAGGGCGGAGCTACATATGTCTGTGTGTCAGCATAGTGGAAGATTTTAAAAAATGTATGTCATTTGCCTATCTACGAAACATGCTAACTATCTCAGATGCAGAAAAGCTAGTTCATGCTTTCATGACTTCTAGACTGGATTACTGTAAAGCTCTATTCGCTGGTTGCTCAGCATCCTCTATTAATAAACTTCAGTTAGAGCAAAATGCAGCTGCCAGAGTTCTTACCAGGTCAAGAAAATATGACCATATCACTTAAATTTTATCTTCCTTACACTGGCTGCCTGTTAAGTTTCGTATTAAATCGTATATATATATAAACTCAGATTGGATTTGACTGAAAAAGAAAAGTCACATACACTTAGGATGCCTCGAGGGTGAGTAAACCATGGCCTGATTTTGATTTTTGGCTGAACTAACCCTTTAAGGCTTCAAGTTACAAGTTCTAGTAAACACACAATGACTACAATAGCAAATAATTGCAGTTTCTGTGTGTTTTATGACTTACGGTTGATTCAGTGGTGAATTATCCACCCACTTCATGGTGCCCTCAATCATGATATCATTCAAACCAATCCATACTCTCTCCTTGACTAATGAAGACAAGAACCTCTGTGTGTGAATAAAAAGAGGAAAAAGTGTGATTCCTTATTCAATAACAAAATCTTAAACAAACAAAAACAAACTCACCTGCTTTTCTTCACTTTTAATAATGACCAGATCAGCTCCATGATTCCTGCAGTACTGCCTGCTGTCAGACCAGCTCATCAACGCAGTGAAAAACAAAACTAAACACACATTTTCATAAACTTTTAAAAAATCTTTTGAAAATGACAAAATAAACTACCACAATCAGATTAGCACTGACCTTGATTAGAATAAGTCCCATTCAGTTCATCACTCAATGATTTGATTCTGATTTCTAACTCCAGATTCTTCTGATTCAGAGAGTTGAAGTTGTTCTGTAACTGGTTTTTCTCAGCATTGAGATTATTGACTTTAGTCTCCAGCTGCAGTTTTGCCTGATTCAAAGAGTTGGAGTTGTTCTGTAACTGGTTGATCTGACCATTGAGATCATTGACTTTGGTCTCCAGCTGCAGTTTCGTCTGATTCAGAGAGTTGGAGTTGTTCTTTAGCTGGTTGTTCTGAGCATTGAGATCATTGACTCTGGTCTCCAGCTGCAGTTTCGTCTGATTCAGTGAGTTGGAGATGTTCTGTAACTGGTTGTTCTGAGCATTGAGATCATTGACTCTGGTCTCCAGCTGCAGTTTCATCTGATTCAGTAAGTTGAAGTTGTTCTGTAACTGGTTGTTCTGAGCATTGAGATCATTGACTCTGGTCTCCAGCTGCAGTTTTGTCTGGTTCAGTAAGTTGAAGTTGTTCTGTAACTGGTTGATCTGACCATTGACATCATTGACTCTGGTCCCCAGCTGCAGGTTCGTCTGATTCAGTGAGTTGGAGTTGTTTTGTAACTGGTTGTTCTGAGCATTGAGATCATAGACTCTGGTCTCCAGCTGCAGTTTCATCTGATTCAGTGAGTTGAAGTTGTTCTGCAACTGGTTGATCTGACCATTGAGATCATTGACTTTGGTCTCCAGCTGCAGGTTTGTCTGATTCAGAAAGTTGGAGTTGTTCTTTAGCTGGTTGTTCTGAGCATTGAGATCATTGACTCTGGTCTCCAGCTGCATGTTCGTCTGATTCAGTGAGTTGGAGTTGTTCTTTAGCTGGTTGTTCTGAGCATTGAGATCATTGACTCTGGTCTCCAGCTGCAGTTTTGTCTGATTCAGTGAATTGGAGTTGTTTTGTAACTGGTTGATTGAACCATTGAGATCATAGACTCTGGTCTCCAACTGCAGTTTCGTCTGATTCAAAAAGTTGAAGTCATTCTGTAACTGGTCGTTCTGACCATTAAGATCATTGACTTTGGGTTCCATCTGCAGTTTTTTCTGATTCAGAGAGTTGGAGTTGTTCTGTAACTGGTGTTTCTCAGCATTGAGATCATTCACTTTGGTCTCCAGACTCAAGGAGTCTCTCTCTGCTGTGATGTTAATGTGCTGCAGTGTGATGAAGAGCAGCAGAAGAGCACAAATGAACCCCAGGATAATCAACACCAACAACATACATCTGCTGCCTCCTGACAAACAGGAAGAAACACATGAATATCAGTTAAGCACAATTCAACCAAATGTGAAATTATTTACATACAAAGTCTATGCAAACAAGGCAATAGTGGCAAAATACAGTCACATGGCTTGAATGACAGGTTATGCGTGATGCTTTTACAGTGCGCATGCAGATGTCGGCTCAATTTTGTCTACCAAGCAAGTCCAAATACTCAACTCGAGTGTAAAATTCAAGCAAGATGAAAAAATTCTGCGGATACACTAGAGTGAATGATGCGGTGCTCTGCCATTGGTGTGAACCTAGCAGGGGTTTAGAAATGTGTTGAGAAAATCTTCTCTCAGTTAAACAGAAATTGGGGGAAAAATAAACAGGGGGGCTAATAATTCAGGGGGGCTAATAATTCTGACTTCAACTGTAACACAAAATCTAAATCAAGTCATTTTAGCATGCCAAAGATGACTAGCCACAAAAATTGTGGCTAGTCAAAATGGCTAGTAATGTTGAAAAACTACTAGCTACAGTGGCCGGTGATCAAAAAAGGTAATGTCAACCGGTTGTGAGATGCAATGAGCTTCATAGATTAGGAAAAGAAAATTACAATAAATTTACAATAAACGACAATTCTAGGGCTTTTTCTGAAACATGAGACCCATTTAGAATTATTTTGGGCATGCGAGTACGTCTACAGAGTGCAGAGTGAATTTAATTTATTGAATAATGTGATATCAAAATTAGTAAAACCTCTTTAGGTGCCTACAAACCAGGACCTACTTTAATAGCGAGATTAGATGCTTGGAGAACCATCCCCCCAATTTAATTGATTCAGTTATTGACATCCACAAAAACAAAGACAATAGGAGACTTGTTTCAAAATTGCATTCTGCCATCCAATCCACCAAGGAAGACTCAACAAATGACATCAGACAAAAATGGGAGAGAGAATCCAACCTAGTTATCTCAGAGGAAGATTGGTTGAATATCTGCTCAGTACAGGTCACCTCTTCCAGCTCTGGCATGTGGAGAGATTTTTGCTGAAGGAATCTTACCAGATACTTTATAACCCCCAAGTTAATATGCATGCAAACACGGGAGAAGGACAAGGGTCAGTGCTGGAGGAAATGTGGAGAAGACTTGGCAAACCACTTTCACATATTTTGGAGTTGCCCCGCCATTCAGTCATACTGGCAGGACGTAATGCAAGTAATACAAAATATTTTTGGTGATGATGTGGACTTTTCCTTTACAACAACTTATGTGGGAAATATTGCAGCCAACTTAACGGTAAAAGACAAGTATTTATTAAAAATACTTCTAGCAACCAGTAAGAAAACTGACTCGAAAGTGGCTACAGCTGTAACCTCCTACAAAATCTGAATGGTTGGATATCGTATCTAATGTTCAAAATATGGAGACGATGACTTTTTCTTTAAAACTACAAATGGACAAATACTTGCAATATTGGGAGAAATGTATTGTACTAATGCCTTTACACAGTGTAATCTGATTTCTATATGTATTTGTTTTTTGTGACCTGTAAGGAAATATGTGTCCAGTCAAACTGTTCATTTAAGTTGTGTTATTGTATTTTTCTTTATCTATTATTTATTATTTGTATTTTTTTCCTTGTTTCTTCCTTAAACAAAAGAGAGAAATAAAAATAAAGTATAAAAACAAAATTAGTAAAACCTGTAGCAATAGCGTACAAAGCAAGATTTATCCTGGACAATAAATCAATGTATTATATAACACACTTATGTTGCCATATATGAGTTATTGTGTTGAAATTTGGGGGAATACATATAAATCTAACTTACGATCCTTATGTACAATGCAGAAATAAGTAATTAGACTGATAGAACATGTGGGGTATTTGGAGCATACAAATCCTTTAGTTTTTAAATTGAAGATACTTAAGTTCAATGATTTGGTTAAATTTAAAACAGCACAATTTATGCTTAAACCTAGGAATAAATTACTTCTGAAATGCATACAAAAGTTTTTTGAAGAAAGAAAATGGGGATATAATCTGAGAGAAGAACAACATTTTAGTAGGTTGAAAACAAGGACAACTTTAAAACGTTTGTGTATGTCTGTATGTGGTGTAAAATTATGGAACAGTCTAGATCAGACTCTCAAACAATGTCAGGATAATAATCAATTTAAATAGTTGTATAAATATATATTATTAAAGGAATATAATGATGAAGGTGATTGAAAAAGGATAAAATAAGAAAGGTATGATGAAATTTTAATTAATGGCTATTTGGAGTACTATGTATTTTTTTTATTTTATAAATTGTTTTTTGAGTCAAACATATATTTTGTCAAAGATGCCAGAAGGATAACATATGTCTCATGTAAAAAGAAGAGATAAGTAAAAAAAGAAATAAGTTTAAGTTGATGATTGATGCGTGTGGTAATGGGGTGGGAAAATAATAAGCTTGGGCTTAATCCCACTCCATTTTCGACCATGTTAAAATTTATTTTTTTGTTATTGATATTTTATGTATGATATTTCTGTTCAAAAATAAATCAAATAAATAAATCAAATCAAATCAAATCAATAAAGCATATTGTATAAGTATCTGTGGATTAAGTTCACTAATTTAATTTGCACATTGGTTATTTCTAAATGTAAATGATACAATATACACTAGTTTGGGGTCGTTTTTTTCATGTTTTTATTTTTAAAGAAAATTATTCTGTTCAAGGCGGCATTATTTAAATGTTAAATTGTAATTAATAATACTTACACAAAAAATGTATACTTATTTATTAAATATTTATTTATTACTTATTGTATGTAGTTTCAAATTAAATTATTAGTCCAGTCAAAATAGTTTTTTAATATTAGAGTGATTTCTGAAGGATCATGTGACTCTGAAGACTGGAGTAATGAAGCTGAAAATTCATCATTAAAATCACTGGAATAAATTATTACATTTTATTATAAACTACTTTCGAACAGTTATTTTATAGTGCAATAAGATTTTATAATTTGTACTGTATTTTTGATTAAAAAAATGCAGCTTTGGTTAACATGAGTAGCTTATTGTAAAACATTTTTTAAAATTCCTACTGAACCCAAACTGTTGACCGGTAGTGTATATTACCTACATATTTGACACCAGCTATCCTCTTTTAGTTGTTATTTTTTTGTATATTTGCCAATTTTTTATTGTGTGTGTGTGTGTGTGTGTGTAATTATAATTTCATTTTGTTTATGGGAGAAGGGTTGGGAATAATATTTGTTTAAATATTTCTGTAAAACTACTATCTTGCTATTTCTGTGTTTAATAAACAGAATAAAAAAAAAGAAAGTGAATGTCTAGCCCTGCTCAATTATACAAGGAACAAGTAACCCAACACAACCCGGAGACCTCAAAACTTGGCATACAATGCACACTCCAGGTGTCATAACTGTAAATACAACTGAAAATGCCCCAGTGCAGTGATGGCAACACATGTATCATAAAGTTGAAAAGGTTTTATTTAATATCATTACTTTGAAATTGCCCTAAACTGAAAATAAATAAATAATAATAATTACAAGTAAAAAAAAAAAACCTTTAAATTTATTCATTCATTTTATGTCATTCACAAATTTAATCATTCATTCTACATAATCCTGTAGATTAAATTTAACTGAGTACTAATATAGATTTTATTTGTATTCTTGCATAAAATTATTTAAATAGAGAATTTATGTACTTTTTTTCCCTGTAACATTTACTTTATCACCAAATCTCATTATCAGTCTGTGCTTGAAAGCAAATGGAAAATTTGTTAATATACTTATTATTAAATTAGACATTTTCCATAGAAACCATGCCTGGAGTTGTTCATAAAATCTGATTTTAAAGAAAGTTTTTTTTTCTTACTGCTTTGTTGAGCTTTTCTTTCATCCTGACTTTGATTCGGTATTTGAAGTCCAAGTGTGTCCTTATTGCTGTGCATATAATTATCATAAATGGCTCCTATCTCCATTTTTTTTTTGCAGTGTCCGACAGTCTTTGCAGATTTGCTGTGTCCAGAATGTGAATTGTTTTTAAATAGTCTAAATATACAGAGGAGGTGGCCTCTTTCTCTGCCAAATGACGTACAATATCATAGAATGAAGGTGTGGTAAAGCTCCCAATAATGATTTAATGGCAAATTTAATTGAACATTTATTTGTTTATAATTAGCAGGCCTATTTAACAAAATTTGTACCTAGTACAGGTCAGTGTCAGAAAAAGAGCATCAAACTCTTGTTAGTTTACCCAGAAGTGAAGATTAGGCAATGATTAGACCTGTTTAGCAAAGCCTAACAAAAAACAAATCTTAAAATTTGATTAAAGAGCATATTTATGATGGTAGATGATTGACTCTTTTATAGGTTATAATTTAAATGCTTGTAAGATGTTTGATAAAGTCATTTTTAATGCTTGATCTCTGCTCTGTAGACTTTTGAAGTAGAAAATACAACTGCAGTTTAACCCTTGTGTGCTGTTGGGGATGTTTTCATCCACTTTAGGCTGATTTTCAGAGTTAATTTGGCCACAACTTTATCTGTGTTTCAGCAAATGGAATGATTTTTGATGGCAAACCTTATTTTGACACATATTTTGGGAACTTTTCAACAATACACTCTGTGCAAATTGACAACACTTTAATTATGTTGGTGGCTGTTTTTGCTTCATTGACTTCTATTATAACGACATTTGTTGATTGCAAAGCCATGACAACATATAATCATGCATTCTTGATTGTTGCTGGTTTTCCCCACTGAAAGGAGGTCACATTTGTGAAGTTTCTGGATTTTAAATGGAGTATAGTGGGTGTGGGTGTGTGTATGAAGGACCTTTGCACACTTACCTTGATATGCCTGAGAAAATCTAAATAATCCCTCAGCTCTCAGAACACAGTAAACATAAAGTAGTAAGTGTATTTATGCATGCACACTATAATCAGCTGTTTTATTCCACTGAACTCCATATAAAAGCCAAACACTTTTTTGCACAGGCCTATCTAAAGGGTTAATGTTGCCAACAGTAAAACTGACCCATTTGACATCTTTCAAAGAGGGAAAACTAGCAACAATCAAGAATGCATGATTATATGCTGTCAAAAAAAATGTGATTATAATGGAAGTCAAGGAAGCAAAAACAGCCCCCAACATAATGGAAGGGTGGTCAATTTGAGCAATACACAAGGGTTTAGAAAAGTGACTTTTATTGACATTTTAGTAGTTTGAAATAACATATTGTATAAGAAATAACATATATACAGTTCAAGTCAGAATTATTAGCCCCCCTTTGAATTTTTTTTTTCTTTTTTTTTTAAATATTTGCCAAATGATGTTTAACAGAGCAAATACATTTTCACAGTATGTCTGATAATATTTTTTCTTCTGGAGAAAGTCTTATTTGTTTTATTTCGGCTAGAATAAAAGCAGTTGTTAATTTTTTTAAACACTATTTCAAGGTCAATATTATTAACCCCTTTAAGCTAGTTTTTTTTCTGATAGTCTACAGAACAAACCATCGATATGCAATGACTTGCCTAATTACCCTAACCTGCCTAGTTAACCTAATTAACCTAGTTAAGCCTGTAAATGTCACTTTAAGCTGTATAGAAGTGTCTTGAAAAATATCTAGTCAAATATTATTTACTGTTATCATGGCAAAGATAAAATAAATCAGTTATTAGAGATGAGTTATTAAAACTATTATGATTAGAAATGTGTTGAAAAAAATCTGCTCTCCGTTAAACAGAAATTGGGGGGAAAAATAAACGGGGGGGGGGGGGGGGGGGGCTAATAATTCTGACTTCAACTGTATATATATAGAGAGAGAGAATTAAGTTTGTAAAATAATACAATAAGACAATATATCCTTATATACTTTCAAACAACAAAACATCAAGGGCCCCAATACAACCTAAAAGCATATATAATGAAGGGAAAATCCTGAATCGCAAAATAACGGTTAAATTACGGATATTATTTACAGTGCCGTTTTTCGGGACTTTGATATTTCCCCATTTTAAGAGGTAGTCAGTTGTATATCTGAAAGAGAGGCGTTTGATATATTACCGTCTAATGAAAAGACGTTCCTCAAAGGGACTTTGATAAACAGCTTAAATGACAGCAGGTATTGATCTTATCCCGCAATGCAGAAGTCTGCTCTTTTCTGCGATTGTTTTAGGACTTCTGAATCATTTGCATATAGGGGAAATGACTAGGAATAACAAACAACAGTAAACGAATCGCTTTATAAACAAGTGTGTTTATGACAATACATAAAATTAAAAATAATATAATAAGAAAAAGCTAGTTTGCTACATCAAGCAGCACAACGAGTTGGTTTATTATGGCTAAAATCAATGGAAGTGAATGAGAGCGGAAGTCTCTTAATGGTTGCGCCTGCTCTTAAATTAAGAATAAGGTCTGAAGATGTCTACAATGCACTGGGAGTTGTGAAACAGCACAATTCTTAAGTTTTTTTTGGGGACAACTTAATTGTTTTATGTTCAATCCACTTAAATATGTCAAAACTAATAAGTTAACTTAATTCCTCAATGTTGCCCCCAACATAAATCGATTGTGTGCATTTTTTAAAGTGTATGAGATCCAACTTTGACCCCAAAACAGCAATATGCATTATGCACTGTAAAAAATGCTGGGTTTCACAAAATTCCTTCATGTTGTCCCAACACTTAACTGAATTACTTGAACACAAAAAACAAAGAAGCTGTGCCAAACAATCTCAAGAATTGTGTTGTTTTAGCTCATTTTAACTAAGTATTTTGAACAAGCAGCAGAAATCTTATTTAAGTGTATGTAACATTTAAAAAATACTAAATTAGACTATTATTGTCTCAAATATATCACCACATCTGCTTTATTCATCTGTTGTAGAGGTGACATGATTTATGGTGACGTTTCGTGACAATGTCAAACACATGGTTTTCAATGGAAAGTGTTACTCAAATTATAGATAATTTGGCAGCCATAAATCTGTGGGTCACAAAACTCTATGTAATGTCAACTAAACATACTTACAAGTCTGTATATACCATAGACTATAAAAGATATGGACGTAGTATCCGTGACGTCACCCATAGGTTTATGAAGAACCCAAAAGAAGCTACCAGAAGGCGTGGCCGACCGTCGCCATATTGTTCGCGCGTCATCGCACCAACCCCGTGCATACCATACAAGGGCAAAGAGGCGGAGCGTGAGCGGAGCTACAGACGCATGCTGGCATTCTGCTTAGACGGGCTTTCCTATGGGAGAAACGCTTAATACTTCATCACCTGCGACTCGTTTGTGTTCTGACCACATGTGCTTGGTTGTACACTTTATCAATAAAGTGTTTAGACTTTTAAAAACACTGTTACATAAGCAATGTCATAAGCGCAATGCTTAGTGGCTCAATGCATTACACATTGAGCCACTAAACATTGTTCTTATGATGTTTTTCAACAGGAGGAAAGTGCGAATTACTTCCAAAAACTTCAGATATAGTCTGTGTTAGTAAATGCAAGGCTAATTATGAAGTCCAGGCAGAACACTGTATGACAACGCTTCAGATGACTGTTCTAGAGCCTACAGCTAATAATCTGTCAGATTCTGGAGTGCATTACAGCTCTAAAGAACATTATAAATGATAAATGATCTTAAATAAAACAAATACATTCATAGAGATGGTATAATTTCACTCACCTGGCAAATGGAGGCCACGTGAATGGCTTGTGAGCACAATTAAGTCCACACAGCATGCTATATCATCTGATAATTGTAGGAAATAATTCCAAAAGGCAGCAGACTGTGTAAAGTCACATATAACAACACAAAAATACGATGAATATGCCGAGATCAGCGGCTAATCAGCCGTAATCAGCTGAGGTGAAATGACGGCGACCAGCTAGACCTAGCTGTCACTCAAGTGGCCACGCCATTAATTATGCAAACTTAATATAACCTAATATAAAGGAAACTGATGAGTTATAAAAAAAATTCACCCCTCTCACAGTTGTCACGAAGGGTAATATTAGCTATATGAACCAAAATCGTTCTTTGTACCAGGCAGTAAACACCTTTTTTTCTGCTGTAAAGTTGGCCATTTTAACAGTGGGCTCAATAGAAATTTGCTCTATTATGGAGTCAGGACTAGCGGAATTTCGATGAATTGCAGTTTCAATTACTTGCGTATTGGCTTCCCGAGGGAGAGCGGGAGGTTGCCGCTTGGTATATACCAGCGCTACAGTATTGTATGTTGCTAATGGTTGCTGAATCACCAATTGTGGGAGTATAGGTGGATATAGAGGGTCAGAGCGAGAGCCCCTACCACCTCCCTACTGCTGAGGGTGAGCTGCTTCTGGAAAAGGAGATGCTACTCATTGATTTCTAGAGTGAAGTCAACCTAACCCTGCTGTTCCCAGACTGCAAACTCTTTTCATGGTCTGCTGTTTCCAGACAGCATAGACAGTGTTCTAGCCCCACTGTTACCAGACAACAGTAACTCCTGCCTCGTGAGTAGCATCCCACCCAATCTGCCTTTTCCGGTGGGGAGGTCCATCACCGCTTTTGATTCCGTCCTTCGTTCTCCCCTCCTGCCTTCAAGCCTCCATGTTGGCTCACTCCTCCCTTGTGTCCTCCGTGGACCGTCATTCCACCAGCTCTGCCAGGCCTGGTTGCCGCCATTCCTTCGTCTCTGGACTCCACTTCTCTGCTTGTGCCTCGTCCCTCCGTCCTACCATCTGCATTGAGCTTCTCCCCTTCAGTACCACCTTGGTCCTCTGGCACTCTGGCTCCACCGCGGGATTCCGGATCCATGTCTCCGCTCGGTCAAGTGAGCCGTTTGCTCCACCTTGGCCCTCCAAGACCTCAGAATCACTCTTACCCTGCGGCTCTCCGTCTCCTCCTTGGACTCCACCTCCATCAGCAATGTCTCCCTCAGTTGGCCCCCTGGAGTTGTTGACCACTCCTCCTCCATGGTTCCTCCCTCCCTTGAGTCCACAGCTAAACCACTTAAATATTTTTTGAGCACAGCATCAGAACTAACGTTATTGCATCTTGACATGTACTTCTCGAGGTATGGTCACGAGGAATCCTGCTTTAGAAATAGCTCCTCTCCCTCAGTCATCTTTCCATGACGCAAAATTTCTCGTGTTAGCCTAATTGGTCGCAACGTCACTGACCGGAGTAAGAGGTGGCAGTAACGCATCAAAAAGTTTGTTGTCGGCTACCGTAAAACGGGAAGAAGAAGAAGAAATCATCATTCTCGCCATCATATGGATTTACTTTCATCGGCTAGACACCGACCTCACAGCTATGTGAATGTCGGTGCCATCACTTATTGATCCGCGATCGGAAAAGGCAGCTTGTGTGGACTCTACTGCGCTACTTGACTAAAAAAATTGCTTCGCTACTGAAAAGCTATTTGATTTAGAAAGTAGCAACACTTTCGCCCCAAAATGTAAGCTAGTAGCGTCACTACTTGTAGCGACGCTACTGCCCAACACTGCTGCTGGCCACATGAATTTTAAATAAATTGCATGTCTATGTTTAAGCAGATTAATGAAAACAAAAAAGATGTTATTTTAAGCCTTTCATGAACAGCTATGTCACAAATCAAACAAAGATTTATCCAGAAAGAAGGATATATTTTTAATGTTTGTAAAAAAACAGTTGTATGATTTGTATATGTATGATTATATGTATAACAGTTGTATATGTATGATTTCCCATATGCCAGAAACAAGTGCACTTGATTTTGAGTTTCTCTTCCTCTCAGATAAACCTGCTCTCTACTGCATCCTACTGGCTGGAGAAAAACTCATAGACGTTCAAGTGCAACAAATCAAAACTTTATTATGATGATGATAAGCAGTTAAACTCAAAAGCAGTCTCACATAGTCTATATCAGAATAAAATAACAGAGTAGAAAACTAAATATCACAGTAGAAAACAAAAAAATAAATCCGGTTGTAAGAAAAAGGATGTTGGGTTATTACAGCAGAGAATATAATGATAGTTCAGTATATATCTGAAAACACCTGATGTGGCATATTACAGAAATAATATAAACATAAATGATACAGTGAAAGCAGGTTATGTCAAATTAAAGTAACAAGGATAAATGGATGATCATTCTGGCCACAAGTCACTCTCACTTTTAGAATGATTAGAGAAAAATACATCAGCAGTAAAACTACAACAAGATGGGATGAATCTATTTCTCACAAATCCCTTTTATATTCTCTGAGCATGGCATATCATTCCAGTTGTTCAGGGCAGGTTCTGTAGGTATCAGTTCAACACAGTCTTCAATTCCACGGTAATCGTTCGGCTCACCATTCAGCCAAAACCTGAATAACATATCAGATATCAGTCAAACCACAGTGTAAAAACAACATCAGCAACTCAAAACATGATTTAGTGAGTAATGAGTCTTTTCAAATGAAGAAGTTATTCACAGACCGCTCATTAAAAGGCTTCAGTGCTAAAGATCTAGTACAGCGGTTCTTTACCTGGAATTTTTTATTTTGAATGTAAAATGTGTACCTAATACCACCACCTATTGGTGACAAAAAAAAAATCAAACTGCCAACTGGAACACACATGGACAATAATCAGGTGACAATAAAAAAAGTAAAAAGTTGACATTAAAAAATGTTTAATAGAGAATCAAAAGCAGAAAATATAACAGTAGAACTTGGAATATTCAATTCAATTCACCTTTATTTGTATAGCACTTTCACAATGTAGATTGTGTCAAAGCAGCTTCACATAGAAGATTATAGTAAATTGAAACAAAGTCAGTTCAGTTTTCAGTGTTTAAGTTCAGTTCAGTTTAGCTCAGTTCAGTGTGGTTTATTCCAAACACTGAAGAGCAAATCCATCGATGCGCAGCTCTACAGATCCCGAACCATGCAGGCCAGTGGTGACAGCAGCTAGGAAAAAACTTCACCAATTGGCGAAAGTGAAGAATTTAAAAAACCTCAAGAGAAATCTGGCTCAGTTAGGCATGACCATTTCTCCTATGGCCAAACGTCTTGTGCAGAGCTGCAGTCTAGGTGCCGGAGGCTGGAGAACGCTGGACCTCAGCGAAGACTTGTCTGTCCCTGGAGCGTCACAGGACTCGGTCTCATGCTCTCCACTTTTCCATGATCACCACAGCAGCTGCTCAGGATACGGCCTGGTCCAGGATTATGAAAACCCTGGAATCATCTTGGGATCATCAGTGGCGCTGCATAGTCTGAGGGCCTCAAGATGAGTATTCCCAGGTGGAAATAGAGAATAAAGAGAATAATTAGCGTAGCTGCTGTTCATAGTGTATATAAACGAGATGCAAGAACCTGCGTGGAGCACACTCATGCGTCATACTGCTAAGTGATGCACTGAGTGTATGCTTTGCTAAAAAGATAGGTCTTTAATCTAGTTTTGAACTGCGAGAGTGTGTCTGAGCCTCGGACATTATCAGGAAGGCTATTACAGAGTTTAGGAGCCATAAATGAGAAGGCTCGACCTCCTTTACTCGACTTTGCTATTCTAGGTACTACCAGAAGCCCTGAGTTTTGAGATCTTAAAGAGCGGGTTGGATTGTAGCGAGACAGAAGGTTGGTTGGATAAACAGGAGCTCGATTATTTAAAGCTTTATAGGTAAGAAGCAATATTTTATAATCAATAGGAAACTTAACAGGCAGCCAGTGTAAGGAGGATAAAATTGGGGTGATATGATCATATTTTCTAGACCTGGTTAGATATGGCTTCACTTAGACCAGGGTGCAAAAAGTTTTTCATATGAAGGGCCAAAAACCAAATATCATTGAGAGCCATGGGCCAAAAGTAAATATACTAACGTATATTACATTAAAGTTGCATGGGTAATTTCCTAACTCATTTCATAATATTTCAAAATAAATAAAAAACATTACTTTGTATCATATTAAATAATGCAGTATAATTTTAAATGATAACTTATTGCAATAAAAACAGTCACATTTATAACACAGTGGAGTTCACTAGTCAAGCAGAATCGGCCTTTGACTTGACTTGCTCACCAAAGATAATCAGATCAATTTACACAATTTAATTGAAACATTTAATTTTAGTTAGCTTTTGTTGGGAGTCAACGGATCTTTCCAGAACAGAACAAATCACACACCATAAGATTAAATGGTTCCTACATGTCTGAGTTTTGATTTCAATTTCAAAGCAATCCACAGCAACCACTTGCCATTTATGATTTCAACTGCGTCCTAATTAAGTTTACATCTTAAAACAATGAAGAGGTTACACTCAAAGACTCCCCCAAACCGGTTTTTGAGAGCCCTCAACAAACCCCTCTTGTTTCACACCTGCAAATGGCGTCTGTGAGGGAATACACATCTCAGGCAGACACAGAAGCAATCAGAAACTTCCAGAGTTTAAATGGACTTTCAATTAAACTGTTTATTTGAGTAATGTAAACTGCGGAATTCTGCGCGCGCAGATTCCGTGTGGGTCTAGAGTTACAGCTGTTGCTGTTACATGAAATCTACAGAACGTTTGTGAAACATTTCATATTTGGCATTGATTGAAAGCTTGTAAAGTTTCAAATGCATTGGTTTATATGAAGAAACCATACTAGTAAAAATGTCCATGGTCGGAATGAACCGCCAACTTATTCAGCATGTTTTTACGCAGCAGATGCCCTTCCAGCTGCAACCCATCTCTGGGAAACATCCACACACACTCATTCACACTCATACACTACGGACAATTTAGCCCACCCAATTCACCTGTACCACATGTCTTTGAACTGTGGGGGAAACCGGAGCACCTGGAGGAAACCCACGCGAACGCAGGGAGAACATGCAAACTCCACACAGAAGTTTTTAGCCAACTGACCCAGCCGAAAACCTCAAACGCACTGCTTCCTTGTGTGACAACATGGGAAAATCAACAAGCCAGAATCAAGAAAAAAGCCAAATTACAATTTGCTAAATTAGAAGCAAATTTTTGGAGACATGTCCTGTGGTCTGATGGAACTAAGATTGAACTGTTTGGCCATAATGACCAGTGTTACATTTGGAGGACAAAGTGGAAAGCTTACAAGCCTAGGAACACCATCCCAACTGTGAAGTATGGGGCGGCAGCATCATGTTGTGGGGCTGTTTTGCTGCAGGAGGGACTGGTCCACTTCACAGCATAGATGGCATCATGAAGAAAGAACATTATGTAGAAATACTGAAGCAACATCTCAAGACATCAGCCAGGAAATTAAAACTTGGCCACAAATGGGTCTTCCAAACAGAACATGACCCTAAGCACACTGCCAAATTATTTAAAATGTGCTTTAAGGACAACAGAGTGAATGTTTTGGAGTGGCCATCACAAAGCCCTGAGCTCAATCCTGTAGAAAATTTGTGGGCAGAGTTGAAAAAGCTTGTGCGAGCAAGACAGCCAACAAATCTGACTCAGTTACACCAATTCTGTCAGGAAGAATGAGCCAAAAATCATTCCTGCAAACTATTGTGAGAAGCTTGAGGAAGGATACCCAAAACATTTGACCAAAGTTATACAGTTTAAAAGCAAAGCTAAAAAATAGCAAGAAAATGTGTGTAAACTTTTGACTGTCTAGAAATAAATAAAAAATTCTCTCATTATTCTGGCATTTAGCAAATGTAAATGATTTAGGTAATCCTAACGGACCTAAAATAGTAAACGTTTAGTATGATTTACCATCAGACATTTTTTTTTAAATGGTTATGTTCCTTTTTTTAGAGTTTTCTTTTCAACTGTATACATACATATATATATATATATATATATATATATATATATATATATATATATATATATATATATATATATATATATATGTTAAATATTATATTACATTTTATAACTGTGCATGAAAAAAAGGTTAAAAACCGCTGATCTAGTAACTGCACAATGACTACAACAGCAAATAGATGCAGTTTCTGAGTGTTTAATGACTTACCCTTGATTCAGTGGTGAATTATCCACCCACTTCATGGTGCCCTCAGTCTCAATGTCTGACAAACCAATCCATGTATCCTCCTTAACAAATGAAGCAATGAACCTCTGTGTGTGAATAAAAGCAGAATAAGTGTGATTCCTCTCATTCAATACCAAACAGTCAATAAAAAAACTCACCTGCTTCTCTTCACTCTTAATAACGACCAGATCAGCTCCACGATCCCTGCAGAACTGCCTACTCTCAGACCAGTTCTTCGCCTCAGTAAAAAACCAACCTAAACACATTTTCAGACTTTTTTTAAAAATGGAATGCAAATGATAACATAAGTAGTAGTATCAGATTAGCACTGACCTTGTTTAGAATAAGCCTTCTTCAGTTCAGCACTCAAAGACACAACTTTGTTTTCTAACTCCAGATTCTTCTCATACAGAGAGCTGAAGTTGTTCTGTAACTGGTTTTTCTGAGCACCGAGATCATCGACTCTGGTCTCCAGCTGGTGTTTGTCAGTCTCCAGATCAGTGTTGTTGTGCTGTAAGCTGCTGATGGTGTGATTGAGCTCTTCAACTGTGTTCTTGTAAGTCTTTAACAGGTCTCTCTCTGCTGTGATGCTGATGTGCTGCAGTGTGGTCAAGAGCAGCAGAAGAGCACAAATGAACCCCAGGATCACCAACAACACACATCTGCGTCTTCCTGACAAACAGGAACAGAACACACAAGCGTTGGTATGAATTATTTACTGCACATTTTTAAGATATGATCAAGCATGTTCATTAGGCTTTATAACAGAGTATATTTGTGACCCTGGTCCACAAACCAGTCATATACAATAAAGGGGATCTATTATGGCCCTTTTTTACAAGATACAAGGTACAAGATACAAGGTTTCAGCTCGAAATACCACACAAATAATGTTTTATATCCCTCTGAAACTGACCCTTTTAGGCTTTGAGCCATAGACTGTAAAAGATATGGACGTAGTATCTGTGACGTCACCCATAGGTTTCTGAACACTGCAAAAGAAGCTACAAGTAGGCGCGGCCAACCGTCGCCATTTTGTTGGCGCGTCATCGCACCAATCCCGGAATACCAACAAGGGCAAAGAGGCGGAGAGTGAGCGGAGCTACAGACGCATGCTGGATTCTCTGCATTTTGCTTAGACCTGGCTTAGACAGACTTTTTACTTTGGGAGAAACGCTTAATACTTCATTACCTGCGACTCGTTTGTGTTCTGACCACATGTGCTTGGTTGTACACTATATCAATAAAGTGTTTAGACTTTTAAAAACACTGTTATAACACATTGAGCCACTAAACATTGTTCTTATGACGTTTTTCAACAGGAGGAAAACTTAAATTACTTCCAAACACTTTAAAGGTGCAGTATGTAAGTTTGACACCCAGTGGTTGAACTAGGTATTGCAGTCCTGAATCATAATAAAGGTACGCCGGGTTGCCAGTTTGAGGGATTTTAAACCGTGTTCTAAATAAAAGCAACGACACGCGATTGAGGGAATATTCTCCATATTAAAAGGAGTTTTGGTTCTAACCAACACCTCGAATTGATTTATTAGAAGCGGCTTCTATTTCTCACAGCTGAACAACAGAAACCTATGACAGATCACCTCAGGTAAGCCTCGTGTGCTTTATTCAGTGCTAAATGCTAACAATGCGAGTTTGAATGCATTTTACATGACGTGTATTACCATATACTGAAAGCAGAAAGTTCACTTCACCTTTAATGATGTTAAAGAGGGTTAACATGTATTAAATAGATTCTAAACCTTACCGTTTCCTGAGTGAGTGCATATTCTGTGCTTCTGAAAGGCTGTATTTAAATTTCTGCCGTGTTTTGTGGTGCAAACAGCCAAATGGCTCATCACTCATAACAATCTCGTCACAGCGTGTTGTTAGGACACGCGATGTAACCTGCTCACGTTCCTAATATTTATGTCATTTGCTAATTAACGTCATGGAACTGAATCTGTCTCATTTTGACATCTGATACTTTCCACTACACTGTAGCATTTCGCTCATGGACGCATGCTTTCAGAGTCTTTCTGAATGAATGAATGAATGAAATATGCTGTTTTCCAACAAGGCAACCCGGGGTGCTGAATTATAATTGGTTAAACTGGCATGTGCATGTGAAAATTACCTAAACAAAGACATCGTTCCGGCACGGAAAAAAACATTTTCAAAGCAGAATATCTGACTTCAGCATTGTTTGTCAGTTAAACAAGTATGTTCACTTGGGATGTTTCTTAAATATCTGCACACATATTATTGTATTTTTATGCTTTAGAAGAGTCAAAAACTTACATACAGCACCTTTAAATATACAGTAGTCTGTGTTAGTAAATGCAAGGCTACTGACATGACAACGATTCAGATGACTGTTCTAGAGCCTACGGCTAATCAATCTGTCAGATTCTGGAGTGCAATACAGCTCTAAAGAGCATTATAAATGATAAATTATCTTAAATAAAACAAATACATTTATAGAGATGGTATATAAGTATTTCACTCACCTGGGAAATGGAGGCAACTTGAACGGTTTGTAAGCACAATTAGGTGCACACAGCATGCTATAGTAACTGATAATTGCAGGAAATAATTCCAAAAGGCAGCTGACTGTGTAAAGAAACATTAACCAAAACAAAAATACGATGTATATGCCGAGCTCAGCGGCTAATTAGCCAGAATCAGCTGAGGTGACGAGACAGCGTGCAGCGCCCTAGCTGTCACTCAAATGGCCACACCCTTAATTATGCAAACTTAATATAACTTAAAACAAAACGAGTGAGTTATAAAAATGAGTTATAAAAAATTCACCCCCCTCACAGTTGTCATGAAGAGTAATCATGGCCATACAGTATGCACCAAAGCCATCGTTTGTACCAGGCTGTAAACATGTTTTTATTAGCTGTAAAATTGCCAATTTACCAATGCAGAAAGAAAGCACTTGGATTTCCTGGAGCAGCCCGCCAAGGCGAGTCGATGAATTGCAGTTTTAGTTACTTCCATATTGGACTTCCTGAGGGAGAGCGGGAGGTTGGCGCTTGCTTTGAGCCTAATTGTGTTGTTTTGGTGACTGTCCCTTTAAATTCAAATGAGATTGTACTCTTTTCAGAAGAAGGCGGGGCTACAAATACGTTTTTCAGCATAGTGACAGATTCAGAAACAATGAAGGAGCGATGGTTACTAGTGGGTGGGGCTTTCCCCCTCTGATGACACGTACAAAGAGAGAATGTCAATCAAAGTGTTTATAAAAAATAAAATTTATGCCTTTTTACTATTAGAAGCTGGTTATTTTCACACACTGCTGCACACGACTGTGTTTAAAGCCCTTAGAAATGGGATTTTTGCATAATATCTCCCCTTTAAATTTAATTCAAGTTTATGTGTCCCGCTTTTTAAAATAATTTTCATTTCAAAGCAGCTTACCAAAAGATGTACGTTCTTACATAACAATCAAAATGAGACAGAACTAAGGAGATGTTTGGTGAGAGTATATATACTTAACCTGCAGTACGATTTATATAGTGTACTTTTCAAAAAGATAATGTCTATGTGTATAATATACTTAAGAAGTGTAAAATATAAGTGTACATTTTTTGACATTGATAATTATACATCAGCTGACAGCTGGAAAAATACTATTTTTGTTGATGCATACATAGGATAATATTTAGTGAAAACTATTTGAAAATCTGGAATCTGAGGGTTAAAATTATCTTGAAGAATGTCTATACAGCGGGGAAAATAAGTATTGAACACGCAGTTTTGGAGCCCCCAGAGATATTATTAGGGGCCCAACTTTTTTTCGCGACACTAACACCGCACTCCCCCTCTGGTCATCACTATCGCCGTGATCCGCCACATACCCCCTCCACGTAACAGCTCCTTTAGAAATATTATTCCCAGGAAATAATATATTCAATAATTATTTTCCCCGTTGTATGTACTAATCTATTTTTCTAATCAAAAACTGAGTTCTGATATATTCACAGTAGGAAATTGACAAAAAATATCTTCATGCAATATTATCATTACATAAAATGTTTGTCATAAAAGTAAAATAATTTTGACACATACGGTGTATTTTTTGACTCTTGCCACCAATATAAAAGCGCAACGTAAGACTAGTTTTGTGCTCCAGAGTCATATTTTATCCCTCACGAGAAACATATGGAATTTCTATATAACTAAATATGTTTAAAAGTCAACAAATCTTATTCTGTCAATATATTACATTTAAAAATATAAACATTTACGTATTATTCTTATAAAAACATTGTTAGCAACCCCATCTATGCTTCAAGTTAAACTTACGTTGATTTTCGTCTTTTTCTTCATCTTCACGACGACTCTGTGTTCGAGCTCCCGATGTCTGATTAATATTATTGCGTTGAACATAAATGGTCCCCAATGATGACATTATTTTCCTACTTACAGTCTTACTTTAAAGTACAGTATGTGTGCACAGATGAGCTGTTTTTTTAATAAGGTGTACCGTGTCTTTAAATAGTACCAGCCCTACACAGGAAGTGGTTTCATTAGCTCAGATGCAGAGAAATCTAGATTTCCTTTCCCACTCTGAAATTCTCATTCTTTGGATGAAGGTTTATTATACATTTAAATTGCACATAGTCAAAGCAATATAAGTCAGCCACACTTTACAGGCCTAAATACTGCAGATGTTTATAATGTCAGATAACTGGAAGGAAAATAGACAGGTTGGTGACAGTAGGAAATACTGAGTGTTAGATGATTTCCTGTTTATCGCTATTAAACAAGATGGCATCAGGATATTCTCTGTATCTCCACACACTACTGTTAGTGACCTAAAACAAAGCAGTAACCCCAAGAAACTGTAGTTTACTGTGCATTTATTTGTCAGGCACAATGCAGAGATTAGCTGCTATACATTACAAAATGGTCATCCCATAGAATTTTAATAGTTCCATAGACTAATTAAATAGTTTCTTTGGCTCAGTAATAATAGAGGAATGGTTGCAGGCAACAGTCACAGTTGTATGCTTGTAGATTACAGAAACACAGCTTGACCAATCAGAATCAAGGACCAGAACAATCTTAACACATAACTATTTTAAAACAGGTTCATTTCTGGAACTTGATTCTGATTGGCTGTCTGAAGACATTATACACCTGTGATCTCATTATGTCAGTATCACTGTGCCACTGTGTTTGTGTGTGGTTGTAGATCTATGTATTAAAGTGGACCTATTATGCCCCTTTTTACAAGTTGTAAAATAAATCTCTGATGTCCTTAGAGTGTGTGCGTAAAGTTTTAGTTAAAAATATCTTACAAATACTGTTTTATAACACTTTAAAGCTGCTCCTTTTTAAGCTTTGACCCTAATTGCGGCGTTTTGGTGATTGCACCTTCTTTCTGAGGTGATCATGCTACTCACTGTGCCACGGTGCTGCCTATGGCAATTTTATACAAATTTAATTATATCATTGTCGAATTACTTTCCTAAAGGTGAAATATAAATATATAAAAACAGAATTACCCTTTCAATTTTACATTTCCTCTCTGAGAGATGTGAAATAATCTTGTGCGTTTATTATGGTCATTAATGGCTACTGAGCATTTTATTAAAAGGTAAACCAATACAATTTAAAAGCAGCTACTCAGACACTCAATACGATCTTTAAAGATCTAGGCGCAAAGTCTAAATCTCATGGCGCAAAAGCCATGAGGTTGTGTCCAAATCCACTTTTGCTACTTTAAGGACAGAAAAATCCGCTCTGCACCCTGGCGCCTGGTCTAACAGGGTTGTGCTTATTCTTTTAATGAGTTCTGAGTGTGTTTTGAAAATAACATGCATTAAACCAATCAGAGTCTCATCTCTTATTCCCTTTAAGAGTCAGTTGCGTTGCGCTGTGGCGCATTTGCTATTTACTTGGTGGACTTTTGTGTAAAAACTGAACGCTTCACAAGCCGAGAAAACAGATAAACAGAGCATCTTCAGGGCGAGGATAAAGAACGAGCCTCCTCCATTCAGCTTCTTTACTTTACTTTTACTCTTTACTCCTTTACTTTCGTGGATAAGCAAACGATGTTGTACTCCAGGGGTGTCAAACTCAGATCCTGGAGGGCCGCAGCCCTGCACAGTTTAGTTCCAACCCTGCTTCAACACACTTACCTGCAGGTTTCAAACGAGCCTGAAGGACTCAATTAGTTTGATCAGGTGTGATTAATTAGGGTTGGAACTAAACTGTGCAGAGCTCCGGCCCTCCAGGAACTGAGTTTGACACCTGTGTTGTACTCACTCCACTGAAGACATGCATTAGCCTACATATTTAATTTGGTTTATTAAGCGCAAAGATTTGTTTCTAAACTATTTCTAAATTCAGTTCCAATTTCCAGCAAATGAATAAATGAACAATAATAATGAAGTGTGGTCAAAACACTGAGTTCTATCCAAACACACGTCCTGTTCTTATGCCCCATAGGGTGACGCAGACGTCTCCAAAACCTGACAGGTGGACAAATCTACACTTGTTTTTATTAAAACAAATATAAATATGCATATAATAAATAATACCGCTGATAATAATAACAACATTACACAAATGCAGATTGTCATGAATAAACTGAATTACGCCCCCGAGGTGAAGGCATGGAGGCAGTAGTTTTTATATTTATGTAGAAAATAAGAATCTTTGTAATATTTGAATCCTTTAATTGTATTGATCTGTAAAGATATTTGTGTATTGCTCTACATCCTGTGTGTATTAAACAATGTGTATGCGTTTGAACCCACATAGACATAACTAACGCGCTCTGCACTGGACTTTAGAGCAGCTTTTAGTTGGTCAATGGCGCGGTCTATTTCAGTTCTTTCAAATACCAATGCGGCAGCAATGCGCGTTAACACACCTCTATTTTAGACCAGCACACCCAAGAGTCCACAAAGTGGTGCAAATGGATGTGCTATTTAAACAACGTGGTGCAAAACATGAAAAATAGGCATGCGCTGATAGGAAAATAGCAACAAATTGCACCAAACAGGTTATTGCACCAGGTGTATGATATCTGAAAATCTGAATCCAATATCTGAATAAAAGCAAGGTACAAATCTTGTATGGTCTCCTTAACACTTTATACCACTGTCCCAAATTACCCAATTTACCCATATGGCTTTGTAAATTTATTATAGCAATGCATTTTCTTTTGAGCATTTTTCATTACATTTCTATTCATGATTTTGTTTGCCACAAAATATTATTAAAAAAATGTTTATAATTATTTTATATATATGTATATATATATATATATATATATATATATATATATATATATATATATATATATATATATATATATATATATATATATATATATATATATATAATGATCATGAAAATGTTTTAAAATGATAGTAGGCTGTTTTAAAGACCGGAACCTGAGTCAGAAATTAGCCAATCGCTGTAAGATTTAAAAACATGGCATCACACACAATGAAGCCTATTTCTCACAAATCCCTTTTCTCATTTCTGAACATTTCAGATCATTCCAGTTCATGATGGCGTGTGATGGCAACATCAGCTCGACGCAATCCTCTTTTCCACCTGCATTATTCGGCTCCCATTCCATCCAAAACCTGAATGAAATAAAAGTACATTTGAAGCTAAAAATAATTATAAGTCATGACAGCATGTGCTTTTATATGACTTATAAGAGGTTAACCATGTTTCAGCTTCATGTTTCATGAGTTATACAAGATTTAAAGGCTCTCGCCACTAGAGGGCGTGCATTCACTACAAACAAAGAAGTATTTTGATGTGGAATCATGGAAATTGTAGTTTTCATACGTCATAGACTTCTACAGAAGTCATGTTGATGGAGGAGTAAAGTATTCAACACTTATTATCATGGTAGTATGAAGCAGAGTAACGCTATAAGTCGGGAAGAGAAAGGAGAGAAAACCGGAAATCAAGGGTGTGTGTGATGTCATTACAAGCATTTACAAGATGCAAAATAAGTTTCTGATATCTGAGTGTGTGTGTGTGAAGTTTAAGCTCAAAATACCACACAAATAATGTTTTTAACTCCCTGAAACTGACCCTTTAAGGCTTTGAGCCTAATTTTGGCGTTTTGGTGACTGTCGCTTTAAATGCAAATGAGACTGTGCTCTTTTCAAAAGAGGGCGGGGCTACAAACGACTGCGTATCAGCATAGTGGTAGATTCAAAAACAAGACTAACATCTTATGCTAATAAGGGAGAGATGGTCACTAGTGGGCAGGGCTTTCCCGGTCTGATGACACGTACAAAGGGAGAATGTCAATCAAAGTGTTTCTGCAGACTGTTTTTATCAAGTCTGATTATAACAAATACAATTAATACGTTTTACTATTAGATGCTGGTTATATTTACACACTGCTGCACACGACTGTGTTTAAACCCGATATAAAGTGAGTTTTGCATAATAAGTGCCCTTTTAAAGCTGCAACATATTTTTTCATGGGGTTTGTGGAAGACTTCAGCTGTTATTCTGGAGTTTGTGATGGCCTCAATTTCTAATATAATGTACATCCATAGTGTTTTATTCCTTACCCTTGATTCAGTGGTGAATTATCCACCCATGTCATGTTGCCCTTATCCTCTGTGTCTGACAAACCGATCCACACTCTCTCATCAATAGACGACGTTATGAGTTTCTGTGTTTAAATCAAAATATGATTAAGCAAAATACTATATTTTACTATACAAATTACTATAGTGCATTTAGAATAAATACTGTAGTGTTTTTAAACTGTGCTATTGTTAAATACTTGCATTAATCTGGTGTGGTGATACTACAGTTTGCTATGGTAACACAACAATCTAAACAAACGACTCAATGCTGTAGTTTTAACTACAGGGTATATTATACTTCAATGCACCACAACTTACTGTAATAAAAACTAAAGTTTACTGCAGCATTTACAGTGCTCAGCATAATTGAGCACACCCTATTTTTATTCATTCATTCATTTCCTTTTCGGCTTTAGTCCCTTTATTAATCAGGGGTGGCCACAGCGGAATGAACCGCCAACTTATCAAGCATATGTTTTATGCAGCAGATGCCCTTCCAGCCACAACCCAACACTGGGAAACACCCATACTCACTCATACACTACTACCATGCTACCCACTGCATCACCGCGTACTGCGTACACCCCATTTTCCATTTCAATCCATTTCTCAGTGAATATAGGCATTGTATTTTGGTGCATTTAAACAAAACAGATTTACTAAACAGATATATTTATTAAAATAATATTTTAGTCACCAAACATATTTAGAAATCGAAAGATAATACAATTAAATTCAAGCAAAATATTGCAAAAAAAAATTACAACCTACAAAATTTCAACAAAATTTTTTACTTTTTTAAATTTGTATTTAATATTTTTCTATAGCATATACATTTGGGTGTACTAGTTTTTGGACTGTTATCATAAGTTATTTTGTTAGATAAGCTCCAGATTTGGCTTCAGTAGTGACTAAACTAATGTACAGTGCATCCAGAAAGTATTCATATCACTTCAGTTTTTCCACATTTTTTTATGGTATAGCTTTATTCCAAAATTTTCTCATTTATCTCCTCACAATTCTGCACACAATCCCCCATAATGACAATGTGAAAAAAAAAGTTTTTGAAATTGTTGCAAATTTATTCAAAATAAAAACCTGGAAAATCACATGTACATCAGTATTCACAGCCTTTGCTCAATACTTTGTTGATGCACCTTTGGCAGCAATTACAGCCTCAAGCTCCAGTCTGAGGTCAAGAGCACTCTTTAGCAGGTTGTGGATGTCTCTGTCTTTGTTCATTGCTGCATTCATCTTTCCCTCTATCCTGACTAGTCTTCCAGTTCCTGCTGCTGAAAAACATCCCCACAGCATGATGCTGCCACCACCATGCTTCACTGTAGGGATGGTATTAGCCTGATGATGAGCGCTGCCTGGTTTTCTCCAAACGTAACGCCTGGCATTCACTCCAAAGAGTTCAATTTTAGTCTCATCAGACTAGAGAATTTAGTTTCTTATGATGTCTTCAGGTGCCTTTTGGCCAGTTCCAAGCAGGGAGTGGCTTCCGTCTGGCCATTCTACCATACAGGCCTGATTGGTGGATTGCTGCACAGATGGTTGTCCTTCTGTAAGGTTCTCCTCTTTCCACAGAAGAACACTGGAGCTCAGACAGAGTGACCATCGGGATATTGATCACCTCCCAGACTAAACCCCTTCTCCATCGATCACTCAGCTTAGATGGCCGGCCAGCTCTAGGAAGAGTCCTGGTGGTTCAAACATCTTCCACTTACGGATGATGGAGGCCACTGTGCTCATTGAAACTTTCAGAGCAGCAGAAGTTTTTCTGTAACCTTCCCCAGCCTTGTGCCTCGAGACAATCCTGTCTCGGAGGTCTACAGACAATTCCTTTGTCTTCATGCTTGGTTTGTGCTTTGACATGCACTGTCAGCCCTGAGACCTTATATAGACAGGTGTATGCCTTTTCAAATCATGTCCAATTAACTGAATTGACCACAGGTGAACTCCAATGAAGCTGCTGAAACATCTCAAGAATGATCAGTGGAAACAGAATGCACCTGAGCTCAATTTAGAGCTTCACGTTAAAGGCTGTGAATACTGATGTACACGGGACTTTTCAGGTTTTTTATTTTTAATAAATTTGCCATGATTTCAACAAATCTTTTTTCACATTGTCATTATGGGGTATTGTGTTTAGAATGTTGATTTAATCCATTTTGGAATAAGACTGTAACAAAAAAAAAATGTGGAAAAAGTGAAGCACTATTAATACTTTCCAGATGCACTGTATATGCACAAATATAATATTGTATAGCTTCCAATTAAAAATATGAATTTAAAAGATCGATTTGTAAGGAGTGTACATATATATGCTGAGCACTGTATTACAGTTTATCAGTTCACTACAGTTAATACTACAGTATGCTGGAGCATTCATTAACAAAGAGTTGAAAATACTATAATATTCATAGTATAACAGACTTTACAATAGAATGGTTTAAAGAGCCCCTATTACACATTGAAAAGGGTCATATTTCTGTTTTATGGGTCTTTAACAACATACTGATATGTATGCAAGGTCAAAAAACACTTTCATGGTCTTATAATATGCATTTATTTTTACCTAATTATCCCAGCGAATCCCATATGAATCGTTCAGCGATTCATTTGTTCTCAAACCCCTCCTTAGCGTGAAGCTATTCTGGGCTGATTGGACTAATGACAGCCTGTTGCGATTGGTCAACAGCGTTCAGCGCGAGACAGTGAAATGCCCAGTGTGGTTTATCAAGCCCCCGGGTCGCTAACATTGGTATAGGATCCGATCGCAGCGGACGCCCGAAACACGCTTTAAAGTAAACTTACTAACACCACAGTAAACAGTACCCGGTTCTCAACAGTGTTATTCAGACACCTCAGCGCCGAAAGCAGTGCAGTTAAACACCAGCATTGCTCTCAAGTATGACACACATTCAGAATTAATCCACACAGCAGCAAAAACTGAACTATTCTAACCCTTGACCGCTACACGTGTGCAGGATTAGCTAACAGTGGCCATAGCAATGACAAACGTTAGTGAAACGAGCTCACAAACACATCTAAATGCGTAAACAAAGCAGCACGCGTCGCGTTTTCAACGTGGCATTAGACGCGATATGAGAATAAAAAGAGTTAACCGGATACAGTACATGCGGTAACTAGTAACAAAACATGTAGATCATTTCTATTTGCAATCATTGCTCTGGCACCTCGTCCGTGAACTGCTATATTTTCTTAAGGCTTACCTGTACTCTGCTATTCCAAACGATCACATACCCAGTCGGGAGGTTGTAGCATCCTCTGTCCTCTGACAAGCTATGTCTGCTCCCTTCACAAGCCCGAAGCCCAGCGTGCAGCAGCCTGCCGGTGTACCTAATATTTTGTCCTTATTTTGCCCGCACCCCTGGTGTATTGTCTGTCCATTACAAGATGGAGGAAAAAACTTAATGCATGAGCTGTGTAGTGATAGATCGCCCATTGTAAGTGTGCAGATTTCTGAACGACTCCTTTCCCCTCACACTTCCAATAATATCCAGGTAAGCACAGCGTCTTCATGAGCGTCCTGCTGCTGTGTTAGTGGGCGGGACCGCAGGTTTGAATTTTGCTAGGTCTGCGCGCGCAACCATTATGTTTCGTAACGACGTCACGACGAAACGGCTGATGACTCGTTATCAAGACGATTCGTTTAAACCACTATGAGTTGACTCTTTTATAGATGAATCAATAGTTTTAAAAACTGTCCACTTTCAGATTTAAGCTTTAGCTGGATATTTCACTTCACTAAGAGCTGTGTTCCCTGCTGAAAAATCCAGCTTAAACCAGCCTAAGCTGGTTGGCTGGTTTTAGCTGGTCGACCAGCCTGGTTTTAGAGGGGTTTTGGCCATTTCCAGGCTGGTTTCCAGCCATTTCCAGCCTGGTCTTAGCTGGTCAGGCTGGAAAATGACCAGCTTAAACCAGCTAAAACCAGCTTGACCAGCCTGGTTTAAGCTGGACATGGCTGGTTTTGGCTGGTCAAGCTGGTTTTAGCTGGTCAACTCCCAGCCTGACCAGCTAAGACCAGGCTGGAAATGGCTGGAAACCAGCCTGGAAATGGCCAAAACCCCTCTAAAACCAGGCTGGTCAACCAGCTAAAACCAGCCAACCAGCCTAGGCTGGTTTAAGCTGTTTTTTTCAGCAGGGTTACGCCCCATTCACACGGGGCGTCAGCTTCAACGCTTCCCATTCACTTTGAATGGGTGACGTCAGGCGTTGCCGAACTGCATTGTGGATCCGTCGGCGCCGCTTCAGATGCGTTGCTCCCTGCAGAAGTTGGGACATGCTCAACTTTTCAAGCGCCGACGGAAGCGTCAGTCAATCAGATCGCTGTATGCAAATACACCAGCTCCAACAGTGGCCTATTGCTGACTAATTTCATTGGCTGACGCTGCTATGACGATCGCGTCAGCCCCAACTTCAGACACGCCCTCTGTCAAGCGTTGAAGCTGAAGCCTCGTGTGAATGGGGCGTCACACACTACATGGAAGGTGATTTTCAAAAACCCATAATAGGGGCTCTTTAATAACACTATGGTATTTACTATAGATTATCTTATGGTATTAGACTATAGAAGTTTTTTTCATGTAGGCTTTTTCTCTCCATGACACACAAAATTATACACACAACTCACCTGTTTCTCTTCAGTGTTAATAATGATCAGATCAGCTCCATGTTTCCTGCAGTACTGCCTGCTCTCAGACCAGCTCTTTGCTTCATTCGATTTGAAAAAACAAACAGGACCACACAGATTTCCTAACAGAAATGCATCTTATTAAAACTATGCACAAACAAAAATAAGAAACTAAATGGAATAATGAAACAATTAGACTGACCTTGTTTAGTTTTTTCTTTCAGTTCATCATTCAATGACGTGACTCTGTTTTCTAACTCCAGATTTTTCTGATTCAGAGAGCTGAAGTTGTTCTGTAACTGGTTTTTCTCAGCATTGAGATCATCGACTCTTGTCTCCAGCTTGTTTCTCCAGACTCAGAGATTTGTATTTGTCCTTCAGATCAGTGTTGTTGTGCTGTAAGCTGCTGATGGTGTGATTGAGCTCTTCAACTGTGTTCTTGTAAGTCTTTAACAGGTCTCTCTCTGCTGTGATGCTGATGTGCTGCAGTGTGATGAAGAGCAGCAGAAGAGCACAAATAAACCCCACAATCACCAACACCACACATCTGCGTCTTCCTGACAAATGGAAACAAAAAACACATGTTAGTATTAACCATGGGCATCACTAGGCCACTTTTAGGGGGAGATTACTAATCAGCCCCCCTAAAACTTTTGTGATTAGCACATGAACTCTACACTAGTAAAATATTGCCTCAGTCCCCTTTAAATTTTATATGAAAATGGCGGCCTTTTTCATTTAATCCACAAACTGCAGCTGTGCAGAGCCAGAAAACAAGGTGTGTGTTTATCAATGTTATTGTAATAATAGATTAGATAATAGAGTTCTGATATATTCACAGCATGACATTGACAAAAATATCTTCATGTATCATTATCATTACTTAAAATGTTTGTCATAAAAGTAAAATCGACTGTACAGTGTATTGTTTGACTATTGCCACATATATAACAGCGCAACATAAGATTTGATCTCTCATGAGAAGCATGGAATTTCTAAATGATAAAAAGATAAAATATGTTTAAAAAGTATCCAAATGTTATTCTGTCAATATATTACATATAAAAATATAAGCATTTACATACTATATCTATATAAACATTATTAGCAACCCTATCTATCCTTCAAGTTAAACTTACGTTGATTTCCGTCTTCATCTTTGCGGCGACTCTGTGTTGGAGCTACTGATGGCTGGTTAATATTACTGCGTTGAACATAAAAGTTCCCTGATGACATTATTTTCTCTTACTTAGAGTCTTACTGTAAAGTTCAGTATGTGTGCACAGATGAGCTGTTTTTTTAATAAGGTGTACCGTGTCTTTAAATAGTACCAGCCCTACACAGGAAGTGGTTTCATTAGCTCAGATGCAAAGAAATCTAGATTTCCTTTCCCACTTTGAAATTCTCACGCTTTGATTGAAGATTTATTATACTTTTAATCTGACGTAATCAAAACAATATAAGTCAGCCACACTTTACAGGCCTATAAATACTGCAGATGTTTATGTTAATGTCAGATAACTGAAAGGAAAATAGACAGATTGGTGTCAGTAGGAAATACCGAGTGTTAGTTGATTTCCTGTTTATCGCTATAGAGTGGAGGAACTATGACGTCACCTTGTAGGCGAATCGGCTGCTAGCATAAAACTGGTTCCCTCGATAAGTTCCCTATAGGATTTTCTCATAGGCTTTTCGAAAATTGCAAATAATAAGCTCTGTTTTCAAACACAGTTCATTACACTTACACTTTTTGTCCAGCCGGATAATCCTCACATGAAAATACAACTTTTAGCACTTTTGGATCTTGAATGCAAATGCAAGAACTGAAAAGCTAACATTAGGCTATAAACAAACTACAGCCTTCGGGGCGCTCGCCTGTGACGTCAGCACCACCCTGCAACAAACACCTCCTCAAGCATGATCCATGACAATGATTTATGCTCTCGGTTTATTAGATTATAATCCACGCTATATATTATAAACAAATAAATAAGCAAAAGCACATAGACCTACGTGCCTTTTTGATAGTTTTTACGTGGGAAATGCATTTTGTTTTGCTTGACGGTTGTTGTAAAAGTTTTAAAAATGTATGTATACATGTGCCTACATAGTATTATCATAAGACATGTTTAAATAAGTGTATCACTCGCGTGCATACAGCCCGCTTACCTTAGTAACAGACGACAGAAATGAGGTGATGAGGAGTGAGGGACACGTCTAATGCCATATCCCTGCAAGTTCCATCATGGACACAGAACAACATTCAATATTCTTTTTTTGTCACCGAGTACAGCAAAAAGCAGCCCATACAGCCACATATGCTGTACATTTTAAGGAGGAGTGTAAATACTGCAGTTATGACAGAGTTTAATGTCTTCAGAGCTTTTTGGTGGTAGAGCTTTTTCAGTAGCAGCTCCAAGACTCTGGAAAGATCTTCCACTCTCCCTAAGAACAGCTCCAACTTTTGAGTCTTTTCAGAGGTCACTGAAAACGCACTTATTTTCTTTAGCTTTTAATCATGTGTTGTGATTTTATGTACTTTGGCTCCTTGTATGTTTGCATGTGTTTTGTCGGTTTTTATGTACAGCACTTTGGTACCCATTGTAGTTTGTTGAAAGTGCTCTAGAAATAAATTGAGTTGAGTTGAGTGTTCAGATGGAAAAAAAAACCCGACGAAATATCTATGGACCTCATTAAAATGACAGTTAACGTGTATTACACATTTATTCACACGTTTGCATTACTGACAGCAGGAAAGAGACAGGCTGCACTGGTAAGCAGTATCCCCATAATATCGCTTAAATAAAATAAATGATCAACAAATGAATCTGTCTTGACAGTCTTTACAAGTGAAGGCATTATCTACACACAATATGAATTCCCAATTATAAAAATGCTACAAACTATAAAATACTATTCATGAAAATACTTAAATAACAGACAAATCCAAATGCCCAACACAAGTGAGCTGTGCTCCAGACCAGTTCAGCTCGATGACGTATAATGTCTCCAACACCGCCTGTAGTCCCGATTAGCAACTTGTTAGCAACCGTCTTTTTAAAGAAGCGTAACCGATTTAAAAAAATCAAGAGTGTGCTGTAACTGATGTGTTTTATGTCGTAGAATAAAACGTGAAAGTATCTTGAGTTTGTGTTAGCCACAGACCTTATTTAACCGCTTTAACTGAAATCCCATTGAAAAAACCTATTGAATTTATAGGACGAGGGAACAGGAACTGCTAAAATGCTAACTCGCTTCCGGGTTTTTGCATACAAATTGACGTCATAGTTCCCCCACTCTATTAAACAAGATGGCATCAGGATATTCTCAGTATCTCCACACACTACTGTTAGTGGCCTACAAACCCCAAGAAACTGTAGTTTAATGTGAATCTATTTGTCGAGTACAATGCAGAGATTAGCTGTTAAAGATTATAAAATGGTTATTTCATAGACTTAACAAAATTTAGAATAAATTTAGATTAAAGGGCAGCTATTTTATCCTTTTTCGAGATATAAGACGAGTCTTTTGTGACTCCAGAACGTGTCTGTAAAGTTTCAGCTTAAAACACCCATCAGATTATTGATTAGACTTTTCAGAATATTGGGTTTTCTGCTCTAAACACAATGTAGCTGTTTTTGTGGCCTGTGCCTTTAATGCAAATGAGCTAGTTCTCCCCGCCCACCGTACGCACGTCAGAGTGTGCCTCAATCTCCGCCTCAGCTCCGTCAAATAAACAGCACAGTGACAGACATGAAGCAGATCTCATGTAACGTTTGTGAGAAATACTACAGTGAGAACTTTACCAATGATTATTTGATGTATGTGCTGTGGATTTGCAATGATAAGTCACACAAAATGTTGTTACAAATTTCACGCAAACACACACACACACAGCACGTGCGTTTAGCTTTGCACTGTTTTTCACGGCAAATGTGACAGGAAACACATTAATATCCACTGCTGTATGGATATCTGTTATGTTAATGGACAAAATAAATCTGATGTAACGTCCACAAACCAGGATTGAAGCATCTTTTATAACTGTACTGACACGTAGGCTGTGCTGATAAAGACGGTAAAATCGCTGTAATTCATTACACACATGCACTGTTTGAAAACCGTTTTAAACTTGTAAAACTCACTCTTGATCACATTTGATGATGATTGATGATCACAGAGAGCTGAACAGATCTTTTAATCCCGGTTGCTTTGCGCACGTCCTGTCTTGTTGATATGATTATACGTGTTACTACGGAGACATGTTAATACGCGTCTGTCAATCAATTCGGTGGGCAGGGAAACCGCACTCCTACGTCAAGTTGTGGTCGGCCTCAAAATGGGAGGGATTTGGATTCTACAGTATTTTAACATCAGGAAAATTAAAAAAAGAGACGTATTGTCTTTCTATCACCCCAATATGACTGTGGACACACTATACTACACACAGTTCTGTCCAAACAGCTTACAAAAGATGATTTTCATCATAGGTGCCCGTTAAATTTAAGAAAGTTATTTAAGAGTCACAGAGTAAATTGTGCTAGCGATATTACATGACCATTTTATTAAAACAGCAAGCAATTTAACAAGCTTTAATAAATTCATCCATAGAGTAAAATAGGGACTTCTGTATTACAGTGATTGCCAACATTATAAGAAGAATATGAGAAGCAAAACATCACTTACTTATAGTCATTGCAAGAAAAAAATTACCTATCTTCTAACAAAATTTAAAGTCAATAGCTACTATTAGTTAGTATTAGTTAATTAATACATACAACTCTTTTAAAACATGAAATATTGCTGTTAGTTAATTCTCTTGCAGACAGGACACTTCGCCAGAAAGAATGTAATTAAAATATTCAAAATATAAAATTTTACAAATGAAAATTGAATATTAAAGACGAAGTAACTGATGCTATTTCTCACAAACGCATTTTCTCATAGCTGAACAAGGGATGTCATTCCAATTGTTCAAGACCGGTTTTCCAGGATTCAGTTCGACACAGTCCTCATTTTCTAGTGTGTCATTGGGCTCATTTATCTCCCAAAACCTGCAAGACAACCAGAATTTGCTCTTGAACAGATCTAAAAGTATTAACTTCACAACCTCGAATAAGAAGAAACATGGTTTATGAGTATTTATGACTTACCCTTGATTCATTGGGGAATTATCCACCCATGTCATTTTGCCCTCGATCTCAATATCAGACAAACCGATCCACACAAACTCCTGGACGAATGACGATATGAACTTCTGTGTGCGAATAAAAGAGACAACAGTGAATCTTTATTACACCTGATGTCTTTATCTGATTTGAAGTGTCTGACAAAGACAGTAGTAGTATTAAAAAGGCTTGAGCATCAACAGCTGAAACTAATAAATCATATATGAAAGATTTGTGTGTGTGTGTTTGTGCTGCATTTATTTCCCAAGGAGTGTTATAAAGTTACCTTTGATGTGTGTGTGTGTTTTATTTTTATTTAGCTGGTGGTTTATGCCAGTGGATCTCAACCTTTTTATCACTGCGGACCAATCAACGCTTGACAATTTTACCACAGTTTTATTTATAAGTAAAATTTTTGGGTGTTCTGTGTTTGTCTGAGATAATTAGTCGACCAAAATGTGTATATTCCACTATGTGTGAATCCATTGCTTGGCAGTTTGCGGGTCATTCACTAGGCATTTTCTCCTAAGCAAAGAAACGTCCCAAAGACGTCTGTTTCTTACTCATTTTGCTGCATGTGGGTTAAATTTGACCAAGTGACCAAGATGTAAGCAAGAGAATACAGTCATTTTTCAAAATTAAAGACTTCTTAAAACAAAAGATCATTCAGACGCAAATGAAATGGAAATAATTAATGATTTCTTGTGCAGCCCAGTACCAATTGATCCCAGTGGTTGAGGACCACCAGTTTATACTATACACTGTAAAAAATGCTGGGTTCCACACATAGACTGTAAAGGATATGGACATAGTATAGGTGACGTCACCCATAGGTTTCTAAAGAACCCAAAAGAAGCTACCAATAGGCATGGCCAACCATCGCCATTTTGTTCGCGCGTCATCGCACCGACTGAGAAACACCGAACAAGGGGAAAAAGGCGGAGCGTGAGTGGAGCTACAGACACTTGCTAGCATTTTGCTTAATACTTCATTACCTGCGACTCGTTTGTGTTCTGACCACATGTGCTTGGTTGTACACTTTATCAATAAAGTGTTTAGACTTTTAAAAACACTGTTGTAACACATTGAGCCACTAAACATTGTTCTTATGACGGGAGGAAAACGCATATCACTTCTAGGCTTGCCACGATAGACGGTGTTGACGGTGTTACCGGTTTTAAGACGCAACACCGGTGACATCACTTTTTCACCGTGACACCGTGCCCTCATTTTTTTAAGTATTCCTTTTTTAATTCAATATTTATTTAAATTAAATGGAAAATATAATTCCAAATAATTTACTTAAGACGAGAGCATGCAGTAGGCTGTAGTTAAAATCTGAACATAGCTACAATGCTTCATATTTCATTTATCATGTGAGGAGAACAAGATGAGTCGAATTTACAGAAAGAGAATGGCGGAGGATTTAGTGTCAAAATCCCGCGACCATCATCTCACAGTGTTTAGTGATAAATAATCTTATTTTTTATTAAACTGAAAGTGATTGCCGCGCCACTGACAAGCCAACTCCAGAGAAACAAAGAAACCTCACCGCAACCGCAGTGATCACTTTTTCCGAAGTTCATCTGTTCTTTTGTGCACTTGATTATTATGAGTTTATTGTTAATAAAATCAATAATGAAAAGGCAGACAAGAGTGTATCCTGTGTGTGTGCGCGCGTCTTCACTGAAGTCTCTCTCTCCCAAAACCGAAAGTTGCTTTGTCTGTCTGGCAATATTTCGGCTTTTAATCGAATGAAAAGTTAATTTAGATGAGCCTATATTAAAAACTTGCAGTAAAGTAAATGTGATGTGCGGCCACACATCGAAACTGAGGTGTGATCTCATCTCTCTCTCTTGCTGTCATCCATGATAGACGACACACAAGTCAAGTCGCCTAATAATTATATTAATTTTAATAAAATGTAAACCAAAATAAACAATTCATTGCATTTTTCGTTTGATAAAAAATATACGAAAACGAAAAAAATCAAAGGATGGCTAGTTTGTATTCATGTGTTTTAATATTAATGAAAATATGCTTAGCCTATTTAAGCGTAACGGTTATATACACTACCAATAGGCAAGCCATTGAAAAAAAATATTTTACTGTGTACTGAGTTATAATGTATATTTTACAATAAAAACTAAATGTAGCATGTGTCGCTGTCATTTAAAACACGCAATTCATAACACACCCCACCAGAGCTATCTATAGTCTATCTGTAAACTTACAGGGAGGTGTTGGCCAAAAGTCATAGCTACTGCGCACCACGTTATTGAACTCCAATATCTCTGAGGCAGACACGCGCGCGGTGACCGCACAGTGATGTTCAGCTCTGATGAGGCACTTTTATTTAGACTGTAGTAGATTTTTTACATAATGTTCCATTACTTAAAATTTCTTTCATTTTTTTTATTCATAGTTTATATATAAATTGAGTGCTAGCTTGTTTAACTGTGATCATTATGCAAGGATCATATTTCATATTCGGTTTATTCTTCAGTAACCTATAGATTCGTTAATAATGTATTTTATAAACGGATTGTTTATAAGGACTAAGCTATTAATATATAATACATTAGGCTAAATAATACATAAGACATTGAAGTCAGCTAGGACAGCAAAAGACAACTAAAGTAGGTTCCCTCTGTTGGCAAAGGTAACCAAAAAGTATCTTTGCGTGTGCGCAACAAGCTGCGCATCCGAGAGAGTGTTCAACACGATGGGGAACATAGTGTGCCTCAAGATCCCATCAGAGATGGTTAACATGGGTTTCCTGGCAAAGACCATGTAGACTGCACTGTTAATAAAAAAATGCAGTGTTTTTGTTTATTTTATTTTTTTTAAAGACTGCCGACCTGTCATTTTTGTAGCCTAATGTCATTTGGAAGTTTTTTTATATTTGTTTCTTGTTTATTCCTTTAATCTTATTTAAACTTTGTGCTATTTAATCACTTATCTTTTTATTTTATTTTCTTATTCGTTTTAAAAACATTCTAACATAAGTAATAAACGTTTGTTTGTTTGGTTCCAATTTTCAGTTTTTTTTTCAGCCTGTAGCATTGTTGTTGTTTTTTTCATTATGTTAATAAAAGTTCTGTGTTTAATAACAGTGATTTTTTGTAGTTTGACGCGAGTTGCCAATTCCCGAAAACTGAAAGTGAAAGTATAATACGCACGCATTTATAAGCTATTTAAAAGCAGAAAAAAAGAGGAAAAGAGGAAACGCCCACCCCCACGGTGATACCGGTGTTGTCACATGTCGATTAACCGGTGGGGAAATTTCCTCATCGTCACAACCCTAATCACTTCCAAATACTTCAAATATAGTCTGTTCTAGTAAATCCAAGCATAACACTGTCTGACAACGTTTCAGATGACTGTTCTAGAGCCTACAGCTAATAATCTGTCAGATTCTGGAGTGCATTACAGCTCTAAAGAACATTATAAATGATCTTAAATAAAACAAATACAATTATAGAGATGGTATATAAGTATATAATTTCACTCACCTGGGAAATGGAGGCCACAATGGTTTGTGAGCACAATTAAGTGCACACAGCATGCCATATCATCTGAGGCAACTGACTGTGTAAAGTCACATAAAACAACACAAAAATACGATGTATATGCCGAGTTCAGCAGCTAATCAGCCGGAATTAGCTGAGGTAAAGTGACGGCAACCTAGCTGTCACTCAAGTGGCCACACCCTTAATTTTGCAAACTTAATAAAACCTAATACAAAGGAAACGGATGAGTAAAAATTCACCCCCTCACAGTTGTCATGAAGGGTAATATTAGCTATATGAAGCAAAATCGTTCTTTGTACCAGCCTGTAAACACCTTTTTTCTGCTGTAAAGTTGGCCATTTTAACAGTGTGGTCAATAGAAATCTGCTCCATATGGAGCCAGGACTAGCGGAATTTTGATAAATTGCAGTTTCAGTTACTTCTGTATTTGCTTCACGAGGGAGAGCGGGAGGTTGCCGCTTGGTTCCACACAGTTCCTTCATGTTGTCCCAACACAAATAATATGTAATTAACTTTTTGAAATTACTATTTACAATAGAATTGTCATTTTTTGCCACTGATCTCACCTGCTTCTCTTCATGTTTAATAATGACCAAATCAGCATCACAATTCCTGCAGAACTGCCTGCCCTGAGACCAGCTCATCGGCACAGGGGACATGAAAAGCCTGCCTTCGTTTCCTTTCAATAAATATGCACATATAAGTAGTTTAAAAAAATATTTGTGTTATAATGTGCAGTTATACACAAAAATGTATTTATACAAACCCTTTTCCAATAATTTCTTTAATGCAGTCTCCAGCTCCAGGTTCTTCTGACTCAAAGATTCAACACTTTGCTGTAACTGACTCTTCTCCCCAGTTAAATCACTGACTCTTGTGTCCAATTCCAGTTTCTTCTGACTCAAAGAGTTGAAGCGGTTCTGCAGCTTGTCCTTCTCGATCATTAACTCACTGTAGTTCATCTGTAAGCGGTTTATGGTTTCATTAAACTCTTCCAATGTGTTTTTGTAGCTCGGGTTTAACAGTTGTGTCTCTCTTAATGTGATGAAGACCAACAGAAGAACACAAATGAGCCCGAGAATCACCGTCATCAACAGCAAACATCTGCTTCCTCCTGATACAAAGAGTACAGAGAAATTGTTAAAACGATTGGAGCATGCTTGAAGAATAAAACAAAAATGAAAGCTAAACATGCAGGATTTTACTGGAGAAATTACAAGCACAAACACAACTGTAATGCGACATCACTGGAGTTGGTAACCACGAGCAGTTTTATTCAATTTAGAAGCAAAAAATAAAAACACAGGCAAGAGTCAATTCCTAATGATAGTATAATTATCCAATGATAATTTATTTAAATGATACTGTCTTTTTGAGCAAATATATACATCCTTGATATACATCTTTTGCAATAAAATATATTTGTCCTTTAGAATGTATTTTTAACAATAAAATATGCCAATAAGAACATAAAACACTGAAGAAAAATCAAAAATAACAAAAAACAGAAACGCTGAGTAGTCGATTAAAATATATCTGTAATATTTCTCAGTTCCTCAGAGAACATTATTTCTGCATAAAACTAAGGCTTTTCTTACCGTGCTGTTGAGCGTCCTGGCGATCATTCTGTGTTTGATTTCCACATGTTTGCTTAATATCATCGATTTCTAAATTTTCATAAATCTCCTCTAACTCCATTGTTCGCTCTTATGTATGTCAGAAAGTGTTCACAGATGAGTTGTGGTTATAAGGCAGGATTGGTTTCTTTTCTCTTAAAATAATGCTAAAACAGGAAGTGGCTTCAAAAGCTTAGACTGTGAGGAAAAAAAACATTTACCCACGGTTTCACAAACAAGGTTTAAGGCTAGTCATGGATTAAATTGAATGTTTGAGCTGTCTCAACTGAAAATAACTTGCAGTGAGATGTCTTAAAATATGTCAGTGTCATTTTTTTGTCTACAGGTGCACACCAGTGATGTATTTATCTGATTTGATAAATGTGGCTTTAATAGCCTAATTTAACTAAGGTCTAGTTCTGGTTTAAGCTAAGCCCTGTTTGTGAAACTGGGCCTAAAACTCTTGTATTAAAGACATTCTCAAACAGATCTATAAGATTTGCATTGATGGAAATAATCTTGATGGGAATGAGCCTCAAAGAACAGAGATGTCTATGTTTACATTTATTAAACTGGTCACACTTTATTTTGATGGTCCGTTTGTTGAATTTAAGTTACATTGCATCTACATGCCAACTAATTCTCATTAGATTATAAGTAGACTGTAAGGTTAGGGTTAGGGTTAGGGTTAATGTAAGTTGACCAGTGGCGGCTGGTCAATAGAGGGCGCTGGGGCGCCGCCCCCTTCAAGTTAGACCCCTTTAATATGTTTGTTATCACAAATATTAACAAAATAAATTGATTTAATTATATCATTCTAACATTTATTGTAGTCATACTAACATTTATTGAAAAAAAATGTATGAACAATATTTTTTCCTATGTGTGCGGGGCGCCGGACTAATGAGTGTCTATGTAGGTACACAAACTTTTGCAATGCACGTGATATGACGATAAGCTCTAATTGGCCGGTTTTAAATTGTCTTTGGGGCGCAGCGCTCTGCGTCCCGAACCCTCCCATTTTTGTTGTTAGAACGAATCATATTTGTTTTTATATGATCGGCCTTATGTGATTGGACCATTCTCACCAAAGAGCTTAGAATGCAATTTCTCGAGATGAAGGAAAATTCTGTTGTATCTTTGCAAAGATATCCGTTCACAAGGCGTTTGGATGAAGAAAAAAAAATCAAGAAGCTTGGACCAGATCGACCTTCCTTGCAAATTCACCAGTAGTCAAGTGATGGCGAGCGCGCGTATATTCGAGGCTTTTCAAGCACTTGTCATGACAAATGGAGTTGGCTGGCAGGTTGTGATGTAAGTCATGCCTTTTACTATTACTGTGTTTGCTGTTTCAAACAGCATGACGCAAGAGAGGCTGAATGCATTGGCCATGCTGTCACTGGAGAAGAGACTGGTGACTGAGATGACTGACTTTAACCAAAAGGTTATTGAGAAATTTTCAAGCCAGAAAGAAAGGAGAGCAAAATTTATTTTCAAGTAGTGCTACTGGCCAGTGGTTAGGCAACATTTGTGTGTGTGTGTGTGTGTGTGCGTGTTTGTTTACTGATTATCTTGATTACTTCATTACTGATGACCCAAATTGAACTAAAATGAACTGATTTGTGATGCATTTATTGTATGCTTTAGTCATATTTTTGTTTTTTGATACATCACCTGAAAAATGGCTTTTACACTCTTACTTTACCAACAGTTAGATTTTTTTCTGGTGTTTGCGCCCCCCCCCCCCCCCCCCCCCCACCCCACATTTTTTAACACCAGCCGCCACTGAAGGTGACATGTATATGCAAAGTTTCTTCTAGTCAGTTAAATATCTGTTGAAGGAGCAGCATCAGCAGATAATAAGCAGACAGTCTACTAATACTCAAATGGACCATAGAGATAAAGTGTTACCAATAAACTTTTAAAACGTTTATGACAGGAGTATATTCTTATAACGACATTTAAACATGTATATTTAAGAGGTAAGTGTTCTGCCACACAATAAAACAGACAAATGTTAAAAATAACACACACTATTCCATGAGAGAAACTGGACATTGTGAGTTTATTATGGAATAATGTCATTTCTGATTTAAAGCCAATTTTACACTTTCAGCATAACAGATTTGATTGGAACATTCATGTTTTGTGCATTGCAGGTAACAATACAACAAAATTAATAAATGATAGAGATTTATATATGATAAAATCAGCCCAATGTCAGTTATAAATGATTTCACAACAATAACACACTGCAAGCAATGCTTATTTTGGTCTTGTTTCTAGTCCAAATATCTAAAAAGTCTTGAATTAAGAAACAATTTAAAAACAAAACAAAAAATATGATCTTGTTTTCAGACGTAATATGCCAAAATTAAGTGAGTTTTTTTCTTAAAACAAGCTAAATAATGCACCAAATGAGGTAATCAAAATAATCTTTTTTCCTTTTGGCATAATAATAATTTGCTTATTCCATTGGCAGATTATTTTCCTTGTTTTAAGGAAAAACTCACTTTATTTTGGCATATTATTTCCTAAAACAAGACAATATTTTTTGTGTGTCTCGAAAATGCTTCTTGTTTTTAGAATTTTGAGATATCTTGACTAGAAACAAGAAGTAAAAAATCTAAGATCTAAGTAAGAAAAGCATAGTTTGCAGTGCACCAATTTCATAAAACGCTACAATAAAAGTGAATAAATTGCATATGATTATATTTCGGGCTGTAATGGGATCTTGCAAACCCCCTTTCTCTTCATTATGCATGCTTCATCATTCCAGTTCTTCAGGACAGGCTTTTCAGGCCTTAATTCAATGCAGTCCTCAATTCTAAATTTGTTATTTGGCTCGCCATCTTCCCAAAACCTGAACAACATCAAACATCAGCTTTTAATTTATTCAGGAGCTCATAATTATACTGTAACATTCCAAAGGTTTTATTCAGCAACTAAGCAAATTTAAAATACATGAGAAACATCTCATGCAATGTTGTAGTTGAAGACTACACAGTAAAGACTAGACAAGATTCAAGGGAACTCAGAAAGGGCAGAAGTGAAAGAGCAGAAGGGCAAAAATTGGCATTTATTTAAAAGAAGTGCCTTTTTAGTCGCAGGTCAGGTTAAGCGTGAGAACAGAGCAGGTGTTCAGCTGTGACGGTCTCACAGCTACTTTGTAAACAAGAAGAAAATGAGAATTTAAAAAAGATCACTTACCCTCGATTCAGCAGTGAATTATCCACCCATTTCATGTCGCCCTCGCTCTGGATATCAGACAAACCGATCCACACTTTCTCCTTCACAAATGAAGATATCAACCTCTGTGTGTGAAAAAAGCAGGAGAAAATGTGATTCTTCCTCCTCTCCTTTCACACACACAAACACACAAGTATATGTGGTTTACGAGGACTTTTCTTAGGCGTAATATACAGGGAGTGCAGAATTATTAGGCAAATGAGTATTTTGACCACATCATCCTCTTTATGCATGTTGTCTTACTCCAAGCTGTATAGGCTCGAAAGCCTACTACCAATTAAGCATATTAGGTGATGTGCATCTCTGTAATGAGAAGGGGTGTGGTCTAATGACATCAACACCCTATATCAGGTGTGCATAATTATTAGGCAACTTCCTTTCCAAAATGGGTCAAAAGAAGAACTTGACAGGCTCCGAAAAGTCAAAAATAGTGAGATATCTTGCAGAGGGATGCAGCACTCTTAAAATTGCCAAGCTTCTGAAGCGTGATCATCGAACAATCAAGCGTTTCCTTCAAAATAGTCAACGGGGTCGCAAGAAGCATGTGGAAAAACCAAACCAAAAACCAAGGCGCAAAATAACTGCTCATGAACTGAGAAAAGTCAAGCGTGCAGCTGCCAAGATGCCACTTGCCACCAGTTTTGCCATATTTCAGAGCTGCAACATCACTGGAGTGCCCAAAAGCACAAGGTGTGCAATACTCAGAGACATGGCCAAGGTAAGAAAGGCTGAAAAACGACCACCACTGAACAAGACACACAAGCTGAAACGTCAAGACTGGGCCAAGAAATATCTCAAGACTGATTTTTCTAAGGTTTTATGGACTGATGAAATGAGAGTGAGTCTTGATGGGCCTGTGGCTGGATCGGTAAAGGGCAGAGCGCTCCAGTCCGACTCAGACGCCAGCAAGGTGGAGGTGGAGTACTGGTTTGGGTTGGTATCATCAAAGATGAGCTTGTGGGGCCTTTTCGGGTTGAGGATGGAGTCAAGCTCAACTCCCAGTCCTACTGCCAGTTTCTGGAAGACACCTTCTTCAAGCAGTGGTACAGGAAGAAGTCTGCATCCTTCAAGAAAAACATGATTTTCATGCAGGACAATGCCCCATCACACGCGTCCAAGTACTCCACAGCATGGCTAGTAAGAAAGGGTCTAAAAGAAGAAAAACTAATGACATGGCTTCCTTGTTCACCTGATCTGAACCCCATTGAGAACCTGTGGTCCATCATCAAATGTGAGATTTACAAGGAGGGAAAACAGTACACCTCTCTGAACAGTGTCTGGGAGGCTGTGGTTGCTGCTGCACGCAATGTTGATGGTGAACAGATCAAAACACTGACAGAATCCATGGACAGCAGGCTTTTGAGTGTCCTTGCAAAGAAAGGTGGCTATATTGGTCACTGATTTGTTTTTGTTTTGTTTTTGAATGTCAGAAATGTATATTTGTGAATGTTGAGATGTTATATTGGTTTCACTGGTGAAAATAAATCATTGAAATGGGTATATATTTGTTTTTTGTTAAGTTGCCTAATAATTCTGCACAGTAATAGTCACCTGCACACACAGATATCCTCCTAAAATAGCTCAAACTAAAAACAAACTAAAAACTACTTCCAAAAATATTCAGCTTTGATATTAATGAGTTTTTTGGGTTCATTGAGAACATGTATGTTGTTCAATAATAAAATGAATCCTCAAAAATACAACTTGCCTAATAATTCTGCACTCCCTGTATTATATACTGTTGTAACCCCGCTGGTCATACTGCAACCAAGCCGCTCCGAGCTGGGATCGAACCGGCGACTTTCTGCATGGGAGTCAGTTGCTCTAACAAGGAGGCTAAAGACCATGGCCTCTAGCGTCTGTCGCTAGAGCACCTTTAGAGGTCAGAGGAGTGAGGTTTACCTGCACAGCACTTCACTATGTGGCCTCTATTACACTGTTAAAAAATGCTCATTATACAGCCTTATTGGTACATGACGCTAAACAACTATAGCACCAACGAAACCCAACTGGACCAAAAAGCTGCATGTGAACACACCAAACGGATGAAGTGAAGTTTATTTATAAACTAATTTCGAGAGGAGCACGCGCTTATGATTGATAGCAGCTGATCCTCGTTAGCTAATGCACGATCCACCAATCGGAAGATTCCTAATCACTATAAATAACCAGAGTATCTTACCGTAGCCATCTTCGTCTTGAAGAATCCCCCCTTCCACCCCTACTCCTCCCCTTTCCTTGTCAGGGCAGCACGGAGGCCCAATGGTTAGCATCACTGCCTCACAGCAAGAATGTTACTGGCTCAGATCTTACCTAGCCAAGTCGGCATTTCTGTGTGGAGTTTGCATGTTCTCCCCGTGTTTGCGTGGGTTTTCCCCGGGCTCTCCAGTTTCCTCCCACACACCAAAAACATGTAACCTAAGTAAATTGACAAAACTATATCGACATCATAGACAAGCTCGAATTCATATACACTCTCCATAGCTCTTACAATCTACATTTACCATTATCAAGCAGGGGAGCTCTCGAGACCTACCTGAGCTCAGACTCCCCTCTCGCCCTGCAGTGGGAGGGAGCCCCGGGCTCGAGGATCTCACGAGCTCAGGGCTCTCTCCTGGGACAGCATGCCAAATACGCATTATAACCAATTATCAGCAAGGGCGAACTCTTGAAAGCTGACTAAAAGAGAGCCGTGTTCTGCGCCTGTGCAAGAGGGCGTGTCCGTTTTCTTGTTTCGCAAAGAGGAACCAAACTTCCAATGTGCAAAGACAGAGAGTAAACAAAGCAGCATTTAGTACTATTATCACAGTAATTCACAAAGGGATTCACTCCTGCAAATATATCTGATAATGTAACAATCCATATCATTAGAAAATATTTGAGAAATGTAGCACAATAAGAATGTTAGTAGGATTTTAAAGCTGTTTGGATTACAAGGACACAAGGCATGTCCTCATACACCATCTTAACAGAGTACAACTAGGTCATACCTATGTCAATATAAAATATAGTGTCCTCGTACACCACATAAACAAGTACACACACACACACACACACACACACACACACACACACACACACACACACACACACACACATTTTTTGTTTTTTTTTTGTTTTTTGTTTTCGTATTTGTGGGGACATTCCAAAGGTTTCTATTATTTATCCTTTTAAAACTGTATTTTCTATCTCCCTACCTGAGCCCCAAAACCAAACCTCACTTTCTCAAAAACAAAACATATTCTGTATGATTTATAAGCCTTTTGAAAATGGGGACATGTCCTCATAAGTCACCTTCTCTTGTAATAGTGGTGTTGTATCCATGTTATTATACATATGTGTCCTTATAGGTCATATAAACATACACACACAGTCACAGTCACACACAAAATGGATTTTCATATTTAATGGGGGCTTCACGTAGTTGTAATGATGTTGCTACTGTCCAGACTGTATACTCTCATCTTTTACCTCGACCCTCTTCCTAAACCCAACCCTTGGGAAACATTATGCAGTTTTCAAGAGTTCACACTTAGCTGATGATCAATAAAGCGTAATTGGCATGCTGTCCCGGGAGAGAGCCCTGAGCTCGTATATCCTAGAGCCCGTGGCTCCCTCCCGTTAGAAGGGCGAGAGGGAAGTTTGAGCTCAGGAAGGTCTCGAGAACTCCCCCGCTTATTGCCGTGTAAAAAGTGTAAATTAAGGTTGTCTTAGGCAATAATTTGGTTTAGTCGATTGACTATGGTGTATGTTTTTGGACGGTGGGAGGAAACCGGGGAACCCGGGGGAAACCCACGCGAACACGGGGAGAACATGAAAACTCCGCACAGAAACGCCAACCGGCTCAATGGGAGGTTGAACTGGTGGCGTTCTTGCTGTGGGCAACAGTGCTAGTCACTGGGCCGCCGTGTTGCACTATAGGAAAGGGTGGAAGTAGGGGTGGAAGGAGGGGGGAACTTCGAGACGAAGATAACTAGAGTGAAATCTCTGGTTATTTACAGTGTGTCTGTAATCATCTAATAGGGCAGATTACGGAGCTGATAAGGTGCCAGCCGTGTTGATCATAAGCACGTGATCCTCTCGAAATTAGTTTATAAATAAACCACACTTATATTTTCAAAGTACGTCATCATGGATGATTTATGAGCACTTTTTCTCATTGGGACCAAAAAATATCCCCTCAAGTAAAAACACACACACACGCACACACACACGCACACACGCACACACACACACACACACACACACACACACACACACACACACACACACACACACACACACACACACACACAAATAGGCATGACATAAAAATAATAACCAAAAAAAAAACAGGCAAAATGTCGTGTAAGGATATGAGGGGGTGATTTGATTTCAACCAACTTAACTGCCCAGCTATATTTCATGTTATATCTGATTGTGTGAACCAATACAATTGCCTGGCCAAAATTAGCCCAGTGTTGCATTTATTTAATTGTGCATTCACAACAGGATCACACTGAATTTTTTTATTTATCACTGAACTCACCTGTTTCTCCTCAGTGTTGATAATTGCCAGATCACCACCAACATCCCTGCAGAACTGCCTGCTGTCGGACCAGCTTCTCGGCTTATTGGATATGAAGAGACAGCCAGCTGCTTTCAACAATCAAACCAATACAAGTACATTTTTTTATTTGTACAGAAAGTTCAATAACATATACAGCAATTTTACTAACCTTCGGATAGCTTCTTTAATTTACTTTCTAACTCCAGTGTCTTCAGTTGGTGAGTGAGCAAACTTTTCAGGAACTTGCCCTTTTCAACAGTGAGATCTATGACTTTTCTCTCTAATTCCAGTTTCTTTTGATTTAAAGTGTTGAAGTTGCTCTGTATTTGGCTTTTCTCTCCAGTAAGAATGTTGACTCTGGTCTCCAATTGGCTTTTCTCTGAGGTGAGATCTTTGACTCTGATTTCCAATTCCAGTTTTTTCTGACTCAAAAAGCTGAAATTGCTCTGAATTTGGCTTTTTTCTGCAGTGAGATCTTTGACTTTGCTTTCCAATTCCAGTTTTTTCTGATTCAGAGTGTTGACGTTGCTCTGTATTTGGCTTTTTTCTCCAGTAAGAACATTGACTCTGGTCTCCAACTGGCTTTTGTCTGAGGTGAGATCTTTGACTTTGGTCTCCAATTCCAGTTTCTTCTGATTCAGAGAGCTGAAATTGTTCTGAATTTGGCTTTTTTGTGCAGTAAGATCTTTGACTTTGCTTTCCAATTCCAGTTTTTTCTGATTCAGAGTGTTGAAGTTGCTCTGTATTTGGCTTTTTTCTCCAGTAAGAACATTGACTCTGGTCTCCAATTGGCTTTTTTGTGCAGTGAGATCTTTGACTTTGGTTTCCAATTCCAATTTTTTCTGATTGAAAGAGTTGAAGTTGCTCTGTATTTGGCTTTTCTCTGCAGTGAGAACATTGACTCTGGTCTCCAATTGGCTTTTTTGTGCAGTGAGATCTTTGACTTTTGTCTCCAATTCCAGTTTCTTCTGATTCAGAGTGTTGACGTTGCTCTGTATTTGGCTTTTTTCTCCAGTAAGAACATTGACTCTGGTCTCCAATTGGCTTTTCTCTGAGGTGAGATCTTTGACTCTGGTCTCCAATTGCTGTTTCTTCTGATTCAGAGAGCTGAAATTGTTCTGAATTTGGCTTTTTTCTGCAGTGAGATCTTTGACTTTGGTTTCCAATTCCAGTTTTTTCTGATTGAAAGAGTTGAAGTTGCTCTGTATTTGGCTTTTTTCTCCAGTAAGAACATTGACTCTGGTCTCCAATTGGCTTTTTTGTGCAGTGAGATCTTTGACTTTTGTTTCCAATTCCAGTTTCTTCTGATTCAAATTGTTGAAGGTGCTCTGTATTTGGCTTTTCTCTGCATTGAGATCTTTGACTTTTGTTTCCAAATCCAGTTTCTTCTGATTCAGAGTGTTGAAGTTACTCTGTATTTGGCTTTTCTCTCCAGTAAGAACATTGACTCTGGTCTCCAATTGGCTTTTCTCTGAGGTGAGATCTTTGACTTTGGTTTCCAATTCCAGTTTCTTCTGACTCAAAAAGCTGAAATTGCTCTGAATTTGGCTTTTTTCTGCAGTGAGATCTTTGACTTTTGTTTCCAATTCCAGTTTCTTCTGATTCAAATTGTTAAAAGTGCTCTGAATTTGGCTTTTCTCTGCGTTGAGATCTTTGACTTTGGTCTCCAATTCCAGTTTCTTCTGACTGAGAGTGTTGAAGTTGCTCTGTATTTGGCTTTTCTCTTCAGTAAGAACGTTGACTCTGGTCTCCAATTGGCTTTTCTCTGAGGTGAGATCTTTGACTCTGGATTCCAATTCCAGTTTTTTCTGAATCAAAAAGCTGAAATTGCTCTGAATTTGCCTTTTTTCTGCAGTGAGATCTTTGACTTTTGTTTCCAATTCCAGTTTTTTCTGATTGAAAGTGTTGAAGTTGCTCTGAATTTGGCTTTTCTCTGCGTTGAGATCTTTGACTTTGGTCTCCAATTCCAGTTTCTTCTTATTCAGAGTGTTGAAGTTACTCTGTATTTGGCTTTTCTCTCCAGTAAGAACATTGACTCTGGTCTCAAATTGGCTTTTCTCTGAGGTGAGATCTTTGACTCTGGTCTCCAATTCCAGTTTCTTCTGATTCAGAGAGCTGAAATTGTTCTGAATTTGGCTTTTTTCTGCAGTGAGATCTTTGACTTTGGTGTCCAATTCCAGTTTCTTCTGATTGAAAGTGTTAAAGTTGCTCTGTATTTGGCTTTTTTCTCTAGTAAGAACATTGACTCTGGTCTCCAATTGGCTTTTCTCTGCTTTGAGGTCTTTGACGTTGGTTTCAAATTCCAGTTTCTTCTGATTTAATGTGTTAAAATGACCCTGTATTTCTCTTTTCTCTCCAGTAAGAACATTGACTCTGGTCTCTAACTGGCTTTTTTCTGAGGTGAGATCTTTGATTCTGGTCTCCAACTCCATTTTTGTCTGACTGAAAGAGCTGAATTTGCTCCGTAACTGTTCTTTCTCAGTTTGATTTCTTGATCCTGATTGTAAAATATGTGTAGATTGCATTTCCTTTTCTGCCATGAGTTTATGTGAGATATGCAATGCTATAATTCCAGCCACCAGAAGAAGGCACATGAAGCCAAAGCATGCAGAGCTAAACACAGCACACTTATGTCTTCGTATCGAACCTCCTGCCAAACAGGACCATTTCAAAATTCAAAAGCTTTAAATGAACATGTTCATAATTACAGACATTTTTCACTCACTATAAACACAACTGACTTCATACTAAATGTCTTACCGTGGCTTTGAGCTCTTGCATCAGTCTGGCTCAGTTTTCTGTCTATATCTTCGTCTTGGTCCAGTCCCGTCTCACTCCACTTGCTGTAAGTCTCTTCTAAGCTGGCCAGCTCCATGGTCACTTCTTTGTCCCTTCAGATGAGTTGTGGACTTAAGGAGGATGAGTGCAGGGTTTAATATAGAGAACGTCCCTGAATTTTACATACTGCTGACTGTTAAGAATTTAAACTCTAATGCACTGTACTTCTACACAGAAAATATGATCATGTTGGGTTCAAGAAGTGAAAATGAATTTGTTAGAGGATGTGCACTCATGGTCAATTCTGAACCTTCTGTTGAGTTAGGGTTATTTGCATTCAGTGTCATTATGGGGTGATGAACTACAGATTGATGTGCAAATGCACATTTCCCTCACAAAAGACAGAAGCTATTGTATTGTACCTGCTGAGTTTGACTTAAAAAAAAGTCTTATCACAACATGAGATACTCACACAATACAAGGTTATGGTGTGTGGACTCTAGGTGTAGGTGAGGAGGAGTGTATACTCTAGGTGTAGGTGAGGAGGAATGTAGACTATGGTGGTGCCTCTGTGAAGTTGGAGGATCCTACAAAGAAGGATGTCCATGATCAGCATTGTTCTGTTCAAAAGAGGAATTGTGGTTGCGGGTGTCTGGAGTCAGCTCAACAAAAGAGGAAAAGTAAAGCAGGAGGTTTTCTCATCATAGGTAAATAAATGGAGATCAGCTTGGGAAAAGATTCACACAAAATAACAGAAAAATTTATGGTGTAAGAGTCTTTGACTGCTGCTTATATACAGGGGCTGGGCAATGAAACTGAAACACTGTCCAATTTAGTGTTGACTAAATTTGAGCAGCCTGGTGGCCAATCTTCACTGATTGCACATTACACCAGTAAGAGCAGAGTGTGATGGTTTAATTAGCAGAGCAAAATCACAGTTTTGCTTAAATGATTGCAATCTACACAAAATTATGGGTGACAAATCAGCGTTCAAAAGAGCACAAATTGTTGGTGCGCGTCTTACTGGAACATCTGTGACCAAGACAACAAGTCTTTTGATTTATCAAGAGCCACGGTATCCAGGCTAATGTCAGCACACCACCAAGAAGGACAAACCAGGCTAATGTCAGCATACCACCAAGAAGGACAAACCACATCCACAGAAGTAACTGTGGATGCAAGAGGAAGCTGAAAAGGTTATCCGAGTGCTAACCCAGACTGTATTCACAAAACAAAAAAACACAGCTACCCAACTCACTGCAGAATTAAATGTGCACCTCAACTGGCCTTTTTTCCACCAAAACTGTTTGTTGGGAGCTCCACAGATTCAATATAAATGGCCAGGCTGCTATAGGTAAATCTTTGGTCACTCATGCCAATGCCAAACATCGGTTTCAAAGGTGCCAGCAGCGAAAGTCTTACGCTGTGGACAGGGTGAAACGTATTGTTCTCTGACGAGTCCACCTTCGCTGTCTTTCCCACATACAGGATAATTATTGTGTGGAGAAGCCCCAAAGAAATGTAGCACCCAGACTGTTGCATGCCCAGAGTAAAGGATGGGTGTGGATCAGTGATAGTTTGGGCTGCAATATCATGGCATTCCCTAGGCCCAATACTTGTGCTAGATGAGCGCATTACTGCCTTGAACTACTGAACCATTCTGGAGGACCACGTGCACCCACTGGTTCAAACATTGTATCGTGAAGGTGGTCCCATGTATCATGATGATAATGCATCAATACACACAGCAAGACTAGTGACAGAGTGGTTTGATGAACATGAAAGTGAAGGACTGTGCTGGACATGTATCTGTCATGTATTGATGTAGTATTGGCTGCAAAAAGAGGCTCTACACCCTATTAATGAATAATTGTGGTCTAAAACCAGGCATTTCAGTTTCAATTACCAACTCCTGTTGATGCGTGATAACGATTGTCACGTATAAATTATCACTCCACTTTAACCTACGTTTTGAATGTTACAGACTTACAGCAACTGTAGGGCAAGATTTCTCACAGACCTACTGAGAGAGTGAGACACAAATCAAGGGTTAAACTTAGGGGAAGAGTCACAGACCTACAACTAATGAGAGAGCAAGACATGGGACAATGGAGAGCTTACAGGAGGAGTCACAAACCTACAACTAATGGGAAAGCAAGACAGGGACAATGCAAAGCCTAGGACAGGAGTCACAGACTTACAACCAATGGGAGAGCAAGACATGGGACAATGGAAAGCTCAGGCAGAGGAGTCTTAGACCTACAACCAATGGGAGAGCAAGACATTGGACAATGGAAAGCTAACAGGAGGAGTCACAGACCTACAACCAATTGGAGAGCAAGGCATGGGACAATGGAAATCTTAGCGCAGGAGTCACAAACTTACAACCAATGGGAGAGCAAGACATGGGACAATGGAAAGCTTAGGGCAGGAGTCACAGACTTACAACCAATGGGAGAGCAAGACAAGGGACAATGGAAAGCCTAGGACAGGAGTCACAGACTTACAACCAATGGGAGAGCAAGACATGAGACGATGGAAAGCTTAGGACAGGAGTCACAGACTTACAACCAATGGGAGAGCAAGACATGAGACGATGGAAAGCTTAGGGCAGGAGTCACAGACTTACAACTAATGGGAGAGCAAGACAAGGACAATGGAAAGCCTAGGACAGGAGTCACAGACTTACAACCAATGGGAGAGCAAGACAAGGGACAATGGAAAGCCTAGGACAGGAGTCACAGACTTACAACCAATGGGAGAGCAAGACATGAGACGATGGAAAGCTTAGGACAGGAGTCACAGACTTACAACCAATGGGAGAGCAAGACATGAGACGATGGAAAGCTTAGGGCAGGAGTCACAGACTTACAACTAATGGGAGAGCAAGACAAGGACAATGGAAAGCCTAGGACAGGAGTCACAGACTTACAACCAATGGGAGAGCAAGACAAGGGAGAATGGAAAGCCTAGGACAGGAGTCACAGACTTACAACCAATGGGAGAGCAAGACATGAGACGATGGAAAGCTTAGGACAGGAGTCACAGACTTACAACCAATGGGAGAGCAAGACATGAGGCGATGGAAAGCTTAGGGCAGGAGTCACAGACTTACAACTAATGGGAGAGCAAGACAAGGACAATGGAAAGCCTAGGACAGGAGTCACAGACTTACAACCAATGGGAGAGCAAGACATGGGACAATGGAAAGCTCAGGCAGAGGAGTCACAGACCTACAACCAATGGGAGAGCAAGGCATAGGACAATGGAAAGCTTAGGGCAGGAGTCACAGACTTACAATCAATGGGAAAGCAAGACAAGGGACAATGGAAAGCCTAGGAGTCACAGACTTACAACCAATAGGAGAGCAAGACATGGGACAATGGAAAGCTTAGGGCAGGAGTCACAGATTTACAACCAATGGGAGAGCAAGACGTGGGACAATGGAAAGCTTAGGGCAGGAGTCACAGATTTACAACCAATGGGAGAGCAAGACGTGGGACAATGGAAAGCTCAGGGCAGGAGTCACAGACCTTTGTGCCGAAGCACGCCGGATCCGGCACCTTTGAAATCTGATTCGGCACCTCATTTTATCGATCCCCCTCCTAAACCGCCCTCCTCCCCCCTCCGCTGTTTATTTTCACTTTCTTCCACCATTCCTCAACTCTCTTCACTTCCATCTGTGACACCCCCGCCCCGCTCTTCACTTTCATGTGCAACACCTCTCCATCCTCAGGTAACATGCCAGATCTGTTAACCCGATGTGTTCCGAGACCTTGCAATTCACAAATTAAGCACTGCCTACAACCAATTAAAGAGTGAGAAGTGAGACAATTTTTCAGACTGTTTTATTTAAAGAGAAAGCAATTCAACTCAACAGCAGTTTCACAGCCTCTTGGTAAGACAACAATAGTGTGAAACGAAGGTACTGATCATTCCTGCCGAACATCAGAGAAATAGGAACTAGTCCTAATATCATTGAATATTGGTCATTGTAAAAAAAAAAAAAACATAATTGAAAACTTAGAGATTTGTGAAATTAGTTTTGTAAGCAGGAACTTTGAATGGAAATGGTGTAATAAAAGAATGGACTTGAAGAATATCAAAAGGTTATTAAATACAATGATGAAAAACATTCGGTGCTATCTTTCACAAACACATTTCCTCCTAGTTGAACATGGCACATCATTCCAGTTGTTCAAGCTGGATTTTCCAGGATTCAGTTCAATACAGTCTTCTTTTCCATACGCATCATTTGGCTCATTTCTTTCCCAAAATCTGAATGAGATAAGATCAGCATCAGTTCCTGAAGAGATCTGCAAGTATTTACTCACTGACATTATTATTAGAAGAAGTATTTACTTTCACGACTTACTCTTGAGTTAGTGGTGAATTATCCACCCATTTCATGGTGCCCTCAGTCTCTGTGTCAGTCAAACCGATCCACACATACTCTTTGACTAGAGAAGATACGATCCTCTGTGTGCGAATGAAAGACAGCAGCAATAAGAATCATCATTACTGACTAATCTGCTGACATCATGTGGTATTAGCAAGCTGACAGAGAACAATGCAGTGATAAGCATTAATAATCCATATTCTACAAGAAGATTTTGTTGTATTTCATTTTCAGCTAAATTTTTCTGTATGTATGACCAAACACATTCATAACAACATTTGCTGGTGAACTCACCTGCTTCTCTTCACTTTTAATAATGACCAGATCACCACCACAGTATCTGCAGTACTCCTTGCTCTCAGACCAGCTCTTCACCTCAGTGGAAATAAAAATCCTGCCATTTTCTACCAATAAATACGTCAGTTAGAGGTCTATTTAATATCTGTGTTGAAAATTATACACAAATCCATTTGTACAAACCTCGCTCAGATACCCTCATTTCATTCTCCAGTTCTAGTTTCTTCCGATTCAAAGAGATCAAGTTGCTTTGTAACTGTTTTTTCTGTGCAGTGAGATCATTGATGCTTGTTTCCAGTCTGAGGTTTTTCTGACTTGAAGCTTCAAATTTTCTCTGCAACTGACTTTTCTCTGCGGTGAGATCTTTGACTTTTGTCTCCAATTCCAGTTTCTTCTGATTCAGAGTGTTGAAGTTGCTCTGTATTTGGCTTTTCTCTCCAGTAAGCACATTGACTCTGGTCTCCAATTGGCTTTTTTGTGCAGTGAGATCTTTGACTTTTGTTTCCAATTCCAGTTTCTTCTTATTCAAATTGTTGAAAGTGCTCTGAATTTGGCTTTTCTCTGTGTTGAGATCTTTGACTTTTGTCTCCAATTCCAGTTTCTTCTGACTGAGAGTGTTGAAGTTGCTCTGTATTTGGCTTTTCTCTCCAGTAAGAACATTGACTCTGGTCTCCAATTGGCTTTTTTGTGCAGTGAGATCTTTGACTTTGGTCTCCATCTCCAGTTTCTTCTGATACAAAGAGCTGACATTGCTCTGTAATTGGTTTTCATCCTCAATCAGATCATTGATTCTGGTTTCCAACTTGAGGTTTTTCTGACTTGAAGACTCAAGACTACTCTGCAACTGGCCCTTTTCAGTAATGAGATCATTCACACTGGTCTCCAACTCCAGTTTCTTTTGACTCAAAGAGCTGAAGTTGCTCTGTAACTGTTTTTCCTTCTCAATCAGATCATTGATTCTGGCTTCCAGCTTGCGGTTTTTCTGAGTTGAAGACTCAAAACTTCTCTGCAACTGGCCCTTTTCAGCAGCAAGATCATTGACTCTGGTCTCCAATTCCAGTTTCTTTTGATTCAAAGAGCTGAAGTTACTCTGGATTTGGCTTTTCTCTCCAGTAAGAACATTGACTCTGGTCTCCAACTGGCTTTTCTGCACAGTGAGATCATTGACTTCGGTCTCCATTTCCAGATTCTTCTGATTCAGAGAGCTGAAGTTACTCTGTATTTGGTTTTTCTCTGCACTAAGATCATTCACACTGGTCTCCAGTTCCAGTTTCTTCTGACTCAAAGAGCTGAAGTTGCTCTCCAACTGTTCTTTCTCCTCAATCAGATCATTGAGTCTGGCTTCCATTTTGATGTTTTTCTGACTTGAAGACTCAAACATTCTCTGCAACTGGCCCTTTTCAGCAGCGAGATCATTGACTCTGTTCTCCAACTCCAATTTTTGCTGACTCAAAGAGCTGAAGTTACTCTGTAACTGTTCATTCTCAGCTTGATGTCTTGACCCTGACTGTAACATGTGTGTAGCTTGTGTTTCTCTCTCTGACCTGAGTTTTACATGCAGTACTATAATACCAGCCACCAGAAGAAGGCACATGAAGCCAAAGCATGCAGAGCTAAACACAGCACACTTATGTCTTCGTATCAAACCTCCTGCCAAACAGGACCATTTCAGAATTCAAAAGCTTTAAATCAGGGGTGCTCAACCCTGTTCCTGGCGATCGACCTTCCAGCTGATTTCAGCTCCAACCCTGATCAAACACACCTGAACCAATTATTTAGAACGTGAGGAGCACTTGATAATTACAGGCAGGTGTGTTTGATAAGGGCTGCAACTGAAAACTGCAGGTAGGTCGATCGCCAGGAATAGGGTTGAGCACCCCTGCTTTAAATGAACATGTTCATAGTTACAGACATTTTTCACTTACTATAAACACAACTGACTTCATACTAAATGTCTTACCGTGGCTTTGAGCTCTTGCTTCAGTCTGGCTCAGTTTTCTGTCTATATCTTCGTCTGGGTCCAGTCTCGTCTCACTCCACTTGCTGTAAGTCTCCTCTGAGATGGCCAGCTCCATGATCACTCCTTTGTCCCTTCAGATGAGTTGTGGACTTTAGGAGGACGAGTGCAGGGTTTAATATAGAGAACTTCCCTGAATTTTACATACTGCTGACTGTCGAGAATTTAAACTCTAATGCACTGTACTTCTACCCAGAAAATATGACCATGTTGGGTTCGAGGAATTTTTCTTTTCAAACTTAAGTTTATTGTACCCAAGGTCAAATCCCATAAATTAGAGAAAAAACCTGTGAAGTGGTGAAATCTTACCATAATTATGTATTATTGATCAATAGATATGCCTTATTGGTATCAAAATTGTATTTGAAAGGCATATTTTTATATTGTGATATGAAGCCCTGCTCATTGTGGAATCTTTGTTAAATATGGGTGAATATTAGTGAAATTGTTCTAACCTTTATCACAGATTTTAATACATTTACTTTAAAATTTCTACACATGGAAACAATGAAAACATGAATCCTTTAACTAATGCGCAATTATTTAGGTTTGTTTTAAAACAGCAAGGAGATGAAGTGAAAATGAACTTGTTTAAGACTGTGAACTCCTTCCTCAAACTTTCTATTGAGTATTATTTGCATTCAGTGTCATTATGGAGTGATGAACTACAGACTTTCCCATCAATAAGACACTATTGATTGATTGATTTATTTATTTATTTATTTATTGATTTATTTATTTATTTATAATTTTTTAACAGGAAAAGATTAAAAGATAATCGGGCCTGACTCAGCATGAATGCTGTTTTTCAGCAGGTTCCTGCTCTGCAGAACATAGAAACATACAGACACAGCATCCATCAACACATGAGAACAATACAAACAATTACCAAACATACAAAATAGAGGAAAGCAGGCTACTAACTCAGTAGCTACAGCGATAGTTGGCCATCAGATGATGAGCATGGGATTTTTTAAAATGTCTTAATGTTGGTATTGTTTTTATATGTAGTGGGATCTCATTCCAGGCTTTTGTGAATACATAAAAGAAAGATCTCTGTCCATAACAGTTTTTAAAAGCAGGTACTGGCAAACATCCATTTGTTGCAGATCTGGTGGAACGATAGATGTCACTATTTTGCTTAACTTAATTTTTTTCTCTCAAATTTTTGGAAAATGACCTTAAACAACATGAAGCTCATCACATAAGAGGTTATGCTCATAATCATCATTATGCAATAAACATTAAATTACTACCTTCTAAAAGTTTCCTATTTTGAGAAAGCAAACAAGGAGACGATCTTGCATTCAGACATACATTATATAATCACTGAGTAAAGGCATATTCACTTAAAAAACAACTCATATTTTGTTTAACATGCATTAAACATTTTTTCTGTATTGAAATATTGAAGTGTGAGGATCTCAAATAAGCAGGGGCGGCTGGTCAATAGAGGGCGCTGGGGCGCCGCCCCCGTCAAGTTAGACTCCTTTAATATGTCAATATTTATTATCACAAATATTAACAAAATAAACTGATTATAACATTCTAACATTTATTGTAGTCATACTAACATTTATTGAAAAAAAATGTATGAACAATATTTTTTCATGTGTGTGCGGGGCGCCGGACTAATGATTGTCTATGTAGGTACACAAATTTTTGCAATGCACGTGATATGACGATAATTGGCCTGTTTTAAATTGTCCTTAGGGCGCAGCGCTCTGCGCCCTGAACCCTCCCATTTTGTTGTTAGAACGAATCATATTTGTTTTTATATGATTGGCCTTATGTGATTGGACCATTCTCACTAACACCGTTCACTCAGCAGCAGCTCGTCAGTTAGCTGTGCTGACCTTTAATCATATAGCGAAAGCAAGTGCAAGATGAAGGAAAATTCTGTTGTATCTTTGCAAAGATATCCATTCACAAGGCGTTTGGATGAAGAAAAAAAAAAGAATCAAGGAGCTTGGACCAGATCGACCTTCCTTGCAAAACTAATGTCATGACAAACGGAGTTGGGTGGCAGGTTGTGATGTAAGTCATGCCTTTTACTGTTTTCCGTGTTTGCTGTTTCAAACAGCATGACGCAAGAGAGGCTGAATGCATTGGCCATGCTGTCACTGGAGAAGAGACTGGTGACTGAGATGACTGACTTTAACCAAAAGGTCATTGAGAAATTTGTAAGCCAGAAAAAAAGGAGAGCAAAATAAATTTTTAAGTAGTGCTACTGACCAGTGATTAGGCAACATTTATGTGTGTGTGTGCGCACGTGTTTACTGATTATCTTGATTACTTCATTACTGATAAACACAAATTGAACTAAAATGAACTGATTTGTGATGCATTTATTGTATGCTTTAGTCATATTTGTTTTTTGGTACATCACCTGAAAAATGGCTTTTAAAATGCGCCCCCCTCACATTTTTTAACACCAGCCGCCACTGCAAATAAGTATTCTGATCTGACCAGAGTTTAAAAATAAAATAAACATCCAACCCAGTGAGAAACACAAGAATAAAACTGAAAACAATTGTAGTGTACTATGGTGATAATTCCATTTTATTCAAAAAGCAAGCAACAATCTGTAATCATTAAAATATTCAAATAATAGGGTGAATCAAAGTGATTTTACACTAGTTTACTGTGGTTCTAACCTCAGCACTTAAGACAACAATTAAAACATGATAACAGCTAAAAAAAGAAAGAAAGATCAGATTAATATAGAGCTGATTGTGATGGAAAAAGACAAGATCACGTCAGATGCGAAGTGTTGTCATTTTAACATGAAGTCTGTCTGACATTTTAATGATGAATAATGTCATCACGTTAAGATGGATTACATCAAGCATCAAAATATGACAAGACTGGATGAAATCTACTTCTCACAGATGGCTTTTCTTTTATCTGAGCATGAGAGATCATTCCAGTTGTGCAGGATGCTTTTTGCTGGATTCAGTTCAACGCAGTCCTCCTTTCTGCCATTATGGTTATTGGGTTCACCTTCAGCCCAAAACCTGCATAAAAGATTTTCAAATACTCAGGACCTAGAAATGCTCAAAGTTTTCTCATTTGAGTTATTTAATTGGGGCGGTGCGGTGGCTCAGTGGTTAGCACTGTCACCTCACAGCAAGAAGCTCACTGGTTTGAGTCCCTGGGTGGAGTTTGCATGTTCTCCCTGTGTTGGCGTGGGGTTCCTCTGGGTGCTCTGGTTTCCCCCACAGTCCAAACACATGTGATATAGGGGGAATTGAATAAACTAAATTGGCCGTAGTGTATGAGTGTGAATGAGTGTGTATGGGTGTTTCCCAGAACTGTTCAGTTCATTCCGCTGTGGTGAACCCTGATAAATAAAGGGACTAAGCTGAAGGAAAACAAATGAATGAGTTATTTAATTCATCAAATCACAAATGAGGAGCAAACATTACTCATAGTTTCACAATGACAAACTATAAGAGTAAACTAAAGCAGCATCTAGGCAAAAGGAGAAGTGAAAATGCAGAAGAATTAAACAGAAAAGAAGAATGTAAAAATATAGGTGTTTTTGAGAAGTGTTTCTGCGGGTTTTACTGCTTGCTGTTGTTGGACTAAACCTGAAGGAGGTGCTATGATCGTAATTTTAAAATGAGAATAAATAAAGAGTAGGACAAATAAATACACAGCACTTTAAGTTTACAATGTACCACATGGCTGCATGCTTGATTCTGATTGACTGATGAGCAGGTGTGCTGTTATTTTCAGATAAAAGCTAAGGTAAAGTAGTTCCGGCAGGTTTAGAGCACATTACACCTCCATATCACTCCACTGAATGATTTGAGTTATTTCACAGCTACAACATCCAGAAATCACATCAAAACACAACAGAAGGCTTTGGAGGAGACGTGTGAGAAACTAGTGCTACACACAGGAGCAGTTTGAGGACAAAAACCTGACTAATGCTTCAAATATAAAAGTGGATTTAGCTGTGGGAACTGTAGTCTACAATATAAGCTCATTCTGAGAACGTAGCCCTATATACATTTCTGAAGATCGCAAATTATGTAGCCAGAAGTACATACTGTATGGTTGCATTTCATCTTTAAAACGAACGCTATGGGGTGGTATGACACCGTTCCTTTTCGCGCTTACCAGCTGACCGCTTGCCTCCATGTGGACGGCTTTACCAGCTGTTACCAGTTTGTCCAGTTGCTCGCCATGTATGTTGGCGGACTAGAGATGCAGAGAGAAGTTGACCGTGATGATTGGGTTCGAGTCAGGCGAAGAACAGTTCCAGAAAGCAGGTAAGATAAAAACAAAAGCCAAAAATATCTAATTAACAAGTAAATAACAGAGTGAGAATGTGGTAAAATCTGAAAACGTGGTAAAGATCAGCCGAGGGCTTTTTTTTTCTGGATTGCTTTTGAAAACACTAGTTGGGTTTAGGGAAGTGGGTGATCGGGTCAATCGGTGCTTTTGAAAACACTATTGGTTGGGTTTAGGGAAGGAGGAGGATGGGTCAATCAATCGGTCAGTCAGTCAGTCAACAGCTGCCTCTGGTGGATTTACGTGAGAACAGCAGGCACGAATGGCACTCGAGAGAAATTTGAGATATGAAAAGGTGTAGACAGCGGCCTCTGGTGGATTTCACAAAAACAAAAACTGCAATAAAACATACCTCCTGGGATATATTTGGTGGTCTCTAGAAATGTATATAGGTGTATGTTTTCAGAATGAGCCTGGGTTGGTAGTATAAGAGGAATACTTGACTGTAGTTCATTGAATTATTCAGAAATTATGCAGACCAATGTAACATCGCCACCTCCAATAAACATTATTATTTCGATTGATTCAACAGCCTGTTGTCAATTATTCCTTACATATCATCACTTACCCTCGGTTTTGTTGTGAATTATCCACCCATTTCAAGTTGCCCGTAGTCTCTGTGTCAGACAACCCAATCCACACGCTCTCCTTAATGAATGAAGAAATGTGCCTCTGTGTGTGAATAAAAGCAGAATAAGTGTGATTCCTCTCATTCAATAACAAACACTCAATAAACAAACTCACCTGCTTCTCTTCACTTTTAATAATGACCAGATCAGCTCCACGACCTTTGCAGAACTGCCTGCTGTCGAACCAGTTCATGGCAACATCTGATATAAACAAGCCATCTGGACCCCACAGAAATCCTAACAATCACACACTTTTTAATGGTATGTATAAAAAAGGAAGAAGATAAACACTTCAATGGCAAAATCGGATGCAGTAACCTTGTTTAGAGGAAGCCCGATAGTGCTGCAGGACGATAGCAGCAATGAGAAAAAGACAAGCGATCCCAAGAATCACTGTAAGCAGCAGCAAGCATCGACTTCCTAGACACACAAATACCAATAAAAACAAATTCATTGTAAGTAGACTTTAAAATAGGTTACACTAGTTAATGTTAGTAATGTATTTATTAGCTTTACAAACTAGCAAGTATAAATAATACTTGTACAGCATTCATTAATAATAGCATGACTAGCGCATTAATAAAATCCAAATCCATGCTTGTTAAGTAAGGGATAAAGTACATCCATGTGGTTGTTATCGAAAAATAAAACCTGACATGTTTATCGGTAGTCTGATGTCAATTGGAGCACTGTTATATTCTGTGAAAACAACTGTCCTGGATGCTCTTTATCCCACTTATTACACAGCAACTTGCCAAAAACATTGTTCTAAGCTGTAATAGTTAATTTACTAACCTGCACTAACCTGCACATTATTCTGACACAAGATGGCGCCAAACAGTCAAAACCACAAAGCTGACAGAAACAAAAACAGCTGACGGAGTATACACTAACCTGTGCATTATTCAGACACAGGATGGCGCCAAACAGCCAAAAACACAAAGCTGACAGAAATGAAAACAGCTGATGGAGTATACACCATCCTGCGCATTATTCATTCCCTAGATGGCGCCAAACAGTCAAAAATGTGAAGCTTACAAAAATGAAACTGACTGAATGAAGCATAGGTTAACCTGCGCATTATTCAGACACTAGATGGCGCCAAACAGTCAAAAACACAAAGCTGACAGAAACTAAAACAGCTGATGAAGTATACACTAACCTGCACATTATTCATTCACTAGATGGCGCCAAACAGCCAAAAACACAAAGCTGACAGAAACGAAAACAGCTGATGGAGTATACACTAACCTGCGCATTATTCAGACACAAGATGGCGCCAAACAGTCAAAAACACAAAGCTGACAGAAATGAAAACAGCTGATGGAGTATACACTAACCTGCACATTATTCATTCCCTAGATGGCGCCAAACAGTCAAAAATGTGAAGCTTACAAAAATGAAACTGACTGAATGAAGCATAGACTAACCTGCGCATTATTCAGACGCAAGATGGCACCAAACAGTCAAAAACACAAAGCTGAAACGAAAACAGCTGACAGAGTATACACAAACCTGCGCATTACTCAGACACTAGATGGCGCCAAACAGTCAAAAACACAAAGCTGACAGAAACGAAAACAGCTGACGGAGTATACACTAACCTGCGCATTATTCAGACACAAGATGGCGCCAAACAGCCAAAAACACAAAGCTGACAGAAATGAAAACAGCTGACGGAGTATACACTAACCTGCGCATTATTCAGACACAGGATGGCGCCAAACAGCCAAAAAAACAAAGCTGACAGAAATGAAAACAGCAGATGGAGTATACACTAACCTGCGCATTATTCATTCCCTAGATGGCGCCAAACAGTCAAAAATGTGAAGCTTACAAAAATGAAACTGACTGAATGAAGCATAGGCTAACCTGCGCATTATTCATTCACTAGATGGCGCCAAACAGTCAAAAACACAAAGCTGACAGAAATGAAAACCGCTGATGGAGTATACACTAACCTGCACATTATTCAGACACAAGATGGCGCAAAACAGTCAAAAACACAAAGCTGAAACGAAAACAGCTGACAGAGTATACACAAACCTGCGCATTACTCAGACACTAGATGGCGCCAAACAGTCAAAAACACAAAGCTGACAGAAACTAAAACAGCAGATGAAGTATACACTAACCTGCACATTATTCATTCACTAGATGGCGCCAACAGTCAAAAACACAAAGCTGACAGAAACGAAAACAGCTGACGGAGTATACACTAACCTGTGCATTATTCAGACACAGGATGGCGCCAAACAGCCAAAAAAACAAAGCTGACAGAAATTAAAACAGCAGATGGAGTATACACTAACCTGCGCATTATTCATTCCCTAGATGGCGCCAAACAGTCAAAAATGTGAAGCTTACAAAAATGAAACTGACTGAATGAAGCATAGGCTAACCTGGGCATTATTCAGATGCAAGATGGCACCAAACAGTCAAAAACACAAAGCTGAAACGAAAACAGCTGACAGAGTATACACAAACCTGCGCATTACTCAGACACTAGATGGCGCCAAACAGTCAAAAACACAAAGCTGACAGAAACTAAAACAGCAGATGAAGTATACACTAACCTGCACATTATTCATTCACTAGATGGCGCCAAACAGTCAAAAACACAAAGCTGGCAGAAACGAAAACAGCTGATGAAGTATACACTAACCTGCACATTATTCATTCACTAGATGGCGCCAAACAGTCAAAAACACAAAGCTGGCAGAAATGAAAACAGCTGATGGAGTATACACTAACCTGCGCATTATTCAGACACAAGATGGCGCCAAACAGCCAAAAACACAAAGCTGACAGAAATGAAAACAGCTGATGGAGTATACACTAACCTGCGCATTATTCAGACACAAGATGGCGCAAAACAGTCAAAAACACAAAGCTGACAGAAATGAAAACAGCTGATGGAGTATACACTAACCTGCGCTTTATTCAGACACAAGATGGCGCAAAACAGTCAAAAACACAAAGCTGACAGAAATGAAAACAGCTGATGGAGTATACACTAACCTGCACATTATTCAGACACAAGATGGCGCCAAACAGTCAAAAAAACAAGGCTGGCAGAAATGAAATCAGCTGATGGAGTATAGACTAACCTGCGCATTACTCAGACACTAGATGGCGCCAAACAGTCAAAAACACAAAGCTGACAGAAACTAAAACCGCTGATGAAGTATACACTAACCTGCACATTATTCATTCACTAGATGGCGCCAAACAGTCAAAAACACAAAGCTGGCAGAAATGAAAACAGCTGATGGAGTATACACTAACCTGCGCATTATTCAGACACAAGATGGAGACAAACAGTCAAAAACACAAAGCTGACAGAAATGAAAACAGCTGATGGAGTATACACTAACCTGCGCATTATTCAGACACAAGATGGAGACAAACAGTCAAAAACACAAAACTGACAGAAATGAAAACAGCCGATGGAGTATACACTAACCTGCACATTATTCAGACACAAGATGACGCCAAACAGTCAAAACTGTAAAGCTTACAAAAACAAAACTGACTGAATGAAGCATATGCTAACCTATGTATTATTTATTCACAAGACAATGCCAATCAGTCAATAACCATAGTGTGACAGATGAGCAGACACATATGAATGTAGACGTAAGTATATGAATGTGAGCGTATTCACTGACAGTCAAGGTGATTCTCAGTTCCCAGATGAATCTGTGCTATTCAGTGGTTGTTTTTTGGGAATAACATACCTTGAAAAATCGCAACTGACCAATCAGAAGTGAGTATTCCAGACAGCAGTGTAATAACATTAGTTAATACACTGTGAGTTAACAAGAACTAACAATGAACAACTGTACTTCCATTACCGTTATCAAACATAAATACTGTAATAAATGTTTTGTTCATGTTAGTAAATGCATTAACTAACATTAACTAATACAACCTTATTGTAAAGTGTTACCAGTAACTTTTCATTCTCTTATAATAACAAGCATCTAAAATTCAGTAAAATATACAAACATAAACATAACCATTTAACAAAAATAAATAATGTTAAACAAACATTATGTGCACAATGTTTATAATATTTAGGGTGTGCGGAAATCACTAGCTATGTTTCCATCCACCTATTTTTATGAGCATTTTGGAATATCGCATAAAAATGCTTAATGAAAATGTACATACATTTAGAAAACATTGCACACAACTAAGACAAACTTGTCATCCGATAAGAAAAGAAAAATGTGCAGAAACTACAATGGAAACACATTTGCAGAATAAATTCCAGCATGTGCATCGATAGCTTGTGATTTTCACGGGGAGGCACCCTCATGACTGTGAAGCTCTTTGGGTGTATGGCCATACACATTACATTACTTCAAAAAAAAAGTCAGGCCATTTAATTTTAACCGACCTAATTTGCATCTTTGGATTTAAATTGAGCTAATGACTGAAAACATTTTTAACACCATACTTACTGCAATTCTGCGCTTTCCCTCCATTCTGGTGGTGTCTTTGAGGTCCAAATGAGTTCTTGTTATTTCTCAGTTCAGAATTTGAGTAATAGTCCTCTAACTCCATTATTTGCTCCTATGTCTTTACGTCAGTATGTTTTCACAGAAGTGCTGAGTGCCTTCGATTGGAGGAGCTTCTTTCTTTATATATAATAATCCTTAACGGGAAGTGATTTACCCGCTTTTTCCAAATAAGCCAATTGTATTTTTAACTCTGGTTGGTACTTTCAGTCTGGGGACTTTACAGTCAATTTTAAGAAATTAGGAACTAGGAATTATATCCCACACGGGTGCTGATTATTATTATTATTTCAATGTTTGTTTAGCTTATTTTGAAATGTGAAAGTAAGCTCTATTCTATAAATGTACAGTAATAGACCAGATTCATTTGCAGACTAGGAATAACCAATAAACATGATTAAACTACTTGATCTACAAAACAGATGTTTGAGTATGACATAAAGTTGAATTAAATGATAAGAAAATAGCAGTTTTGTTAGGAGCTATTTTGTAGGGCTAAAAAAAATAAATGGAAGTGAACGTCTAGACCAGGGCTATTCAATTGGCAGCCCGCGGGCCGAACCCGGCCCCCGAGGCAATTTGTTCCGGCCCTCCAAATAGTGCGACCAAGACATCAAAAATAAATTTAGTTCAGTCGAAAAACGGCCGCTATAGTTATGAAGTGACGTGCGCCTGTTCAATACAGCATGAGCTGCAAGCTGCGCAGAGCGTGAGTCACCTGACATTCAGGAAGTGGCGGGGCAGCCAAAAATATTTGGATATGTTTGTAGAAAAGGCCTTTTGTACTATGCACTGATGTCGTCAATAGGGATGCAACGATTAGCCGATTTCACTATTAACTGCGCTTTAATTCGTCACAATTAATGGTAAAGGCTTCTCTAAGCAGCATTTCTGTTGCACGGAACAAAACGAAACTGCTGCAGTTAAACAAAGTTATGCCAAGTTGCCAACTGTGCCCTAGTTTAAAGTTCCAAGTATGTACACTGAGGCTATTACGCCGGATTAACGCAGTGGCCGTTCCCACATCACGTCTTTTCCGCTTGCAAGTTTGTTGTTTCTAATGTAAGAATATATGACAATATGCACGCACAAGCGGAGCAACGCGCTTGCGTCTTTGCGGGCGAGAGTTGTGCGTGCCTTTCAGTGCAGTGTAAACAAAAGATATGTAAGACGAATTAATATTAAGATGATTATGTATGCATGAACGCAGATGGCAACAACAGTTCATCTAAATAGCTACTTACCTAATATAAAGCTTGAATTTACATTAGGCGTGATAACCGTCAAACCATGATTATTCTTCAGACTATATAATCGTACAACCAAAATCTATAATTGTTGCATCCCTAATTGTTATGCAGTTCAAAAAATAACATATGAATGTGTCTGAATGTAGAAGAAGCCTACTTCAGCAATGCACTGCTTTTGTTCTGCTCTGAAATACAACATTTGAATGTTTGTAAAAAAAAAAAAAAGTCTATTGTACAATGCAGTGATGTTATGTAGTTTCAAAATACAATATATTAACATTTTAATGTAGAAAAATACAACGTGGGTGTCTTAAGGAGCAAAAATACAACATATGGGCTCTTATATTGCTGTTGTGTTATCACTCATATAGCAAGTCATATCTCTCCGGCTCTTAGTTTGGGATGCTTTTCATGAACCGGCCCCCATGACAAACTAATTGAATAACCCTGGTCTAGACACGAGCTACGGTACATTGGTCATTCCACACTGTAAAACCTGATGAGTTACCTAAAAATGTTTAAGGAAACCGATTGCGGCAAACCATTTAAGTTTTAAACAAAATGGTTTGAGTACTGTAAATGCACCCTTACTAATAGACGATCATATCCTGGCATCGATAATGTAACGTAATGTAATGAAATGTGTATTTATATAGCACATTTATCATGTATGGCCATACACCCAAAGTGCTTTACAATCATGAGGGGGGTCTCTCCACACCACAACCAGTGTGCAGCATTCACTTGGATGATGCGACGGCAGCCACAGGACAACAGAGCCAGTGCGCTCACCACACCAGCTATAGGTGGAGTGGAGAGACAGTGATAGAGCTAATTTTGTGCATGGGGATGATTGGGAGGCCATGATCGGTAATGGCCAATAAAGGGTATTTGGCCAGGACACCGGGGTTACACCCCTACTCTTTACGAGAAGTGCCATGGGATTTTTAATGACCACAGTGAGTCAGGACCTCGGTTTACCGTCTCATCTGAAAGACGGAGCTCAATGACAGTATGGTGTCCCCTTTGATTTTACTGGGGCATTAGGACTCACACAGACCACAGGTTGAGCGCCCCCTGCTGTCACTTACACCACTTCCAACAGCAACCTAGTTTTCTCATGTGGTCTCCCATCCAGGTACTGACCAGGCTCAGCCCTGCTTACCTTCAGTGAGTAACCAGTCTTGGGCTGCAGGGTGATATGGCTGTGGCAATAATATCCCACTTGACTGGTTCAAATCTTATCTCTCTGGCCATACTCAGTTAATTCAACTCAAATCATTCGCTTTTCAGCATTTTACAGTTTTTCAGGTGTAGCCCAGGGCTCAGTCCTGGAGCCCCTGCTTTTCATTATCTATCTCCTTCCTCTTGGTAATATTCTCCGTAAATATAACATACAGCTCCACTGCTACGTGGATGACAGCCACCTCTACCTCTCTGGCAAACCCTCTTCTAATTTTCCACCTGCATTCCTTACAGTCTGCTTAGCAGAAATCAAATCTTGACTCTCTCTTAACTTTCTCAAATTAAATAGTTCAAAAACTGAGTTTTGCTTGTTGGTACCAAATCAACACTCTCCAAAACTGACAGCTTTTTTCTTTCTATCGATGACTGTTCCATCTTTATATCGATGACTGCACTTCAAAGGACTCCTCTGTCAAGCTCCTAAAGTTTGCAGACGACACCACATTTATCGGCCTCATTCAGGGCGGTGACGAATCTGCTTACAGACAGGAGGTTAAGGAGCTGGCTGTCTGGTGCAGTCACAACAACCTGGAGCTGAACACGCTCAAAACAGTGGAGATGATAGTGGACTTCAGGAGAAACCCCCCTGCTCTCCCCCCACTGAGCATCATGGACAGCATTGTGGCAGGTTCATCATTCAGGTTCCTGGGCACCACCATCTCTCAGGACCTGAAGTGCGACACTCACATTGACTCCATTGTCAAAAAAGCTCAACAGAGGCTGTACTTTCTTCATCAGCTGAGGAAGTTCAACCTCTCAAAGGAGCTGCTGAAACAGTTCTACACCTCCATCATTGAATCAGTCATCCGCACATCAATAACTGTCTGGTTTAGCTCAGCTACCAAATCCGACCTCCGAAGACTACGTAGAATAGTTCGGACTGCTGAGCGAATCATTGGTACAACCCTCCCTACTCTCCAAGAACTGTACTTATCCAGAGCGAGCAGAAGAGCTGCCAAAATCACTCTGGACCCCTCACACCCAGCACACTGCCTGTTTGAACTTTTACCTTCTGGTCGACGCTACAGAGCACTGCGCACCAGAACAGCCCGACACAGAAACAGTTTCTTCCCTCAGGCAATCCATCTCAACACTTGATGATAGTAATTGTGGAACCAACATCACTACCTGCTATACACTTTTATACACACATACACTTATTTAACAACACACTTTACATGCCAATTTGCACATAACAGCTGCACATATTATGTTGTATATAGTAATATAGCTGTACATACACTTGTCATTTTGTATATTTGCATTCACCTTTTAAAATATATTTATTATCTGTTTTTTAGTCCTGTCTGTAATTCTGTTGCACTGTAGAAGCTCTGTCACCAAAACAAATTCCTCGTATGTGTGAACATACCTGGCAATAAAGCTCTTTCTGATTCTGATTCTGATATATTACTCTAAACAGGTCAAGAGACTGGATGTTCTCACATAAATAAAATCACCCGGTCTGCTTAATACGACCTGCCATCAGAAACATTAACTCACTTATTAAAGGTGGCTTTTAATACTTAATTCTATCTGAATTATTGTTGTGTATACTTTATATTATTTCTCTTGTTGTTGTACGGCTCTTGTTTTATTGTACAGTGTCTTTGAGTTGCCAGAAAGGAACCTTTAAATGAAATGCATTATTATTATTATTATGAACTTATATATACAGAGTCATACACAGATATAATATTTGTGTTGACATTTGTGTCAAACATTTACACTGAGTAACTTGTAACTTAAACATATTATGTTCAGTTATCAAATTGGTATGAGCTCAGTTAATAGAATAAGTCCAAACAACTATTTAGCTAGTCGAATGGTTTGGCATTGCTTCTAGCATTAGAGTTTAGATTAGAGCATTTCCGGTTTACTTTTGAAAACACTATGGGTTGTGTTTAGGGAAGGGGATCTGTGGGTCAGTCGATATTAAGCTGATATATTATGCACAATGACAAACCGATCAGCTTCTCTCATGGAAGTGTGCCAGAAAGACGTTTGCTGCGTCCCAATCCGCATACTATCCATCCTAAATAGTATGTGAAAATAGAATTAGTATGTCCCAAATCGTAGTATGTTGAAAAGAGTTGGCCAAAAATTCCTGGATGGTTTACTATTTCCGGTCAAAATGTTAAGTGTAGAAGCGTCCATACTCTAACCGCTGATATTGCCCACAGTGCATTGCGCGTTGGACGGGAATTCGATTAGAACTGCAAAACGCGGGTGAAAAGTGTAAACAAACTACAAACATGATGGACGCGCGAGACCAACCGTCAAGCAGAGAGGCTTCGGTAAAGATGTTTGTATGACTGTTAATTAATATCCAGCCCACTGGAGAATATTTAAATAGCGTTGTCTGTGTTATATTTCATCTGCAACAACAATACTGAACTTATATAAAGACGTGTTTGGACATTACCGTCTGAATGCAGAATTATCCAAACACCTGAGGAGATTTCTCTGCATGAAAGACTCGTAAATGGGAGATTATCCTGCTGCTGCTTCTCCAACAAGGTAGGAAATTAAATACGACAGAAATGTGGATGATTGACAGGGCTCTTAACTAAGCAACGCAACGATCTGTGTAACAAGGAAGTAGTATGTCCCAAAGCTTGCATACTTTTCTGTTACACACTCAAAAGTATATATTTTTCCTCCTCAAAAAAAGTACATACTTTTAGGTCGTAGTATAAGTACGCGAATTGGGACGCAGCAGTTGAGATTGACAGAAATGTCCACAGTGCCCTCTGGTGGATTTACGAAAAATGGCACATATGAGAAAACGTGCCCCAGTAACACCTTTGAGATTGTCAATATTGTACACAACACCCTCTAGTGAATTTTTGAAGACAAAAGCAGACGTAGTTCAGGACACATGTTTCTCAGTTCTCAAAAATGTAGCCCTGGCCACATATTTCAGTGAGCGTGTGTTGTTTATAGCTCAGTTTATCCTCTGTCTTGTCTTGAATCTGTTACAGAAAGGGAGACCCAGGAAAAAATGAACTCATTTGGATTTTCACATGTCAGCATAATGTAGTTTCACACCTACAGAGGAAAAAAAGTCCCTGTTTATGTGTCATATAATTTATGCAAAAGTGTGTGTGTGTGTGTGGGGGGGGGGGGGGGGTGATCAAGATACATTTATTGTTTTGTTTGTTGTTTATTAACTACATAAAAGCGCACACTGAACCTGAACACAGAGATTCAAAACTCACAGACATGTTTATCATTCCAAGAAAAGGGAGAGATCTGTTTTAGGCGGTGAAAACTAAATGCTATCTACAAAGACATGATCAATATAAATTTTCCCCCATTTAGGCTTTTTCAGAAGTTCAGTATTCTTTAAAAACAAGTCATAACACTTGAATGATTGTTGGGTGGTTGTTGCTTTGAAAGTCGTTGTATTGGAGCATTTTGAAGCAAACAGGATTTGCTGTTATTGTTGCTGTTTGTTAGTTAGTTTGTCTTCAAATGCACAAAAAATAATGAGTAACAGTTTAAAAGTCCATATTATTAGAAATAACCTTTGACTATTAGATATGCAAATATGAATATACAAAGTAAGTGTAAACTTAGACTCCATTTCTTATTGAAAGCTGTCATATAAAAGCAGAAATGATGACATGATGTTCCTAAAAAACATCTATGATATTCATCATTTTTCATTTCCTCAAACATTTATAGTCCTCTCTTACAACTGTCTGTGCTTTCAGGTTGTTTCCTTCTCCCTGGCATCAGTTCAGGGTTCAGAGTTCTGTTAATACATTTTTTTGCACTGAATAAAAAAAGCTCCCATTGCCAATTCTCATGTCAGGGACTAGAAATACACTCCGTGCATCAAAATAGAGAAACAGAGAGCTGGAGAAATGCAGTGTCATTGATGTTTTTCAATCTGACGAGTGTGGTGCTTCTCATTTCTTTAAAAGAGCATCCTCAATTTGTTTCTGCATTCTTCTTCTGCGGTAGTCTCTAAAGTTAGAATGTTATACCAAGCTATACCAAACTGACAGCGCACACACACACACACACACACACACACACACACACACACACACACACACACACACACACACACACGTTTGTTTTTGTGAAAAGTGGGTACATTACATAGGCTTCCATTCATTTTATACAGATCAAAACGTACATTATATTGCCCTCACCCCACCCTACCCCTAAACCCAACCATCACAGGAGACAGTGTACAGCTTTACTCTCTGAAAAAACTCATCCTGTGTGATTTAGAAGCTTTTTGAGAATTGAGGACGTCACCAATGTCCTCATATTTCACCTGCTTTTTGTAACACCTGTGTCATACACTCTTAAAAATAAAGGTGCTTAAAAGGTTCTTTGTTGGTGTAGATGGTTCTTTAAAGAACCTTTAACAGCCATGGAACCTTTTCAACTCACAAAAGGTTCTTTGTAGCCCCAAATGGTTCATTGCACTATAAAATGGTTCTTTACGTGATAACCTACACTGTTAAAGATTCACAGAATTTAACCTTACTGTAATTTTTCAAAGTAAATTACATTAGTATCACTTTACAGGATTTAACTTTAAAAAAATCACAGGTATATGTTGTATTCAGAATTTTATTGTAAAAAAACAAACTCTTTATTAGGTATACAAATTAATGCACATGAACTTTATATGCTAATATATATATATATATATATATATATATATATATATATATATATATATATATATATATATATATATATATGTGTGTGTGTGTGTGTGTGTGTGACCTTTATTCTTTGCTTCCGGACCCACTTCATTCACCCTTCAGCACTACACAGACACTGGACTCGGATGAAGAGTAATTTTATTTTAACCCTGCACACAGAGCAGTAAAAGTGAGATTGACAAATGGTTTAAATCCGCATCCACATTCACAGCAGCCCTCATCAACTCTGCTCCTTTTATTGTGAAAACTTAAACCATTATAATATAAAACAAAACAGACTAAAATAAAACAAACAAATAATTTTCTCCTGTTAAATTAAATGTTCTGTCTATAACACATGGTGTTATTTAACTTCCATCCATATTATGGGATGAGATGTTAACAAAAATATACAAATACAGAAAATGCATAACAAATATAACTAAAAGTAAATACCTGAACACAATACATGACATTATAGGAAATTACCTGCACACAGAGCAGTAAAAGTGAGATTGACAAATGGTTTAAATCCGCATCCACATCTAAAACACATATAATTTCGTTAGCATATGCTGCACATGCACATGGAGGTAAACATCAAAATGAGATTAAAAGCATCGAATCAGACAAATATAAAAAGAAAACCCACTCTACCAATCAAGAAATGTATATAGATTATGCTAGACTTCCAAATCTGCGTCTAAACAATGTTTGAAATTATATTTTTAACTTTTAGTGTGGAGCTAAAGCAAAACCGAACTCACCCACAGCAGCCCTCATCAACTCTGCTGCCGTTCAGACAAGCTCTGTGCGCAACAGCGCCACCGGCGAACTAACAGGAACTGCAATTCCCATTAAAGCAGGATTTAATAAAGAACTCACAAACTGATATTTATGTTATACATTTATCTCGTTACATATATATATATATATATATATATATATATATATATATATATATATATATATATATATATATATATATATATATGTGTGTGTGTGTGTGTGTGTGTGTGTGTGTGTGTGTGTGTGTGTGTCTACGTGTTTTTGTGACATATCAGGACACAAATCTGTATAATGACATAGGTATGACACAGGTATTACAAAAAGCAGGTGAAATATGAGGACATTGGTGACGTCCTCAATTCTCAAAAAGCTTCTAAATCACACAGGATGAGTTTATTCAGGGAGTAAAGCTGTACACTGTCTCCTGTGATGGTTGGGTTTAGGGGTAGGGTGGGGTGAGGGCAATATAATGTACGTTTTGATCTGTATAAAATGAATGGAAGCCTATGTAATGTACCCACTTTTCACAAAAACAAACATAAATGTATAAAATGCGTGTGACCGGGCAGTATAATTGAATAGTAATGAATGTTGTGTCTTACAACCCACTGCGCAAAGACACGTCCAAACGACGTCTATTGCACGTCATTTTTGAACGTCCAATTTTGGTCCCCTGAAGGTGCAGACTGTGACGCCAGATGACGTCTTTTTTTCGACGTCTATTGAACGTCCAGAATTGACGTCCACAGGACCTCTGCATTAGGTCTATTTGAAGTCCAAATGTGGTTATTGTGGACGTCTTTTCTACGTCAATCCTGAATTTATTTTAGACATAATTTTATACTGCTTATATGCTCTGTGCATAACTGTAGTCCCATTTCAGAAGGTGGCATAATGTTTAAAATCATTTGATTGTCTCAGCAGCAGAATTGAATTGGAAGTGCATGACACTTTGCATGCTTTTCCATTTATCATCTGCTTCTGAGACATTTAAATGATCTTAAACAGTATGCACCTTCTGAAATGGGACTACAGTTATGCCACAGTAAACAGGAAAACATTGGACTACAGTTAAACAGGCATTTACAAATAAAAATAACAACTCAACCATTACTCACTTATTTCCATCTTTATTGTTTTGAAATGGCACAAACATCTCTAATGAACTTTGACTAGTTAAAGTTTGATAATGTGCATCATAACAAATTTTAAATCAGCACTGGTGGTAAAATACAAACATAATAATAATAATAATTATTATTATAATACTATTATTATTAATAATAATATCAATAACAACAAAGTTACAAAGTCAATCTTGCATGGGTCTCTACAACAGATTTAAAACAATAAAAATTAAACACTGCTTAACCGAACTAATGATTCATTAGGTAATGTATTTACTAACATAAACAAATTACGAACAATACTTGTACATTATTAATTATAGTTCAACATTTATTAATGCATTATTAAAATCCAAATCCATGCTTCTTAAGAATAGTTAGTGAATGCACCACGAGCTAACAAACTAACAATGAAGGATGGTATTGTCATTAATAACATGAACAAATGGTGTAATTGTTCATTGTTTATGTCAGTAAATGCATTAACCAGCACACTGTAAACAGTTACAAGTTGAGTTTACTTAAGAAAATGTGGAAACTGAATTTAAGAAGCAAATCCGTTCACAAACTTTGAGTAGATACAACTATTACTTCAACCTAAAAAAACAAATCAAGTTCCATTTTTTGAATTCTCACTTAATCCAGCAAGTTACTTGTACAAAATCTAAAGACAACAGCTATATAGATGGCCATGCATCAGTTTTTCAAAGCAAAGTACTGAATTAAAATACAGCAACTGTTCAACATTACAAAGAAAGCATAACTCCTAACTCTTGGTCTTGGCATCAAGTTACAGTATTTACAGAAATATTTGAACCTGGACCTTGTCTGACATGTTATTTGCACCTAACCCCATAAAATGTTTTTGAAATACTTCAAAAGAGCACCTCAGGTTTTGTGAGAATCTAAGTTCAATGCATAAATCACAACAAGGATAAAAACAAGCACTTGCCACATTGTCCAAGTTTTTGGATGACTTCAGTGATGATTCCAATACCTTCACAATGTTATTTAGTATCTGCTTCTTCCTATATGGTTTCCTCGGGTGGTGTTGTACAACAAAGTTAGGGCTTCATGTTCACAGGGCTAGAGCAAGCTAAACTGGTCCTCTAGGCGAATGGCGTTCACGCCGCCCTCAACCCGAAAGTCAAAAAGAAAGTGACCGGTTCGCGGATGAAAGTGAGGACCGGAAGAGGGCGTCACAGATGAAAGTGTGGACCGGGAGGGAGGGGGTGGGTGTCGCGGATGAAAGTGAGGACCGGGATAGGGCAGGGCAGGGTGTCACGGATGAAAGTGAGGACTGGGAGAGAGGGGGTGGGTGTCGCGGATGAAAGTGATGACAGGGGGGTTTGCGGACGCCACCCTCACTATTCTGCCGCCCTTGGCGGCTGCCTAGGTCGCCTCTACGGATGCACTGGGCCTGCATGTTCAACATCCTAAGATCAGGATAAAGAAAAAAAAAAAAACAATTACCAATAGATCACAGGTGAAATGGGTTTTGTTTAATTCAATATTTAAAAAAAAAATTTAAACAACTTGCCATGTACTCCTTTATGAGTTGTGGAGGGTTTTCAAGTAGACAGGAAGGGCTTACAGGATGGATTTACATGTTCTTATGATGGTGACATTCTAAACGATGTGAAAAAAGCTTTAGTTAGGAATTTAGTTTTATTTGCTGTATACTAACATTTAAAGAAGCATTATCAAGAACCACTGAAGAATCACAAGTTTTGCTTCTGAAGGTACAAAAGTATTAAGTAATTCTATGAGATATTTAAAGCTTTAGAAAAGGAAATAAACATTGACTTTAGAACGCAAAATGAGCATGACATGAATTTCTTAAGAATTACTGTTTAAAATGACAATGAATTGAGAAAACCTACCTGATCCAATGCTGTGATCCTACAAAAATCTGCAGATACCTAAAATGACAAATAAATAAAAATCATCAGGTTGGCTGCTGATAAATACATGACAGCACAGGTTAATATACAGCACCACAAATAGCATTCCTTTACCAGCACTATTGCCACATGGTCCAAACTGAAGTATTTGGATGCCTTCATTGATGATTCTAACACCTTCACAATGGTCTGTAGCATCTGCCTCTTCGTAAATTATGAGACAGTTTCCCGAGGTGGTGTTGCACATCAAAGTTAGGGCTGCATCATGTTTGACATAAGACCTAAGAACAAGAAAAAACAAAACAAAAACAATTACAAATAAAATTATTTCTTAGGTACATCATTTCATAATTTAGAATAACAAGATGCAAAATACAGCAAAGTTTAAAAATATATATGAAAGATGTCCATATCACCCTAATTTCAATACATTTCATCAGTATGTAGAATGCCTTTTAACATTAAACTATTTGAGCTTTTTATTATTTATATATTATATGTACTTGAAAATGATTTTATTGGAGAACTAAAATTGTATTGCTATATATATATATATATATATATATATATATATATATATATATATATATATATATATATATATATATATAAATATAAATATAAATATCTTTTTTTTTTTTTTTACATTTTTAAACCAAGCAGACATTTAAACATTTTAACACAAATGGTAATAGTAATAATCCTAATAATAATAAGCAATTAAGATTTTGATTTCTTTCCCCTAACTGTAGCAAAACTGAAACAAACCGTGAGTTAAAAACCGAGATACGTACTGAAATGAGATTTAAGTACCTCTAGTTCGCAGACAGTTTCCATGTACCAACTTCAAGTGTTTTACAAGCTTTGATCTTAATGTGTTTGATGAGACACAATCTCTGCACAGCCACACGTAGACACAAGAAAAAAAAAAAAAAAAAGAGTCACCAAATAACAATGTTGTTAATAATATAATATAATATAATATATACTTACAACTCAGATGTACTCATTATCAAGTTTTATCTGGGCCTTCCAAAACTTTAAATTTAACGTCTGCAAATAAATAAGAACATGTAAAACAATTTGTAAGTTCACTTCTTATAAGTTTAACGTTAACTTTATATAAATAAATCCACCTTCGCTTCTTTGTGGCGCATGCTTTAGATGCTCGGATGTGGTCATTCTGATGATCTCTGTGGCTCACTTATCAATTTTCATGACTGCATCTGCACAATTAGAAAAAAAATATTATTAGTAATATGCAAAGGAATTGAGTTTGAGACCAATAATTTAAATGTTGTTTTAAAAATTAAATCATCTGACTACATTTTAAAGGCTCATTTATGAATTAGCATACAGTTAGCAGATATCAATACAAAGACACATAGTCTATGCTGCCTTTCATATTAATTATAATGCATTAAACAGTCAGAAATATTCTGATAAAATACACATCTACAAAGACTCCTGCATGTTATACAATTTTACCATCAAAATCTCTAGCATGTTGCTTAAATTCAATGTTTGAGTCAGTCATGTATGTGCACGCATAAACATAATCTGTCTCTTCGACTTTATTAATCCACCTTTATTTAAAACCTTAATAGAACTACACAATGTACCATTATAGCATGTACAATTTTATGTCAGACGAAAATACAATCACGTTGTGCTTTGAACCCAAAGAAACAGATCAAACTAGCATTACACGTTATGTGATTATATTGTATATCTGGAGACAGACGTGTCGTTAATCACTTACAGATGCTAATTCTACTTAGCCACAGCACATTTAGGTACTTTAATACAACAACTAACACTATAAAAGAACAATAAAGAATAAAATAACTTGGCGGACCAAACTTACCTTCAACTAAGTAGAAAATAGAAACCGATAGAAGATGAACAGAGCGCTGATTGCTTGCAAATTCAAATCAAAGTGGCGTTTCCTGATTGGGTCATGATGACGCGATGCATCAGCCAATCAGATTGGCGCTTACTGGTTAGGTTCCTCCGCTGTAATGTTAAAGTTCTAAAGTTGGAATACTTAATTTTCTAAGCGTGTTTTTGCCTTTATAACATGTTAAACACAATTGGAGACAATTAAAACAGACAAATAAAATAAACAAGTTAAAGAAAAAACACTAATATATAAAACATGTACTCAATAAATAAATAATCATGTTTCATTAGAAAAAGCCACATTATTACTCATATTGATATCAACAATGTTGATATTTGTCATAAATGAATAAATTCATTAATAATGTCAATTTTCTACATGTGTCTTAGACGTGCAAAATGTGACCTACTCTCGACGTCCAAATGGGGTCAGGGTTAGACGTCGAAATTGCGGACCTAGTTTGCACGTCGTTTAGGCGTGCAGAATTGGTCTTCGACCGACGGACGCAATATAGATATAATCTGCACGTCGATCGGACGTCTAATGTTTAGTGGGAATATTATACAAAAGAATCGGTTTTAGGCGGATTCGACTCCTTACTATTCACATCATAGATATATACACTAGATGTCGCCTACCCTACTGTTGTCTATTAGAAGGAACGCGTCAATAGAGCCGCCATTTTAGTACAGGGTAGCGCTCCTTTGAAATGAATGCAGGACCAAGGTGAAGTGGAGGACTGTGGCCATCCAAAGCCAGAGAAATGCACATATACACATATATCTATGATCGGGAGTTTTCCCCGGTGGTCAGTATGCAAATATTTTTTTAAATTACGAAATATTATAATTTTACATCACTTTTCTACATTGGTGTATGTGACCGCATGAGCATTCCTGACAAAGAGTTTGTGTTTGTGTGCATGGAAATGCATTACCCTCCTTCCCTGTTTAATTTGATCTAATCCATGTCCTAAAACACACCTCCTCACCTGCTTTCACTTCTCATTCTGACGGAGGGAGCGATTCGTTTGTGAATGAATCTCTGTTATGAACGACTCGTTTACTTAGCTAACAATAACACAAGTTTCTGGCACCGCAGCATCTTCTTGTCATATTTCATAACATTGTTTGCTTATTTTATTCAACAAAACTAGCATAAGCTTAGAATTTAGTGCGAGTTGATGCTACTTTGCCTTATGGTCACTGCAGTAAGAGACTGTATTATCATCAATAACGTTACTTGTTAAGCACAAAAGTTCATAACATACAAAAACATAAAAAACAAAATCTTACCTATGAAATGTGATGACTTTGTACTTTGTTTTCTTTGTTTGCTCGTTACTACAACGCAAACACAGCGCTAAAGTCCAGCATCTTCACATTGTCACACTGTCTTGACTAGTGCGGTTGAATGACGTTTGTCCTAGGAGCACTGTACCAATGTGGCGGCGCTATTGACGCATGCTCAGGGTCCCTATGCGACATCTAGTGTATATATCTATGATTCACATAAGGGAACCGATTCTTAGAACTGACTCGACCGCAAACAAAACAGCGTCACCAGGCAACGCCTGCATTTTGAACTCTACCCGTCGTCGTCTCATTCAACGGCTTCATCATCGGTAAGTGTTTATGTGTCAAATTCTATTATTCTATATATTCTATATATCTATATTCATGTATAGTGCATGTCATTTAGCAGATTTAACCAAGTAACTTGGTTCTTATGTCACGTTTTCGTGAACAGACGGTTTAAGCGCGCCATTTTTTAAACAACAAATTAACAGACGGTGCTTGTGAGGTAATGTTATTGAGTTATTTTAAGCATAGCTCCTGAAAAAAGAAAAGTCATTTTCTTTTAACTTTAACTAACTTAATGTTAACTGCATTCTCTATTTCAGCACAACACTGAAGTGAATGTTTGCAGTCGAGTCTGACTATGAGGAATAGTTAAGGTAAGCTGGCCTTCACGAGGCATTATGATCAATATCATCCAATAAAATTATGTTGTCATACTGAAGGTTATGGCAAATGCAAAGTAAATTAACCACATAATAGTGGCCAATTCAAACAGCAAATAATTATTTATCATATAAACATTTTAATTTTAAGTCTTTTAAGATTATTCAAATTTTTGTATTGGCAGTGGTGTTTATCACAGTACCAATTGCTTGACAATTTGTTTATTTTTAAACATTAACATTTTTAGATGTTAATCTGCTCTATTACATACATGATATATTGATTGAAAATGCTATATTTATTGGCCAGTTGTTCATTAACGCTGTACAATGATATTAAATTTGTTAACTTTAAGTTAGTTAATTTAACTAAACTCGTGATGAAAGATGTTTTATTAAATGGAGCTGATAATGTAATTCAATTGTATTTTTTTTTAAGTTAACATTAGTATTCATTCATTCATTTTCTTGCCGGCTTTGTCCCTTGCGGGGTCACCACAGCGGAATGAACCGCCAACTTATCCAGCACGATTTTACGCAGCGGATGCCCTTCCAGCCGCAACCTATCTCTGGGAACTAACATTAGTATAGTAAATATTAATATTCTTTTCCTCACTGGTCGTTTTAATGCATTACTAACATGTACTAATGAGAACTTATTGTATAGTGTCACTAATTGTACTTTTTTTTGGTGTTCAGGTGTACCTGATTGTTATAGCTGGCGTGCGTGGTGAGTGTACATTCCGAGTACACAAATATAACCTAAAATCATGATCACATTCTAAACCAACATATATATATATATATATATATATATATATATATATATATATATATATATATATATATATATATATATATATATATATATTGCCTATTCTAAGAAAAATTGATGGGGGCAAGGAATAATTTATGCACAAATTTTAAATTTTTGATTGGTACAGTGGTACCATAGATTTAGTTAAGTCTTATACCACTCTTTTTTTAAATATTTATCAGTTTTTGCAGCCATGTGCCATGGCCACTGATGTTGAAAAACTGATGATACCAATCATCCATCGCTTGATTTTTCAAGGTAATGTTGATGTCTTCCTCATTTTGATTAGATTTTTAAATGTCAAGTTGTTTTCAGATTTGTTGTGAGCAGTTTCTTGTACAACCTCTTGTTCTTCGTTCAGTAGTTCCTACATTCTAAAAATAAAAATCTGGTGTTTGCTTGGTTTTCAATAGATGTATGGTGCAATAGATACATGGTATGTCAACTTTTTTTAGTACAAACAAATTTAATTATTCACAAATACCTCTAATTCAGTCTTTTTTTCCTCCAGCAATACAAAGTCAAACAGTCTTATTCCTCGGAGGGTCAAGTGGTCATGTCTGGTCTGAAATTGAAGTCTGCTGATGATGCCTTTTGCACTTTGGAATTTAAGGTAAAGTCTACATTTAATGTTGTACCTGAGGGCTTGTTTTGGGGGAATGTATAGAACCACAAGTAGTCATGACTCCCCTTGTCCCTTAATAAGGGGTGTGTTGCAGACTCAATTTGTGTATGTGCTGGAGACCAGAGTGGAAGCTGTCTTTAAAAGGATGGAGCTCTTATGCTGCATTGATACGAAATGTGAACCTAAGTGTTCAGGTTAGTGGATTACATATAAGTCATTGCAAATACATAAACAGTGGGGAACTTGTACTGACCAGCACAAATGAAGTTAACTAGAAAATTATTGTATTATTTTAATGCATCTTGTGCTAACTCTAGGTTTCTTTTATTTACAGGTATCCTTAACATGAGTATGTGGATCTGATGAGAACTCTGTTGATGAGCTTTCCATTTCTGAGGGAGAACCATGAACTGGATTGATTAGCTCAGTTTAACTTTTCTGGGTGATTCAGGTGACATATTTAACCGAATTAGATGGGTTAGCTATGTAAATTCAGCTTCACATAGGCTATAACAGCTTCGCATAGTCACAAGTAAACATGAGTCCACAACCACAAAAAAAAAAAAACACACATTTCACAGATTCAAATGCAAAGGATGTTTAAGCAATTTTTTCAGTTGATTAGCTCACCTTGATAATCCTTCTAGTAAGATTAGAAACTTTTAGGCTTTGCAAGTTTGAACCTTACATAGGCATGAAGTTTTACTGTTTTATTTTTGGTTAAATGCACCTGTGCTGATAAAAAATGAAGTAACTAATGTTTACAATGATTCCAACATCATGTAATGACAGTGTTTAATCGATGTGGACATATTGTAGATCTGAGAAATTAATGAATCTGTGAACGTGCAAATCTTTTAGGAAACACTGAGACACATTCATACACTACGGACAATTTAGCTTACCCAGTTCCCCTATATTGCATGTGTTTGGACTGTGGGGGAAACTGGAGCACCTGGAGCAAATCCACACCAACACGGGGAGAACATACAAACTCCACACAGAAATGCCAACTGACCCAGCCGAGGTTCGAGCCAGCGATCTTCTTGCTGTGAGGCGACAGTGCTACCCACTCCGCCACCGCGTTGCCCCCTTTCGAGAATATTTCAGTTAATTGTATGCATTTGGCAGCATCTGATTTTAGAGCCTCTTTGTTTTTGCTTTCTCTGAGCTTTTCGGCACCGCCTTTCCTTTTTTACGGTCCATCTCTGACAATTAGCTTGTGTTGCACTTACTGTTTGTTTGACATTCTTGCCAGATTTTGATTACGTCTGTTTAACCTCTGATTAGGTCAGTTTGGGTCAGCCCATCTCTAAACCAGCTGACCGTTGCTGATTGGGCCAAATACTTAACATTTATTATTATTATTACTATTATCATCATAATATTCACATCTTGCAAGAGATAAAAGCTGCCTGCATGTAAAAACAATAAATACAAAAAAATTTTTAAAAGAAACTGACCGGCCCACATTTAAAAAATGGTGCGGCCCTTCTGGCATTTGCCAAATTGCCAGATGGCCAATCCACCCCTGAGTAACAGCATGATGGAAAACAATGAAACCTTAATTCTCACAAATCCATTTCAGCTTCCGTGAACAGGCGAGATCATTCCAGTTGTTCAGGATTGCTTTTTCAGGATTCAGTTCAATACAGTCTTCATTTCCACCATAGCTATTTGGCTCACTCTTGATCCAAAACCTGAATAAAACGTATACGATTTTCAATTATTATGAATCGCAAATATTCAATCATATCAGCCTTAAAGTGTATAACTTATTCAGCTAGCAGGCCATGAATCCACAATACTAACAACACCGCAAAGTTTTAATTAATTTATTTTAGATGTTTAAGCAGAAATGAAAATGCAGAATACTGAAAATAACGTTTAAAGGTGCAGTATTTAGGATTGACACTCAGTAGTTAAACTCGGTTATGCACTCCTAATTCAAAACTTTTACACCAGACCCTTCCTCTTACAACTTTACTCAAATGCAGGTTGCCAGATTGACAACACCAACAGCGAGCAAGCCTGACTGTCTGGTTGTTACCCCCTTATTACCAAAGCATATACAGTTTGTTTCCTTATACCTACACATACGTTCATTATACTTATACTATACGTACCAAAAAGTACACCGTTATTTCACTGTACTTGCGCGGTTCTTTACGTGTTGAATATCTGGTTGTTACCCCCTTATTATCCAAGCATTACAGTTTGTTTCCTTATACCCACAGATAGGTTCATTATACTTATACTATAAGTACAGAAAAGTACACCGTTATTTCACTGTACTTACGCGGTACTTTGCGGGTTGTAAAAGAAAGCGTTATCAAACTTTACCAATGATTATTTGATGTATGTGCTGTGGAGTTGCAACGATAAGTCACACAAAATGTTGTTACAAAGTTCACACACACACACAACAGACACACACACACACAGCGCGTGTTTAGCTTTGTACTGTTTTTCACGGCAAATGTGACAGGAAACACATTAATATCCACTGCTGTATGGAGACCATTATGTTAATGTACAAAATAAACCTGATTTAACGTCCACAAACCGGGATTGAAGCGTCTTTTATAACTGTACTGACACGTGGCTGTGCTGATAAAGTAAAGACGGTAAAATCGCTGAAGTTCATTAACATGCTCTGATTTAAAAACATTTTAAACTTGTAAAATTCCTTCCTGATCACATTTGATGATGATTGATGAACACAGAGAGCTGAACAGATCTTTTATTACCAGTTGCTTTGCGCACGTCCTGTCTTGTTGATATGATTACTCATGTTACTACAGAGACATGTTAATCCGCGGCTGTCAATCAATTTGGTGGGCGGGGAAACCGCACTCCTACATCATGTTGCGTTCGGCCTCAAAATGGGAGGGATGTGGATCCTATTTTAACATCAGGACATTTAAAAAAAGAGACTTAATGTCTTTATATCACCCCAATGTGACTGTGGACACTAGGCATGGGACGATAACCGGATTCAAGGTATACCGTGGTTTGGGAAAGTCAAGGTTTTAAAACCGCCAACATTTTCTGTAATACCGTTCCTAAGGTATGTGTAAGATTTTTATTTACATTTTTTTGCTTGTTTTTTTTTTGGAACAACAGTATCTCCAGCAGAAAAAAATATCCAAAGATGCCATTTTAAATTGTAAAGAAATCAGTGTTTTTGAAACTAATGAAGACAGCAGAAGTCAATTATTCATTTAAATTATTCAGCCTGACACGTTTACTGTTCCAAAATGTTATACATTTTTCAAAAAATAAAATATATTGTTTTCAAAGGGGAAAAAAGTTGTTTTTTTACCCAGATATTTAAAAAGAATATATTTTGGAGCAGTGAGCACAATACCGTGAAACCGTGATATTTTTATCCAAGGTAATCATACGTCAGTATCTTATACCGGCCCATGCCTAGTGAACACACTATACCTACACACAGTTCTGTCCAAACAGCTTACAAAAGATGATTTTCATCATAGGCGCCCTTTAAATTTAAGGAAATTTCTTGGGCTCAGTACTGATAGTGGAATGGTTGCCAGGCAAGAGTCACAGAGTAAATTGTGCTAGCAATATTACATGGCCATTTTATTAAAACAGCAAGCAATTTAACAAGCTTTAATAAATTCATCCATAGAGTAAAATAGAGACTTCTGCATCACAGTGATTGTCAACATTATCAGAAGAATATGAGAAGCAAAACATCACTTACTTATAATCATTGCAATAAAAGAAGAGACATGTTTGTTAGTGATGGGAAGTTCGGCTCTTTTCAAAGATTCGGCTCTTTTGGCTCGGCTCTCTTAAAAGAGCCGGCTCTTACGGCTCCCAAATGGCTCTTTATTTAGTACCACTCAGAGCCTTCTATTTTAGCCCAATTTATCAATTCTGAATGTTGTGTATGGGTGAGCAACTTTTTAATTCCTTATTTTTCATAAAAAAATACAGTTACTATTATTTAACATTTTAATAAAACTTTAATTGAACAATTGAACACAACCAGGGCTTGACATTAACTTTTTTGATCACCGGCCACTACGGCTAGTAGTTTTCCAACGTTACTAGCCACTCTGCATTTTTCACTAGCCATAATTTTGTTGTTGGGAAATAGATTTTATATGCATAAATTTGACTTTGACATGCTAAAATACTTGATTTAAATGTTGTGTTATGTCCTGATGCCTCGACATTAATTTCACTTTTTGTGTGTCGTGTATGAGCTTGCTCAATGAGCATGAGCAAATGGGTCATGGTTTCATAGTGTTATATTGCAATTAGTTTTTATTTCACATGACTTTTACGGGTTTACCAAATTTATTTCTGACCACACCAAACAATAATTATTTCTTAGCAACAAATTTTAAATGTGTCAAAACAAGCCAAATATAGCTGTATACTATAATTTTTATTTAACAAAACATTTCTTAAAAAAACAAAGAAAAGCAATTGACTTTAACAAAAATTATTATTGTCTTGTATCTAAAACTATGCACAGTAATCTGTCCTGGCTAAAGGTCTCTCGGATCACCAGTTAACTACCCATACGTAAATGGAGAGTTAATCTCCCATTAAAGCAATATTGTAAAAAAAAAAAAAAATGAAACCATATTAACAAAAATAAAAGCAAATAAAACGTAAGCAAATGAAAGCAGGTGAAAAACACCATGTGTGATAATGAAAGGATCTGTTAGAAGTGAAAGCAACAGGCGCTGCTTACAAAAAGACAAATTTTGAGCTCTTGAAAGCAGCAAGACTGTGGGTGCATGTTCATCATTTTTTGTCTAGTCTATTTGAAAGAGAACCGATCACAGTTGCGTTTCCAGACACGGTTGCTTCACGATGTGCGCATCACATCAGCTGTTAGCGCGAGTGATCATCATGGTACGATCCTAGTGGGTTCTCCTATGTGATTAGCCTCATGGTTGTTCCCAAATGAAGCCCCGCCCCTACTTACGGCAGAAGATTCGGCTCTCCCCGACGGGAGTCGGTTCTTCTCGTTCGATACAAAGAATCGGCTCTTAGAGCCGGCTCGTTCGCGAACGACACATCACTAATGTTTGTCATTTTAACAAAATTTTAAGTTAATAGCTACTATTAGTTAGTATTAGTTAATTACCAGTGTTGGGCAAGCTACTTGAAAAATGTAGAGAGCTAAGCTATTAGCTACTTAAAATGTAGCTTAACTACACTAAAAGCTACCTTCTGTGAAATGTAGCAAGGTACGCTAAAAGCTACTTGGCAAAAGTAGCTTAGCTACATCTAAGCTATTTTTTTGTCATTGCAATAAAAAAACACATCTAAGCTGTTTTTGCAATTTTCATTTTTAAATCAAAGCAACTTAAATCCAAGTTAATCACATCTTAGTGATCAGTAAAACTGCCAATGAAACATATGAGGCAGAATTGTTCAGTTCAGTTATTTAGGGTAAATAATATGATGTACTAAACAGAAACAAATTATAGTTGCTAATTGGTTGGTGACGTCACCAACCAGAGTGAGAGATGGCAGTAACGCACCAGAAAGTTTGTTGTCAACCACCGAAAAACAGGAAGAAGAAGAAATCGTCATTCTCGCCATCATATGGATTTACTTTATCGGCTAGACACTGGCCTCACAGCTCTGTCGGTGTCGTCACTTCCCAGCCGGCACACGACCGACTTTCAACGTTGAAATATGGTTGAAATAAGGTCAGGTGTGTTTTTAACGTTGAAATAATGTTGATACAACGTTTAATGTTCAACGGTTGAAAAACTGCCTGCATATGACCAGACTTCAACGTTGAAATGTGGTTGAAAAAACGTCAGTTGTTGCTTCAAAGTTGAAACAATGTTGAATGATAAATGGTTGAAAAAAGTTACAGAAATCCTTAAGTCAACGTTGACATTTTTTAATCGTGATCTGTATGTTGAATTAACGTCGTGGCTTCACCCATTATTCAACAACGCTTTTGGTGGTTACCATGGTATCATCGGAGGACTCGGCGCACGCGGCCATGCGCAGCGCTTCATGTGAGGTTTGAATCGTAATTACGGACACCTGCAGTGCAACAGAATTCAGAGGTAAGCATGTTTTTCGAGGCTTAACATGTTTTATTTATTCCCAGTCTTGTTTTACACACAGTTAATGTTAAAGGTGACTTTTGAGTTGTAGTGTTTCGAATTTTGAAGCATTTAAAACTTTCCAGTTTGGTTTTTAGTCTTGTTTGCGCTCCGGTGACGCAGCAGCTAATCTCGAGCTAATGCTACATGTTTACCTTTAGTCTAAATTAGGGTTTTTACCTGTTTTAATTGGCAAATTCAAATCGATAAACTCCAAACGCGGTTTAAAGTTACTGAGCAACGTTATAAGACAATATCTTTTTTATACGCTGTATAATTGTTATTACAGTGAACTGCTGTTGTTTCACTGTTGTGTTTTTGTTTACTTTTAGAGATGTAACTTACTGCAGAGACGCTCTAACTTGCACAGAACTGAATGGAAAAGGCTTTGTCCATATGTAAGTTTACTTATCTGTTAAAAAATCTTGTTGCTTTGATTGGTGATATTCTCTTTCTAATCTGTTTGTTTATTGATTGTTAGGCTATGTTGTGTGATATTATATTGTTATATTGATATTATTATTGTGATATTATGTTGCGATGTTATGCTATGTGACAATATTATGGGACAAATATGTATTTAGTCAGAAATGAATGCTTGAATTACACTTTGTATAGTAGCAGATAAGAGGTGTAATGGGTTTTAACTTTCTGGGTTTTCTAGGTCCAGTTGAGGGCATCAAGAGCATGCAGATGGCAGGACAGACTGCAGTTCTACACCATGCCAATGCTTTTGTATGGATGTCTGACTACTACGGTGTTCTCTCAAGGTATTACTGGAGAAAAACAACAGCACCCGTTACAATGAAATTTGTATTCATAAAAAAACAATGATATATGTGTAGCAGCAGTACATGTGATGTCATTGAGAATTTTTTAAAAATAAAATGTCATTAAAACAAATAAATAAACATGCTATTTAAAAAATCTAAATATTAAAAACTTGAGGATTAAGATGACAAATGAAATGCAGCATCTGTCTTGTGGAAAGGGTCTACATAAGATCTCTGGTGTTTTCAAACTGAAAGGGATAGTTCACCCAAAAATGAAAATGTACTTAAATTTTACTCCCCAAGTGGTTTAAAACCATTATGAGTTTATTCTGTTGAACACAAAAGAGGCTATTCTAAAGAAAGCTAAAAACCTGTAAACATTGACATCCATAGTAGGAAAAAAAACTAATACTGTAGAAGTCAATGGTTATAGATTTCCAGCTTTCTTCAAAATATCTTCTTTTGTGTTCAACATGGTGAGTAAATGATTACAGAATTTAAATTTTGAACTATCCCTTTAATTCTCTGTCCTACATGCAGGCTTTTGCAAAAGTGCTGCTCCTTCTAGAGTTTCTCTCAACCTGTATGTCTAAAAAGCTTTAAACAGCTTTTACAGTACATGTAATGGTTTACAACAACTTGTAATTATTAGATGTGTTGAATGTTTTGTGATTCTTTACTGCAGCCAAGTTATTTTTTCGAGAATCTGAAATTTGTATTCTAGAAAATGCTGGCACCGGTGATAACTAAAGGCTTCCTGATGATATCACACCTAATTCTTCACTTCTCTTAGTTCTTCGAGTCTCTTATAGTTACTATTTTTTCTTCTCAAACTTTTTGTTTGCTTGTTGCAAATTCCTCTTGATAAAACTTATGTATGACTATAGGAATTATCCTAAAAATAGCTGGCTACACATTGTGACTTTGAGAAACAGTTATCAAATAATGTTTCATTTTTACTGAGCAATGTTATCAATAATATATTAAACATGCAATATAATAATTATTATAAAGTGAACTACTGTTGTTGTTTCCTTTTACTTTAGATATGTTCTCCTAACTAGAGGCGCACTACACAGCATTGAATGTAAAAGGCTTTGCCCGTATGTAAGTTTGCTAAGTTCATTTTATATGTCAATATTCTTTTTTCTTTGGTCGGTAAATAATGTTCTGTTTATAATTGCCTGTGTTTACAAACCAGCTTTGTCCTCGTTTCTTTATTGATTATGTTATACTATGTTCTGGTGTGTGTTTTGTTTTCCTTTGTGTGTTCGTTCCTCCCTCTTGGAATACTGCGGTTTACTCGTTGCAGTACCTAATTGTGTGTGGTTTGTATGCATGTTCAATTAAAAATAGAGATTTTGCATCATTAATCTTACAAAAATGAAATGTAAATGAAACTCTAACAAGATCAGTGAAGTAGGAATATTCAGATGGATGAGTCAAAATTATTGAATGTGACGATATTATAGGACAAATTTGGATTCAATTAAAAATAAATGTTTGAATTTCACTTTGTATAATAGCAGATACCAACTTGGTTGTAACCTAGTATTTCATTTATTGCAGGTTTTCTGGAAGCTCCAGTTGAGGGCATCAAGGACATACCGATGACCGCCCTAAACCAGTGTCAGCCTGGACAGACGTCTATTGCAGCTCTGCTACACCACACCAAACTCTCTGCTTTTCTATGGATGTCTGACTACTACAGTGTTCTCTGAAGGTGTCACTGTAGCAAAATAACAGCACCTGTTACAGTAAAATTTGTGTTAAATTACAGAGAAAAGTTATTTTTAGAATTTGCAAATGTTTTTTCTTCCTCTTTTCTCTCTCTCTCCAAACTAAACTTTGGTTTGTGCTCGTTTTTGTGATTTCGATGTGATATTTGACTCATTTGCCATGAAGCTATAGTTCCCTCTTTCTCCATGTACTGCAAGGGTCCCAAGATGTTCAAAGTCCAGAAAAGGAACTAAAAACTTTGTCAAAACATTGCTTCTATCTTCAGTGGTTCAACTGTGATCATACAAAGCTCAAAAACACATTTGTGAATAAAAAGTACTGTAAAAATAACTTGTTTGCCTCTGCCACAACAGGTCAGGGTGTGCGCTTACTGCTTATAGTAAACGCACACGCTGATCTAATGTGGGAGAGATATACGCAAACAATTTTGTATTCACTGTTTTGTTTTGCCTCACTAAAGTGTTGTTGTAGCTTGGTATGTTCTCAGTTGAACCACTGAAGTCACATGTAATGTTTTGACAATGTTTTTTGTGCCTTATCTGGACTATGACCATCTCGGGACCATTGCTGTCTGTAGAGGATGAGGAGCATTTAATCTAAAATATTCTAGTTTGTGTTCTGAAGATGAACAGGTCTCTGGGATGACACAAGTAATTAATAACATAACTTATGTGAATACTTAATGTGACATTTTTTTAAAGACCAATGTAATCATGAAATTTATCTACTAGGTGAATAGTCCTACATTCACAAACGTGAGCCATCATTGTAGGACCCATGTGAACATGCAATTTTAATGATACTAATAGTAATGGAATAACAAATTACTGTTGTATTATTTAAGTTATAGGCTATAATAAGTCAAATAGATGTGAACATGTCAAGGTGTAACTGTTGTGTTTGTGAGAGAGAATCCAATCATATATTCTACACATTTTCTTGATGTTCCACTGTCACAGGTGCTCAGTTTTGCTGCAGTAATGCTAAACACAATAAATGTACTTTATGCAAAAAGACAAAAACAACTAAATATTTAGCATGCAGACCTGCAAAGTGAAGGAGCAATGTCAGATTTATAGATTATAGCAGGAGTTTTCACTATTGTGAAAGTCAAGTCATTCATTCACAATGAATTGGAGTGGCAAACCTCATTATTGATTTTGTAGGATACTCACCTGGTGTTTGAAAATAAAAGATGTATTTAACTGCTAGACTGATATAGATGTTTTTAGTGTTTTACATTTAATTTTTTGTCCCCGGTGCCAGCTTTTACCTCAAGCGTTTCAACCTATAAAACCTTAAACAGATGTAATGTATTTTACTTGTGATTCTTAGCTGTGGGTGATGTTTTATCATTTTTTTTACTGCAGCCACTTTAAAAATGTGTATTTTGTAAACTTTGTAAACAGAATTGTATTTTGGAGACTGTTGGTTGAAGCGTAGTTTAGTTATTTAGTTAGTTATTATCTGTCTTTCTGAAGATGGTAACACTTTACAATAAGGTTGTGTTAGTTAATGTATTTACTAACATGAACAAAGAACAATACATTTAAAACATATTTCATATAAAGAAAATACAGTTCGTGTCAGCTCAGTGCATTAATGTTAACAAGCATACATTTTGATTTTAATAGCATTGGGACATATTTAAATTAATTAAATGATTAATAAATGCTGTAAGTATTCATTCTTTGTTCATGTTAGTAAATATGAGCTAACTTCAACTCATGCAACCTAATTAAAAAGTGACCATTTAAATGCTTGTGTATTTGAGTGTACTGCATGTACAGTAACCTGCATGGTTTTAATGAACGATTGTATGCTGTAAATGTTGCTGTATATTTAGAATTAATGAAATAATGTGGTATGTACCTATTGAATAAATTGATACACAGGCTAAGTTGGGTATTTGTATCGTGTTTATTTATTGATAAAAATGTGTTTGCTATATTTATGGACTTTGTGTTATATGTAATTTCTATTTAACTTACGTTGAAATGTACGACGGTGAAACAACGTCAAGGTATCAACGTTGATCCAATTTGCAAAATCGAAAAGTAATTCAACCTTAATTCAACGTCTACAAAACGACCAAAATTCACCCATGAAGAAGGCAAGAGTGAAACAACGTCGTGATTTCAACGGTGAATCACCGGTGGTGGTCCGACGGTGAAACAACGTCAATATATAAACGTTGATCCAATTTGCAAAATCGAAAGGTAATTCAACGTTGATCCAACCATAGACCTGACGTTGATTCAACGTTGAATCACAGTTGAAATGCCGGCTGGGTTATTAATCTGTGATCTGTAAATGTAGCTTTTGTGGACGCTACTGCGCTACTTGAATAAAAAATAGCTTTGCTACTGAAAAGATAAGTTGATTTAGAAAGTAGCGACGCTACTGCCCAACACTGTTAATTACATACAACTCTTTTAAAACATGAAATATTGCTGTTAGTTAATTTTCTTGCAGACAGGACACTTCGCCAGAAAGAATGTAATTAAAATATTCAAAATATAAAATTTGACAAATGAAAATTGAATATTAAAGACAAAGTTACTGATGCTATTTCTCACAAACGCATTTTCTCATAGCTGAACAAGGGATGTCATTCCAATTGCTCAAGACAGATTTTCCAGGATTCAGTTCGACACAGTCCTCATTTCCTAGTGCGTCATTGGGCTCATTTATCTCCCAAAACCTGCAAGACAACCAAAATCGGCTCTTGAACAGATCTAAAAGTATTAACTCCACAACCTTAAATAAGAAGAAACATGGTTTATGAGCATTTATGACTTACCCTTGATTCAGTGGTGAATGATTCACCCATGTCATGTTGCCCTCGATCTCAATATCAGACAAACCGATCCACACAAACTCCTGGACGAATGACGATATGAACTTCTGTGTGCGAATAAAAGAGACAACAGTGAATCTTTATTACACCTGATGTCTTTATCTGATTTTAAGTGTCAGACTAAGACAGTAGTAGTACTAAAAAGGCTTGAGCATCAACAGCTGAAACTAATAAATCATATATGAAAGATTTTTGTGTGTGTTTGTGTAGCATTTATTTCCCAAGGAGTGTTATAAAGTTACCTTTGATGTGTGTGCGTGTGTGTTTTATTTTTTGTTAGCTGGTGGTTTATACCAGTGGCCCTCAACCTTTTTATCACCAAGGACCGGTTAACGCTTGACAATTTTACCACAGCCATTGTTCGTGGATTGCTAGGCGACCATCAATCCTTTTCTCAGACGATGACAAGCAATTCATTCAACTGGGTGCAAGTCTCGGACCTCCAAACTACACCTCCGAAATAACGAACTTGTGCGAACTCTAGAAAAGATGCGATATGCAAATGGCCCCTGAAAGGCCACCGTCATTTGCGATCTCCAGCAGTTGATCTTCTTGCACAGACATGCTGGGTTCACCTGATTTGTTGACAAATTCCTTGGCAGTTCGTGGGTCCTTCACTGGGCCTTTTCCCCTTAGCAAAGAAACTTTACAAAGACGTCTGTTTCTTACAAATTTTTCTGCTTGTGGGTTAAATTTGGGCACTCAAGTGACCGAGATGTAAGCAAGAGAATACAGTAATTTTTCAGAATAAAAGACTCTTCAAAATAAAAGATCGTTCAGACCATACCTGCCAACACTCCCGTTTTTTCCCGTGAGTCTCCCGTAATGTCACCCCCAAACCCCCGCCCCCTCGTTCCTCATCTTTTTGGTATAGTCTGCAACACCCCCGGGTCGCAGCAGCTGCTTGAAACCCGGTGCATAGAACAGTTACTTACCCGCTTCTCAGCTGTGTTATTCAGACACTTCACCCCCGACACCAAGTCACCAGACACCCTCCCAACCCCGGTTTCCCAGATTTTCAGAGACAAATGTTGGCAGATATGGTTCAGACTCAGATAATTAGTAAAATAGAAATAATTAAGGATTTCTTTTGCAGCCCGATACTAATTGATCCACGGACCGGTACCGGTCCACGACCCAGTGGTTGAGGACCACTGGTTTATACTATACACTGTAAAAAATGCTGGGTTCCACACAGTTCCTTCATGTTGTCCCAACACAAATAATATATAATTAACTTTTTGAAATGACTATTTACAATAGAATTGTCACTTTTTTGCCACTGATCTCACCTGCTTCTCTTCACTTTTAATAATGACCAGATCAGCACCATAATTCCTGCAGAACTGCCTGCCCTGAGACCAGCTCATCGGCACAGCGGACATGAAAAGCCTGCCTTCGTTTCCTTTCAATAAATATGCACGTATAAGTAGTTTAAAAAAAAATATTTGTGTTATAATGTGCAGTTATACACAAAAATGTATTTATACAAACCCTTTTCCAATAATTTCCTTAATGCAGTCTCCAGCTCCAGCTTCTTCTGACTCAAAGACTCAACACTTTGCTGTAACTGACTCTTCTCCCCAGTTAGATCACTGACTCTTGTGTCCAATTCCAGTTTCTTCTGACTCAAAGAGTTGAAGCGGTTCTGCAGCTCGTCCTTCTCGATCATTAACTCACTGTAGTTCATCTGTAAGCGGTTTATGGTTTCATTAAACTCATCCAATGTGTTTTTGTAGCTCAGGTTTAACAGTTGTGTCTCTCTTAATGTGATGAAGACCAGCAGAAGAACACAAATGAGCCCGAGAATCACCGTCATCAACAGCAAACATCTGCGTCTTCCTGATAAATGAATAGACAAAATGTTCAAACTAATGGACTATGCTCAAAGTCAAATGCTCAATAGATTGCTGAAATCATAAGCCCTGTGGGATACATGTGCAGCTTTTTTCAAGTTAGAAGCAAAGTTGGCAGGCAAGAGTCAATCTTGAGCAACAGTTAATTTTAGAGGCAGAGTACAGGCAATAGGCAGAGAGAGACAACAAACAACAACATTCATTCATTTTTCTTCAGCTTAGTCCCTTATTTATCAGAGGTCGCACAGCAGAATAAAGCCCCAACTATTCCAGCATATATGTTTTACACAGCGGCTGCCTTTCCAGCTGCAACCCAGTACTGGGAAACACCCATACACACTCACATTCACACACACCTATACACTACAGCCAATTTAGTTCATCCAATTCCCCTATAGCACCCGGAGGAAACCCACGCCAACACGGGGAGAACATGCAAACTCCACACAGAAATGCCAAATGGCCCAGCCGGGACTTGAACCAGGGACCTTCTAGCTATGAGGCGACAGTGCTATCCACTGAGACACCATCAAACAACAACAAGAAGACATAAAAGCAGAGATGATGTCAATCATACACAGGAAGGCATTGCAACAAAATGAAGCTCTCTGATGTGTCATCTGTCAGCTATATTGAAAAGCAGAATGCAAACAATGCAGCTCAGACTGATTGTGGATACGTACCCCCATCTACAGTTCTGGAGAGCGCAAATTATGTAGCCAGAGGTGCGTCTGGCTCCATTTCGCATACAAAAATGAAGGTTACGGGGCAGTGTGATGCCACTGACAGCTTCTGTTCCTCTTCACGCTACTGCAGACCGCTTACCTCCGTATGGATGGCTTTTCCGCTGTTACCAGTTTGCCTGGTGGCTCAAATAAATAAATAAACAGTCTAAAGGCCCGTGCACACCGGGACGCTTTTTGCTCGTGTTTTCCATCGATGTTTAACGCCTCATGACTAAATAAAGGGCGCCAATGTGATCGTGCAGACCAACGCGCAAAACGCCAGGTGTAATAACGTCATTTTAAAAAAAAAAAAACTCATGCTCATTTGACGCACCGCATCAAAACCTTCTCCACCAATCAGATTGGCACATTTGTTCACCTGCACGGAGCTGCTGAAGTTACAGTAAACAGCACTTGGAGGCGCTCAAGCGCAAAACTGTCAATGCGAGCGCACATTGAAGAAGATGCCCAGAGGCGATATGAACGTGGAGCTGCTTATTGCACTGGTGAACAATAATCATTTCTTCATCGCTGGAGCTGGAGCTGCTACTTGAACCATTCATGCTTGTTTGAATCGCCAGTAACTTTAACAACAAGTGTGTCAACTTTCTGTCTTCTTCTTCGGTGTTACAAGCCGGTGTCAGAAGCTTAAAGTTGTGTAGCGCCATCTAACCCCAAGGAGTGATTTTGCATAACTCTTCTTCTTGATGGCAGTGAAAAATCGATTGGGTTTGAATACGGAAAAACGTATCGAAAAACGCTGACGATAAACGCAAATGAAAAGCGTCCTGGTGTGTACGACCCTTTAGAACAATGTAAAATTTGAAAACAAGGTAAAAATTGCACAGCCACAGCTGCTTTTTTTTTTCCAAGATTATCTTTTGAAAACACTATGGGGTTGGGTTTAGAGAAGGGGGTGGGTGGGTCGGTCAGTCAGTCGACAGCAAGCTGGTCATCTGAAGTGTGTGTTGTTGCACCCTCTGGTGGATTTATGTGAGAAGACGATGCGCAAATGGCATGTATGAGAGAAATTTGAGATCATCAAAAAGTGTACACAGCGGCCTCTGGTGGATTTGCAAAAACAAAAACTTCAAGCAGACGTACCTGCGAGTACGTATTTCATACTCTCCAAAAATAGTAGACGGATGTACATATTGTAGGAATGTACGCATTCAGCTGTACGCAATGTGCGTTTGTTTATATGGAAAAACATGTATTTTTCACCAAGAAGGTTCATACAGATTCCAAAGGCAGATACTGATAAGATCAGGGAATGGTTAATATGTCAGAGGACTTTGGGGGTTTTATGATGTGGTCACATAATGATTGGTCAGTTTGTATAGGTGCGTTCGACTTCATGTAGCGCTGCGCAGACCGATTGAAAAGACTTATTAAAAGACTACAAATGTTTTACTGCAGTATCATCTTTTGTTAAATCATTTGTTCATAATGTCTAGTTTGTCTGCACAGGTTTGTTCTGCCTTTTTATAGACTACTGTATTCAGCTCCATAAACGATTTAAATGATGTATTTTAGTAAATAACCTAAATATTAACTCAAATAACTCTTACAGACTAGTAATAAAATGATTATCATCATTGATCTTGACACACCTATGCAGATTTCTTAACAAATTAAGTAAAAAAATATTTTATTCAATATAAAAATATATGATTATAAAATATTTTATTTCCTGTCAAGCCATTTATGCAGAAATGTTAAAAGTGTCATTGATGTACTGCTCTTTCTGGGTATTTTCTATTTAGTGTAGCTCATTTATTTAGCTCCTTTTGTTCAATCTTTTTGGATTAAAGTGCTTTTTAAATAATGCTTTTATTATCCAAAATAATTTTAATCATTGTTTAAGACAATCAAAACACCTTGTTTTGGGTTTTACACTAACATATATTGAAAAGTTTTATATCTATAAATGTAAACCCCTTTTTAGCATATTCAAACAAGCACTGGAACAGTATTGACATACCATTCAACATCTAGTAGCCCAAAGACTGATGTTTAACTCCAAGAATTTGTGCTTATTGTTTTGTTTAATAGGCCTATTTGTGGACATTTATTTCCTTTTTATGTGCTCTCTCATTTTCCCCTTATTTCTCATGCGTTTGTTATATATATAGGCAACTTAAACTTAATTCATAATTTCCTTGTTTAAAATGAACTATAGTTTGTAGAGACTGTATTCTGTTTTATTTGTACTGTAAATCTTTTGTTGTTATTGCAATAAATAAACAAATAAATAAATGATCACGCCATGTGATCGGTCATCATGACAGCAGCAACTTTGAGCCCCGAAGTGTCCAGCTTGACCACTGTTGCCAACTATTTTCAACGAAAAGGCGATAAGCTCTGCCCGAAAAGTCGCTAAAAGTCGCTAGATTATGTTATACGCTAATTTGCATATTACTGACGTCATTACGTTCAACCATTTCTGTTTAACAGCCTATGGTAAATAAATGGGGTATTTATATTTGCACTACACTTTATGTAAGCTTGTCAATTTAACTAAATTTATTGCTGTTTGAATACAGTATATCATTATAGATGAGTAGTGAATTTGCAGTAATCGCTCAGACGTAATAAACTCAGACAAGTTCTGAAACTCTCACTTAAAACATCTCTGATTGTGAACAAGAAAAGAATAAACGGTCAAATCAAATTGTTAAAATAAAGGAGAAGCAGATCGGTTTGACTGTACAAGGGAGATACCTTCACACTCCCGGTGCTAAATCATTTGCCGTCGGTACGCAGAGGGGTGATCTGCTGTCAGGCTGCAGGTGGGAGAGACTGCTTTATGAGGACTGGGCCGCCTGTCAGTGCTCTGAGGCGGGGGAGGGGCCGCCGGCATCACCCTCAGCTCGTTGAGAAGAGTAGAAACAGTACAGTATGGACACATGAGAGTCTATAAAAATCTCCAGTAACACAAAAAAGTCGCTAGATTTGTCGCTAGTCGCTTTTTGAAAATTTGTCGCTAGGGGGGTCTGAAAAGTCGCTAAATCTAGCGACAAAGTCACTAAGTTGGCAACACTGGGCTTGACGGCTCCGTTTTCAACTCCGCCCCCGCCTGCGCTCGGCTTATCTCATTGATTGCCGGCTGTAGCCGTGCTTTATGTTGAACGCACCTTATGTCTCAGTATTTGGGCTTTGCTCACATGGTAAAGAAAGAGACAAAATAGGTGGTAAACTTAGCTCTGGCCTCTTTTCCTGCTCTGCTCCTCTCCTGTTCTGGAGTCTACTTCTAATTCAGCTGTAACCATAGAAGATTATTGTCATTAAATCATTTTGTTTTCAAGAATTTGTGATTTAGTTTTGATTAAACATCAACACTTAATTGTTCCATATTGCAAGACAATACAATCACATAATAGCAACGCTATTTTTAGCTATTAATGCTGCCCTTATTTCCGTTTTTGGTATTAGATTGCAGAAGGATGGGTTGAATAGAAATGTACAGTTTTTCCACCATCAACTTTTTAGTCTTTCGGCAGAATTTCAATTCGATCTGCTGTAGTTAAAAACCCATTCTTACAGTATCCACAATGAGCCTGGGTTGAAACAGTGCCACTGAATTTAGCTGACTATTGTTACTAGAAATGTTCAATTACTGTCATGTTTTGAGCTGTACTATTTGATCAGAGCGGAAAAAGGAACGTAAACTGCTGAAAGTTATAACAAATCAAGCAGAAAAGACAAAAAAAAAAAAAAACATTCATATAATTGGCTTTTATTTTCGTTGTTTGCTTTTGTAGAACAGCAAGTGTTCGCAGCTGAGTTGTGGTCAAAAAGGTAGGTATGGTTTCTTTTTTTAAATAGAGCTAAAACCAAAACAGGAAGTGGCTGCTTTAGTTTAGAGAAAGAGAATAAATGTTAAACATTTCTAATAAAGACTCGTAGACAGTTCTAACTGGTGCAGTGTACTGATTCGATGCAAATGTATGATGTTTTAAAGCCTTAAAAGACAGAGATGCCTTCATATTTACATGTCATAAACTTAATGACAAAAGGATATTCAGATATAGACATGTATTCAGAGTATAACTAAGGATCAGTGTTTAGTGAGGAGCGAGTGGATGGAGAAGAGAAGAGGATAGAAATAATGGGGTGAAAAGATATTAAGCAGGAACATCTGGAGGACTCAATAATCGGATCATAATTCAGGGTTGTGTACTTGGGTGGAAAATGGCTGACGAAGTGTATAACCCACATTCTATTCAGGGTCTTGGCTAAACATACAAGGAACAAACACAGGCAACTAAATGATAAGCAAGTATAACTAAGAAGGCGTAAAGAACTACAATGAAAGGTTTAAAAATAAAACAGAAACACAGAGCAACATAACAAAGCGCAATGCTTAGTAACAATTCAATGGATATTTTATAAGGCTCAAAACAAAAGCGAAATTTAAAATACATATACATCCCAGGTTAATATTGTCCATAAAAATACAAACATTGACTCATTACGCTTTAATAGATTTCTCATTTCCTGAATCAACTTTTTTTCTGCTTTACATTTAAATTAAGTGGCTTACTGCGCGTCTGAGCTTCATCCTGGCAGTCACTCCGTGTTCCAGGTCCACGTGTATACTTAATATTATAGTCTTCAGGATTTTCATAAATTGTCTCTATTTCCATTGTTCACTCTCATATATGACAGCAAGCGTTCACAGATGACTTGTGGTTGAAAAGCAGGACCGGTCTTTTTTTTAAATAGTGCCAACCCAAAACAGGAAGTGGCTTCATTAGTTTAGATTGAGCGAAAAAGAAAAAAAAACTTTTAGACTTGCTTATGAAGGGCATTTGTTTGAACTAGGGATGTGGACATCGATGCACTCAGAAGCTTTTAATTTGGTATCGCTATTTTTTTTAAGAGTATCAATATTTTAACTAAATTTTAATAATTTCTGCATAACTAAATGTTTTAGCGCTGTATACAGGATTATCAGTGACGCTTTGTATACAAGACGTTACAAGAATCAATCTGCGGCGGAACGTGACGTGAGCGATCATGTGCCTTTCAGATCATTTACGTACTCAACACAATCAAGTTGCACACTTCTGCATTACGGAATGACACGATGGCAGAGAGGTAACGCGGTGTGGTGTGGTGCTCATCAGCTGAAAGCGTTGCACGAGCAATATTTCTGATAAGAAAGTCGTACACAGCAACAATACAAGCAGCTTTATAAACATATATATATAACATATATATAACAGACAACACACCCAGAAACTTATAAAGAAGCGGAACAAAAACAAGCTGCCCAGTGTTCCTCTGCTCAGTCTCCCTGTCCGACAAAAGATGTTATATGAGAGTTTTAAAGGAGGCAAACCTCTCTCTCTCTCTCTCAATTCAATTCAATAATTGCTCTATTTGCATGACATATGTTACAAATGTTTGGCCAAAGCATTTATAAAGTTTACATTATATGTATGTATGTATGTATGTATGTATGTATGTACATACATACATACATACACACACACACACACACACATACATACATATATATATACATATATATATATATATATATATATATATATATATATATATATATATATATATATATATATATATATATATACACATATACATATATATATACATACATACATATACATATCTATCTATTCATATCTATCTATCTATCTATCTATCTATCTATCTATATCTATATATATATATATATATATATATATATATATATATATATATATATATATATATATATATATATATATATATATATATATATATATATATATATAAGCAATTCTATGCAAATGTCAACCTTGCCATGAAGAAAATTAAGTTTTCGCCAAAATACGGAAACCGTTTCAGATTTTTTTGCGTAAGCAAGTATTTTACAGTACTTTAACATTACTCATAAATGTCTCTGTCAATGTTTCAAACTATTATATTTAACTTTACCAAAATCACACAAGTGGCAATTTTACATCTGTCACATCCATAACAGAGAGACGTCACATCCATAACGACACTTTTTCCTCATACATGCAAAAATGTAAAATAAAATAAAATCAATCATTTTTGTTCTATAGTGAGTCGACTCATATCTGTTTGATTAGCATTGTTTCTTTTGGGCTGTGCAGTTTAATTGACAGAATTTCTACAAAGTATGTCGTATACTGTAAACTCACAGACTTTTTTGTCACATCCATAACGCATGTCTATTATTCTCATTTAAAGTATAAAAAATGTTTACAGATTGATATTTTTCTGCTCCCATAACTCTGTGGTTAGTTGTTTTGGAAAATATAAACAGTTGTTTCAATATAATGTTAGCATATACTTTCTATGTGAATTTATGTTTTGAGTTTTTACTGCAAATGTCACATCTATAACGCTGGAATTACACACACATATATACACATATATATATATATATATATATATATATATATATATATATATATATATATATATATATATAGTAAAGACAGGATAATAATATTAATAATTTAATACAAATATATATATATATATATATATATATATATATATATATATATATATATATATATATATATATATATATATATATATATATATATATATTTACACATATATATATATATATATATATATATATTTACATGTAATGATTTTTTGAATGATTTTTATTTTAAAAAATTATATTAACATTTTAAATAATAAGTGGTATCGATATCGGTATCGAAAATATTTTAACAAAAAGTATCGATATCGTATCGCATAAAAAAATTGTGGTATCGCCCATTCCTACTTTGAACATTCTTTGACACATACAGTATAACTGCTGATTTGTATTGATGCAAATAATACAACATAAGCTCATTATGAAAACGTAGCCCTATATGCATTACTAGAGATCACAAATATGTAGTCAGAAGTATGTATGACTGCACGTCTTTAAAATAAATGCTACAGGGTGGTATGACGCTGTTCCTTTTCACGCATACTAGCTGACCGCTTACCTCTGTGTGGACGGCTTTCCCGCTGTTACCAGTTTGTCCAGTAGCTCGCCATGTAGGTTGGTGGACTTGAGACACAGAAAGGAGTTGACCGCGATGACGTTCGAGTGTGATGGGGATGATGGGGTTCGAGTGTGGTGAAGAACAATTCCAGAAAGCAGGTAAGATAAAAACAGAAGACAAAAAATAAAATAAATAATAACAGGGTGAGAATGTGGTAAAATCTCAAAACATGGTAAAAATCAGGCGAGGGCTTTTCTTTTTCTGGATTGCTTTTTAAAACTGTCGGTTGGGTTAAGGGAAGTGGGTGATCGGGTCAGTCGGTGCTTTTGAAAACACTATTGGTTGGGTTTAGAGAAGGAGGTCATTCAGTCGACAGCGGCCTCTGGTGGATTTCCGTGAGAACCGTAGGTGTGAATGGCACTTGCGATAGAAATTTGAGATCTCAAAAAGCGTACACAGCCGCCTCTGGTTGAATCGCAAAAACAAAAACCTCAAAAAACGTAGCTTCTGAGATGTATTTGGCACTCTTCAGAAATATATAGAGTGGTACGTTTTCAGAATGAGCCTGTGTTGAAATAATCTTGAAAGGATCTTGTATTTATTAGCCTTAAAGGGCTCCTATTTTGCAATATGTAAAATAAATTGTTCGTGTCTCCAGAATGCATTTGTGAAGCTCAAAATAACTGTCAGAAAATGTCAATTTTGGAGTCAGAGGATATTTATATGTGGCTTTGTGGCTGTGCCTTTAAAGGAAAATGAGCTGGTTTCCCCCAGCCCACAGTCCAGGAAGTTTCCCTATGGTTATTTGCTGTCGTCTTGTGGTAAATGTGACAGGATGCCCAGCAAAAAAGAATATATTTGCTGCTGTATAAAGATCCATTGTTACTGTACAAAATAACCAAGATTTAAAGTCCACAAACTGGGACTCCTATTGTGTGATTGAAGCGTCCTCATTTATAGTTGGATTGATCATGTGCATCTCGATTCCAGGAGTATGAATTACATAGTGATTTTACCGTATTTTCATTATTTAAGTGTTCCACTTCTTGCAGCTGATCACAGAGAGTTGGAACAGATCTTTTAATCCCAGTTTCTTTGCAAATCCTGTCTTGTGGGCATGTTTATATGCATTAATAATGATACACGACAATACACATCGATTAATATCGGTGGGCAGAGATAACTGCACTGCTATGCCTATGTCCAACCCAGGCTCATTCTGAAAACATACCACAATATACATTTCTGCATAGCACGCAATATGTCTCACGAGGTACTCTTTTTTTTGCCGTTTTTGTTTTTGTGAATCCACCAGAGGCTGCTGTGTAGGCTTTTTGAGATCTCAAATTTCTCTCGCGAATGCCATTCGCGCCTGCTGTTCTAGCATAAATCCACCAGAGGCCGCTGTAAACTGACTGACCAATCGACTGACCCACCCTCATCCTTCCCTAAACCCAATAAATAGTGTTTTCAAAAGCATCAATTGACCCATCCACCCACTTCCCTAAACCCAACCAACAGTTCTTTCAAAAGCCATCCAGAAAAAGAAAAGCCCTCGCCTGATTTTAACGACGTTTTCAGATTTTACCACATTCTCACCCTGTTATTTACTTGTTGTTTTTTTTCTCAAGTCCGTCAATGTACATGGTGAGCAACCAGACAAACTGGTAAAAGCCGCCTCGCAGATTTCGTTTTAAAGATGAAATGCAGCCATACCTACTTCTGGCTACATAATTCACGATCTCCAGAAATGTATATAGAGCTACGCTTTCAGAATGTGCTTATGTTTGCTACGTCATGGTGCAGTTGGCCTCAAAATTGCTGGGATTTGTATTTAATGTGACAATGTTTTTTAAAAAGACCTGTTTTCTTTATACCACTCTGCTATGACTGTGTACACACTATACCAACACATATTTTTTTCCAAACATGTTTCAAACTGTTTTTTAGGAACATTTTATAGAACATAGACGTCTTAATGTTTCATTTTATTTATTAAATTCAAGATTATGACACCAGGAGCATGCAGGAGCATGTGCATATGCATGTGCATATGCATGCATTTATATATACATTTATACATGTATATCTAGGGGTCAGTGTTCTGCCATGTGTATAGAATGGCATGCATAAATATAACAAGCAACATAAATGTTAAAAATGTAGAAAAATAAAAAACGAGTAAGGTTAGAGACAAATTTGCTGGTATAGGTAGGTTAAAGGGTGAGTTCATGTGAAAGGGGTGGTCAACAGTGTAATTTTAAATGTAATTACAAAAAATTATTACAGATGTAAGTACATGCAGGTATTTAATCAGTCATAAATACAATGTAAAACATTGTAACAAATTATTAATTTCAGTGTTAGTTAAGGCCACTAATAAAGCGGGACCATCATTTCTTATCATTTTCAAATCAAATTTGAAATCTTAACATCCATATTTTGTACATTACAGACAATAGTATAACATGATAAAAATCAGCTGATGGTGTCATGACATATACGACAGTTAGAAATTATGTCATGACAATAACAATGTTGCCATAAAACATAACATAAAAAGGCAGCAAATTACTGCACTTAACAAAATTTATTGGTGGAAGTTTCACAAACCGCTTTTCTTTGCAGTGAGCATGGCAGGTCATTCCAGCTCTTCAGGAGATTCTTTTCAGGCCTCATTTCAATGCAGTCCTCATCCTGGTCATCATTTGGCTCACCATCGTCCCAAAACCTGAACACAGGTCAGTTTTCCGTGATTTAGTACCCCATAATTACACTGAGACATCGCAAATGTAAAAATTTTAGCATTCCTTCATTTAGCAGAAATCAAGGAAGCAATTTTATGCATGGGCCTCAAGACTTGTTAAACACCCGCACCACCAGCCTAGCTCCACGCCTATGGCTCTCGGCCCCGCCCACACTTGTTACAGCTATACCAAACCAGCCAATCACAGATCTTGCACTCTGCAGCATTACGATGTGTAGTTACACTTTTGAAAGCTATGTGGCTATGAATTTATATTCTGTGCACAAAAGATCATGTTTTGAGCATGCAAAATGGCTTGTTGCACACCCTTTTGTTCACGTACAACGTCAGCCCAACTCACTTGCACAACATTTACTCAACAGCTTGCTCAGTTACAATCAAGCGGCAATTCCAGTTAAGTGGTAGTAGAACTGGTGCAAATTCAGCTGAGATGATCTCACAGCTCTTGTATAAACAAGAAAAATTGAGAATTTTAATTACATGACGAATTAAGCATTTTATCACTCACCCTTGATTCAATAGTGAATTATCCACCCATTTCATAGTGCCTTCGCTCTGGATATCAGACAAACCGATCCAAACTCTCTCCTTGACAAATGAATGTACGAACCTCTGTGTGTGAAAAAAGCCAGATGAAATGTCATTCCTCCTCCTTTTTCTCCTTTTACACCCGCAAACGGGCACACACACACACACACACACACACACACACACACAAACTTTTTTTATTTCTCACTGATCTCACCTGCTTCTTTTCAGTGTTGATTATGACCAGATCAGCACCATGATCCCTGCAGAACTTCCTGCTCTCGGACCAGCTCTTCGCCTCAGTGGACATAAAAAGAGAGTCGGCTGCTTTCATCAGGCAAACAAAAACAATTCATTTTAATTCAGTGAGAATGTTCAACAATATAAAAAAAATACCCTACAAACCTTTTGCCTGTAACTTCTTCACTTCACTCTCTAATTCGAGCTTCTTCTGATTCAGAGAGTTGAAGTTACTCTGTATTTGGCTTTTCTCTGCACTGAGAGCATTGACTCTGGTCTCCAACAGGCTTTTCTGTGCAGTGAGATCTTTAACTCTGGTGTCTAATTCCATTTTCTTCTGATTTAAAGAGCTGAAGTTACTCTGTATTTGGCTTTTTTCTGCAGTGAGATCATTCACACTGGTCTCCAGTTCCAGTTTCTTTTGACTCAAAGAGCTGAAGTTGCTCTCCAACTGTTCTTTCTCCTCAATGAGATCATTGATTCTGGCTTCCAGCTTGAGATTTTTCTGACTTGAAGACTCAAACTTTCTCTGCAACTGGCCCTTTTCAGCAGCAAGATCATTGACTTTCGTCTCCAACTCCATTTTCTTCTGACTCAGAGAGCTGAAGTTGCTCTGTATTTGTTTTTTCTCTGCACTGAGATAGTTCACACTGATCTCCAGTTCTAGTTTCTTCTGATTCAGAGAGTTAAATTTGTTCTGTAACTGGTTTTTCTCCTCAACGAGATCTTTGACTTTGGTCTCCAATTCAAGGTTTTTCTGACTTGAAGTCTCAAACATTCTCTGCAACTCCCCCTTTTTAGCACGGAGATCATTAAATTTAGCCTCCATCATATCTCTTTCCTCAGTGAGATCTTTGGTTTTGGTCTCAAAACTTCTCTGCAACTGTTTTTTCTCTGCAGTGAGATCTTTGACTTTGGTCTCCAGTTCCAGTTCCTTTTGACTCAGAGAGCTGAAGTTGCTCTGTAACTGTTTCTTCTCCTCAACCAGATCATTGATTCTGGCTTCCAGCTTGAGGTTTTTCTGACTTGAAGACTCAAAACTGGTCTGCAATTGGCCCTTTTCAGCATTGAGATTATTGACTCTTGTCTCCAATTCCATTTTCTTCTGATTCAGAGAGTTGAAGTTGCTCTGTATTTGGCTTTTCTCTCCAGTAAGATCATTGACTCTGGTCTCCAAATGGCTTTTCTCTGCAGTGAGATCATTCACACTGGTCTCCAGTTCCAGTTTCTTTGACTCAAAGAGCTGAAGTTGCTCTCCAACTGTGTTTTCTCTTCAATCAGATAATTGATTCTGGCTTCCAGCTTGAGGTTTTTCTGACTTGAAGACTCAAAACCTGTCTGCAACTGGCCCTTTTCAATATTGAGATCACTGACTCTGGTCTCCAATTCCATTTTCTTCTGATTTAGAGAGCTGAGGTTGCTCTGTATTTGGAGTTTTTCTCTAGTAAGAACATTGACTCTGGTCTCCAATTGGCTTTTCTTTCCAGTAAGATCAATGAATCTGGTCTCCAACTGGCTTTTCTGTGCAGTGAGATTTTTGACCTTGGTCTCCAATTCCAGTTTCTTCTGATTCAAAGAGCTGAGGTTGCTCTGTATTTGGTTTTTCTCTGCACTGAGATCATTCACACTGATCTCCAACTCCACTTTCTGCTGACTCAAAGAGCTGAAGTTACTCTGTAACTGTTCTTTCTCAGTTTGATGTCTTGACCCTGACTGTAATATGTGTGTAGCTTGTGTTTCTCTCTCTGTGTTGAGTCTTAAATACAGTACTACAACACCAGCCACCAGGAGAAGGCATATGAGGCCGAAGCATGCAGAGCTAAACACAGCACACTTATGTCTTCGTATCGAACCTCCTGCCAAACAGGACCATTTCAAAATTCAAAAGCTTTAAATGAACATGTTTATAGTTACAGACATTTTTCACTCACTATAAACACAACTGACTTCATACTAAATGTCTTACCGTGGCTTTGAGCTCTTGCTTCAGTCTGGCTCAGTTTTCTGTCTTTATCTTCATCTAGATCCAGTCCCATCTCACTCCACTTGCTGTAAGTCTCTTCTGAGAAGGCCAGCTCCATGATCACTCCTTTGTCCCTTCAGATGAGTTGTGGACTTCAGGAGGACGAGCGCAGGGTTTAATATAGAGAACTTCCCTGAATTTTACATACTGCTGACTGTCGAGAATTTAAACTCTAATGCACTGTACTTCTACACAGAAAATATGACCATGTTGGGTTCGAGGAATTTTTCTTTTCAAACTTAAGTTTATTGTACCCAAGGTCAAATCCCATAAATTAGTGAAAAAACCTGTGAAGTATTGAAATCTTACCATAATTATGTATTATTGATCAATAGATATGCCTTATGGGTATCAAAATTGTATTTGAAAGGCATATTTTTATATTGTGATATGAAGCCCTGCTCATTGTGGAATCTTTGTTAAATATGGGTGAATATTAGTGAAATTATTCTAACTTTTTTCAAAGATTTTAATACATTTACTCTAAAATGTCTACACATGGAAACAATGAAAACATGAATCCTTTAACTAATGCACATATATTTACTTTTGTTTTAAAACAGCAAAGACATGAAGTGAAAATGAACTTGTTAAAGACTGTGAACTCCTTCCTCAAACCCTCTATTGAGTATTATTTGCATTCAGTGTCATTATAGGGTGATGGACTCCAGACTGATGTGCAAATGCACATTTCCCATCAATAACACTGTCACTATTTGGCTGAACTTGATTATTTTTACAACCAGCTGAGCTTGAATTTTTGGAAAATGACCTTAAACAACAAAGTTAATCACATAACTCAAAATCATAATCCTCAGTATGCATTAAATATTAAATCAGTACCCTTCAAAAGTTTCTTATTTTGAGATAGCAAACAAGCAGATGATCTTGCATGATTTTTATTGCAGAAATTTGCTTAAACTTGTCAATACACTGCTTTAAGAATGGTGGATTAAGTATATTCAGACATACATTATATAATCGCTGAGCAAAACAGCATATTCACCTAAAACAAGCTCATATTTTATATTTAACATCCATTAAACTGTGCTGATTTTCTGTATAACAATATTAAATGGCGAGCATCTTAAAGCTGTACTCTGGGAAGTTTTGATGGATCATTTGCAGCCAAATCGCAGGTCATGCTGGAGACTCAACATGCCCTTGTATTTTTCTTTGAGTTCAGCGCTGGTCTCGCTCTGCTCCAGACTGGGCCAAAACTCCAGCCACGTCCTCTCGCCCAGAGCATACTGACCACTGAAGAGAAAACAGAGCTTACATCACAAACTGAGGAGACGCTTACAGGACACCGGCCTCAGCTAAAACCAGAAAAGTGGACTTGTATTTATTTACACAACATCAGGTGGGCTGAATATGCAGCATTTGAAAAGGGTAGCAAAAAGGGTTTTTCTTTATGCTATTATAATTGTTATGATCGCCAAAAGTGTTGCCCTTGCAGGCTGCTGGAGAACACTTCCTGTCATTCTCCCGGAATACAATTCCCTGCAGTCACACACCTGTTTCAGTTCACCTCCTGTTCATCAGCTAGACATAGCCAAACAAGTTGCAGCAGCTTTATTAATCAGTTCTGATCAGCTTCAGCTGTATGCACGTAATCAGGAGGTGAACTGAAACATGTGTGTGAATGCAGCACATGATGGGAGTTGTAGTTCGGTAGAATGACAGGGAGTGTTCTCCAGCAGACTGCAAGGGCAACACTGCTGGCGATCATAACAATAATATTCACTATGTTATATGTGACCCTGGAACACAAGACCAAAATGTCTTAACCAAAAAAAAGTATACAAGCTTAAGGCTCACTTGTTCAAAATGGCTTTTACTGCATAGTAGCACTGACACTTTCCTCTTTTTTAATAGTTTACTGTATTTTATTGACATTTCTTGTAATAATTTTGCATTGTTTGCTTTTTAGTGGTGTTGTATAATTTGTTTTTACTAGTGTGAAGCACTTTGGTCAACGTTGGTTGTAGTAAGGTGCTATATAAATAAAAGTTTGACTAATTGATTGATTGATTGATTGATTGATTATCTACTTTGTTGGTAATAGTTGCGCACAAGTCGAGAGCCGTGAGAAAAAGTTGCATAGTGTTGCTTTAAATCACAGTTCAAATGCACTTACACTTTTCCTTCCAGCTGGACGTCCTCGGACTGGCCCATGATCAGATAACTCTCACCCTGCTTTAGATCCAGCGCATCTTTACAAGAGATCTGTACGGTAAAAGTGCGCCGCTTTCCCTCGACATCATCTTCTGGACCTGTCAAATTCACAAATGATTACATGCTAACACAACAAACCAAAGGAGCTTCAAGAGTAATTAATGTGCTCTTTGGATAAGAGAGTCTTAAAAGTATACAAAAAAGGCTTAATTTTTCCCTTTTTGACTGATTATTGTTTGGTTACAGGCTAATATTTCGCCCTCTAAAGCTTTTAAAAACAAAGAAAACACATCTAGAAACTCTTTCCTTGTCATCAAGGAGATGACCATCTGTGTTTTAGGTATATTATGATAGGGGAAGCCCTAGTGCATGTCTAGAATGAGTTACTGTAGATACAGTATATATTTTTTAAAAAGGCACTGTTTTTTATGGAAACCTATCTGCATTCAAGTAGTTATAAACATGAACACACAACGATAGAATAAAATGCTTTTTGTTTAAAAGCAGAGGCTCGGTTCTTTATTTTGATATATAAAATGGTCATTTATATTTATTTATAGGGCGGCACGATGGCTCAGTGGTTAGCACTTTCACCTCACAGCAAGAAGGTCGCTGGTTCAAGCCCCGGCTGTGGGTCAGTTGGCTGTCTGTGTGAAGTTAGCAAGTTCTCCCCGTGTTGGCGTGGGGTTCCCCCACAGTCTAAACACGTGCTATAGGTGAACTGAGCTAAAATATAAGAACTATATGCTAAATTGGCCATAGTGTATGTGTGTAAATGTGAGAGTGTATAGGTGTTTCCCAGTACTGGGTTGCAGCTGGAAGGGCATTCGCTGCGTAAAACATACGTTGGAATAGTTCATTCCGCTTTGGCAACACCTGATAAATAAAGGGACTAAGGAAAATGAATGAGTAATTAAATATATATTTATAGCAAAAAATATTCTGGGGGTCATAAAATTGAAGTGAAAATCATCATAAAAGCCATGGCAGGGAAAGAGTTAAGTGTTGTGTCTTTCTGTCTCATAAACACTTGTATAATACAATGCATATAAACTGGGGATGCTCATTTCGGTTTATTTTACCAACCGACAACCGCAGCTCGTTAACCGAATATTAACCGTTAACAGATAAATATTAAAATATTATTTAATAAAAAAAAAAGTTGAGGTTTCTATTTTGTGACACATTAAATATTTTAAAATACTGATTTATTTTAACATGCGAACAGCAGCATACAGAACAGAACATCTTCACGCACCTTCAGTGTTACAGCATAGACAAAAAATAATAAACTAAATAATAATAATAAAATAAACAGACCTGCCCTAGATATTTTTCACCTAAATGACCAATTTAGATTACAAATTGAAAACACTGACTAAGTCTTTTTTAAGATCCGGCATTTGCTGATTTTTCCAATCATGTTTTTTTCATCTGTCATATAAAAATATCCGGCTATTAAATCCATCGCTCCACTGAAAATATGCATTTGATTAATGCTTCGTTGTTATTATGTCACAAAACTCCTTTTAACATTATAATAGAAGTCATTAGTTTAAAGATTGTCATAATGACTCATTTCCTCCGTCTAATTCGCAATCAGCATCAGCGCTGGTTTGTGTCAACTCGTCTGTCAAACTGTGACTAGAAATATTCTTCTTTCATTTTGCTTCTTTGACAAAATACGTCTGTAGGCACGTGTGGTTGCAAGTGTTACCATTCCGCAAGTTAACAAATATTGCACATCAGGGGCCGATCACAGCGAACATGCTTTTCCGTTCCAAAAATGCCAGGCGCACCGCACCACACTGCCTTTTATGTTGACAAGAGAAAAGAAGCGCGGTGCTCTTTTTTTATGTCACTATAGGAAACGACTGAATCAGCTGGTCTGTTGTGCGCGAGTGTTGCTGTCTATGTTGTTATAATTGTAATATACAGAATAACATTGTGATATCCATGATTTGTAAAGTAATATGCCTACAGCTCTGGCTAACTTGAAACTGCGACCACAAGTTTCTCCTCCCTGATTAAAAAGCATTAAAATGCCCTTCTCAACGCAAAAAGTGAGTTCAGTGATCGGCCCCTTATGCAGCCAATTTTAAAAATATATAAAATAATATTTTTTAATCGTTTAACTGATACCATTAATCGGTTACAAACGCACCCTTTCGGTTAACGGTTAATCAGTTATTTTGAGCATCCCTAATATAAACTCAAGTGCATGTATTCAGACTTCTTTTCCTTAAAACATGGTAATCTTTAAATCGGCGGACGTTTATATACACTGTGTCAGAGTAAAAGAGTTATACTGTACCTATTTTGAGGACACTTTGAATCCTCATATAGTAAGAAACCGTTGAAGCGTCTTCATCTTGTCTCAAAAGAACAGCTTTATAGACTGTAAAAATGGAAAACAACAACACTTTATTAGATAATAATTCAACAAGGAATGAGAAAAATGCTGAAAACATTCACACTAGCTGCAGTGAAACAATAAGCATGTTCAGAACAATCCACAAACTCAAAAATAATAAGTTACCGTAATTGATTTTCGATTCACAGGCTTTCTTATTACGATGAGCCTCCAGAATTTTCTCCTTCTTCTGAAGACTGCAGTTTTCTGTATCAGCAACGAGCAGAGAAATGAACATTTTCATGATTAACAGCATCCTTTTCTATCTCGTTTGAATTATTTCACAATAAATATTAAATACCGTACCTTCTGCACACTGACAGACATCGTTCTTACAGATTTTCTGAAGGGCTCCTTCCTTTCTGGTGGGATGATAAAACTTCACACAGCGATTTTCTGAACAGAGAAGAATTAATAACATTACACTGGTCAAAAAGGCATTGTACTGTAGCATTTAAGATATTACAGCAAGCAGCACTGACAATAAGTGCAAAAGAAGTCTTAAGCACTGAAAATATATCAGTTTTTACAGTGATCATGTTTTTTTCTTATTTTAAATGAACTGTAATTAATTCATTTGTGTAGGATTGCAGTTCTTCTATTTTATAAATATGATACAACAATTGAGAGACCAAAAATTCTCTGTTTCTATGGATTTATTTGGGGTTTTAATATTTGGTTTATTCTATAAAGGTGTGATAACATTTCCTTAGAAATTTATAATGTTATTTAGAGCATTTTTATGTGTGCGGATAGAATAAAATTTATATTAACATGTAGGAGCTCTGATAAATGTGTATTATGTGAAGAAATAACTAGCTTGTTTTTATTATTAAACAAAATACAGTTTAAAAATAACTTTTTTAAAAATGTGGTACTGTTTCTATGCAGTCATTGAAGAAAAAAAAAAAAAAAAGATTTGTAGATTCTTATGTAAATAAACTGAAGAGGCGGGAAAACAGCATGCGTGACAGTGACATCATGAGCAGAGAGAAATGTTCAGGAGATGAGCTGGTTTCAAACAACTGTACACTTATTTTGGTACTCAGGGCTTCTGGTAGTACCTAGAATATCAAGTCGAGTAAAGGAGGTCGAGCCTTTTCATTTATGGCCCCTAAACTCTGGAATAGCCTTCCTGATAATGTCCGAGGCTCAGACACACTCTCGCAGTTCAAAACTAGATTAAAGACCTATCTTTTTAGCAAAGCATACACTCAGTGCATCACTTAGCGATATGACACACAGGATTTTGCTTCTTGTTTTTATACACTATGAACAGCAGCTACGCTAATTATTCTCCTTATTCTGTATTTTCACCTGGGGGTACTCATCCAGAGGCCCTCAGACTATGCAGTACCACTGATGCGATCCAAGACCAGCAACGAGATGATCCCAAGGTTTTTATAATCCTAGACCAGGCCATATCCTGAGCAGCTGCTGTGGTGGTCATGGAAGAATGGAGAGCATCAGACTGATTCCTGTGATGCTCCATGGACAGACGAGTCTTCGCTGAGGTCCAGCTTCCTGCGCCTAGACTGCAGCTCTGCACAAGATGTTTGGCCAGAGGAGAAATGGTCGTGCCCAACTGAGCCTGGTTTCTCTCAAAGTTTTTTTTTAAATCTTCACTTTCGCCAATAGGTGAAGTTTTTTCCTCGTCGCTGTCGCCTCTGGCTTGCATGATTCGGGATCTGTAGAGCTGCGCATCAATGGATTTGCTCTTCAGTGTTTGGACTCTCAGTAGTGATTATTAACCCACACTGAACTGAGCTAAACTGAACTGAACTGAAGCTCTGAAAACTGAACTGACACCTTTCAATTCACTATATTCTTCTATGTGAAGCTGCTTTGACACAATCTACATTGTACAGTATAAGCGCTATACAAATAAAGATGAATTGAATTGAATACTGTTCCTACACAAAAATATTTTGGGGTAACTTTTGCAAATTTGTGATTGAGTTTATATATTCCAATTTTTCTTTGTTTAGGGAAAATGTGTTATTTGGTTTTATTGATACAGACAATAATACTGAGAAAGCGTTCTACTTCATAAATCTTTTACTTTTACTTGCTAAATATCACATCCATAAATGCAAATTCTCCAACAATAAACCGCTTTTTAAGGTATTCATAAAAGAACTGAAACAATATTTTGAAACACTTTCCGGTTCAGGAAACACTAAGGCTAGGAAAACATTATCTAGTCATGCCCTGTTTAAAATTCCCCTGTAACATCAGTACTTCATTTTTTAATTAATTACACTCTTAATATTTTATTATTATTTTAGGCTTTATATGTATTTCTTGTTTAACTTATTATATATATATATTTATTTCTTCTTTGCTGTTTTATCCCCCTGGAATCCTCAATGTTCCTTCTATAGTTCACAATGAATGTTTCATTATACTGTAACAATTGCTGACCGTTATTTAAAAAAAAAAAAAAAAAAGAAAAAAAGATGAGCTAGTTTTATCTAATGGTTTCACATGACAGTGACAGCCGGTAACAACAACAACAAAAGACCATTCAAACTGTAATTTGCCTCAATTTACAGCGAATATGATCTTTCCAGCGATCGCAAGAATTCTGTGAGTATCAAACGCACGCATGCACGCGCACACACACACACAGACACACAGTTTACAGCCATCTAAACAGAAACATTGGATAGGCTTTGATCTGTGATTTACTTACCGTAACGACTAAACTTAGTTTACTTCGTATTTACGACGTTTTAACACACAAGGACATCCCAAATCAGGTTTTGTCAGCCAGGTTTACCTCAGGTTATCGGTAAGCACGCACATCTCCGCAAAGCGCGCCAAACTGTAACGGTTTCCCCCATTTTATAACTAAATCGTAATGAAAGCGCAAAAGTAGGGCAACTTTTTGAGAAGCATTTGTAGTTGCGGTCTGGTTAGCTTTGTTTATTAGTGGACTGATGAAATCTTGTGCCGTTATTGTCAGGCAGCTGGAGTGTTTGCATGCACATTATTTTCATACAGTACCTATAGAGTAATATTCATATACAGTGACTGCTGCTGGCTGAAGAAAACCTCCGTTCATAATCCTGTGCAGCCTGAAGGCAACCCTGTCTTTCCTTGTGTGAGAAATCTGTAAATGCAAATAGCAGACGTTAAGATTAATTTATAGCCTAAAACATAAATATAAATAAGATAAATTGAATATATAGCCCCACCAACTAATAAGTAAATACGTATGCATATATGTATACCAATGTGGAGAAAACTATTTCTAAAGTATCTTAGTATTCTGTTTGAAATATGTAAAATGCATTGGTTACTGGCTTGATAGCATTAGTAGTGTATTTAAAAATATCTAACTGTCTAGCTATATACTTATATATATACTTATATTCCAGTTAACACAGTATCTTATTATTATCTATAGCAATCTTTTTTCCTTAGTCCTCTTCAGTTTAAGACAGATTTAAGATATGACAGGAATAATTTTTCAGCACTTTTTCTTATGGTGTTCAGAGTAAAGCTGACACAGAGACCTTGTCCAGGTAGATTATGAGGGATCCTCGCTCTGAAAGCTGCTTGTTCATCTCAAATTTCTGAATCAGCTTGTCTCGTCCAGTGGACAGCTAAGAGGAACAGAAAGTCAGTACGAGAGCTTCTGGCAACTTTTCATTTCAAGCTTTTATGAAAGTTAAAACACTCCAAGCAGATTGCATATACTGTATGCAAGTTTATTTCATTATAGCAGGAGCAAATATGTTGACACTGAAAAGGCGATCCATACCGCCTTCAGATCATTCTCATCCACAACAAATCCTGTCAGTAATGATACGTCCAGTATAGACATGGTGGCGTCTCTGTCAGCAGAAAGATATCTGTGGGGCCATAGCAAACGTGAGATTTCTACAGCATTAACAGAACTGCAAAAACAAGAGATTCAGTATACAGTTGAAGTCAGAATTATTCGCCCCCCCTTGAATTTTTTTTCTTTTTTAAATATTTCCCAAATGATGTTTAACAGAGCAAGGAAATTTTCACAGTTTGTCTGATAATATTTTTTCCTCTGGAGAAAGTCTTATTTGTTTTATTTTGGCTAGAATAAAAGCAGTTTTGAATTTTTAAGAACCATTTTAAGGTCAATATTTTTAGCCCCTTTAAGCAATATTTTTTCGATAATCTACAGAACAAATCATCGTTATACTGTTCAATAACTTGCCTAATTACCCTAACCTGCCTAATTAATCAAAGATAAAATAAATCAGTTATTAGAAATGAGTTAATAAAATTATTATGCTTAGAAATGTGTTGAAATCGTCTCTCCGTTAAACAGAAATTGGAAGAAAAAATAAACAGGGGGCTAATAAATCGGGGTGGCTAATAATTCTGACTTCAACTGTATCTACTAAACTCTTCCTTCATCTAATTAAGCGGAAACAAATTAAGTAAAGTACAAGTAAAGTAATATGCAACTGAACTGACCAAAACACTGGTTAAACTATAGTTAGCTATACAATTCCTATCTGAACAATTATTAACAATACTTTAACAATTGATCACTGTACTAAAAAAGTATAGTAGATTTTAATGACAATAAAAGAAGCATCATTTAAAATGGCATTTATTCACCCACCTGGTGTTGATAGTGAGTTTATAACTCTCAACTGCTCCCTGATATCTCACTAAAATAAAAGAAAGACAAATTGTGTGTTATTTTCCAAAAGCATCTGCTAAATAAATAAACGTTAACAAGACTGTAATGTAATTTGGTCAATATGACAAAACCAGTAGAGCATATTTATAAAAAAAAAAAAAAAAAAAAAAAAAAAGCGAAATATTGTTTTACTGAATTATTTTTTATTTTACATCAAGAATAACAGGAACATTGAAAGTTACTCTCTTAAAAATAAACTAAATTATAATAAAAGTTTCATTAAATACTTTATATATTAAAAGTTTAATATATTCTTAAATAGAGATGCCCAAACTAGGGTCCACAGGCTAAAGATTGCCCGTGGTAACGTTTGATTTGGCCCGCCATGCGGGAGAACAATGGGTATGGTTTTGATATTGTGAATTCAAATTTAACGTGACCCTTTTTTGTTTATTTTATTGTTAAAAGCGAACTGAAATTAAATGTGTCAATTAAATGGTGTAAATTAATCTGATTTAGTTTAATTGTACATACTGTAACCAGACAATGCAGAGAATTTAGTGAGAAAATAAAGTCAAAGGCAGATTCTAAGACTAGTGTATTCACCATTGAACTCGCACTGATCATCAACTGGCGGCCCGCTGAGCCGTTCAATCTAGCTTTAATAGTGGTCCACACTATTAAAGCAACTAAAAATAACAACAACTGAGTCTCCTGTCAGAATAACCACCATTTATGACTATATTTAGGCTTCACTTCGAAATGAGGACAGACTCAGACAGACTATGCAGCGTTAAGCATTTATTGTTTCAAACAGGTTTTAGTGTAAGTAAAGACTGGGTGGGGTGTAGGCGGAGTGCGTGCGATGTGTGTGTAATGAAGAGCAAGGAGGGATGCGGTGGAGAGAGGTGCGTGACGTATTTGAGGAGCGGGAGAGAGACCGTGATTTCCGGGACATTATCATTCGTTTGTGGATATCCGTGAGTCTCTATGCATTTGCGGGAGACTCACAGAACTTGGGATGTCTGCCTCATGACTAAAAAAAGGAGGAAAAACTATCTGGCACAACTTAAAATAGCATGGTGAATAAATAACCTGGTACCAGAACAAAACAGGTCACAAATAATGTTCGCACATCAAATGAAACGTTAAGTGGGCTTGAATTCAAATCACAACGCTGAAACGGGCTCCTCACAGTGTTACATTTCCCCTTGTTGACTTAGCCTAATTGAGTTAAGGCAAAATATCTATCACACCTAGTGGTTGACTGTGGTATAGGTGATGGGGGCCTATATCAAATGCCTTCAGTTTTGTAATGAAATTGAAAAAGTATAAACATTAAACATAATGTTAAGCCAAAATGAGATTTTATTTGATTTTCTTCTTGGGGGTCCGGCCCCCTGGCCCCCTGGCCCTCTGACAAATATAGTTGATGACCCCTGGTTTATAGTATTATTGCAATAAGTTATCATTTAAAAAGCATTAGTTAACACAATTTAAATTAATGTTTTCTGTTTATTTTGAAAGATTATGAAATTAATTAGGAAATTACCCATGGCAACTTTAATTTATTATAGTTTGGTATATTTATCTTCGGCCCACGACTCGCGATGATATTTGGATTTTGGCCCTTCATACGAAAAAGTTTGGGCACCCCTATTTTAACATCTTAACCTCTAAATGCCACCAGTGTCAGGCAGAATAAATGATACAAAATGATAACAAAGTCTAACCTGCATTGTCCTTTTCAAAAGTCAGCTCCAACTCAAAGTTCTTGCAGGTGCTGCTGCTCTCTTTTGGCTTTGCATAATATTCAGTCACAACCTGCAGAGGAGAAAACTGTTAAAAGTCCTGCTGCCGACAGCATCTAAAGCCTGATATATAAGTGTATTCTCAGTGTTTAGCTCTGATTATTCCTTTCATCAGTCACTCACGGTTACAGAAGCGTCACCAAAACCCTTCGAACTGATGGTGATTCCTTTGTTAGAGGGAATCTGTTGAGGAAAAAAAAATATAGAATTAAGATGATTAATATAGAATTTACAAATACTGACATACAGGATTTAGGCGCCACATTGAACATGCTTTTTGTGATGAGAGATGCCTTTTTGAATGGTTTTCTAAATGGCCGCAAATTGCCGTTATGCATCTGCAGTTGTGCAGAAAAAGTGCACTGTCACTCCTGTTTTTGTCCAATCAAATGAAAGCAGAGAAAGAGTTTCCGTTGAGATGACAGCAGTGTTTGTGTTGTAAAGACAATTACGGAGACTTTAAAATGGAGGAAAGACTAGTAGTCGCCGTTTTGAGTTATCCGGAGCTGTATGACTTCTTTTGAGGGTCTGTGTGAGATATACACACTAGATATCGCATACGGACCCCGAGCATGCATCAATAGCTCCGCCACATTTGTACAGTGCTCCCAGTACAAATGTCATTCAACCGCACTAGTCAAGACTAAAGCCAATGTGAAGATGCTGGACTTTAGCGCTGTGTACGGGTGTAGTAACGAGCAAACAAAGAAAACAAAGCACAAAGGCAGAACACTTGGTAAGATTTAATTTAAGTTTTTATATGTTACGAACTTTTGTGCTACACAAGTATTGATGATAATACAGTCTCTTACTGCACTGATCATAAGGAAAGTAGCACCAACTCGCACTAAATACTAGGCTTATGCTAGTTTGGGTGAATAAAATTAGCAAACAATGTAAATGAAATATGACAACACAATGCTGCGGTGCCAGAAACGTGTATTATTGTCAGCTAAGTGAACGAGTCGTTCATAACGGTTCATATCGCTCCCTCTGTTAGAATGAGAAGTGAAAGCAGGAGAGGGGGTGTGTTTCAGCACACGGATTAGATCAAATTTAACAGGGAGGGAGGATAATACATTTCCATGCACACAAACACACGCTCTTTGTCGGCAATGTCCGTGCGATCACATGTCCATTGATGTGGAAAAGTTTGGTAAAATTATAATCTTCGTAAATTGAAAAACATATTTGCATACTGACAACCGGGAAAACTCCTGATCATAGATATATGTGTATATATCTTTGGCTCTGGATAGCCACAGTCCTCCACTGCAACTTGGTCCCACATTCATTTCAAAGGAGCACTACCCTGTACTAAAATGACGGCTCTATTGACGCATTCCTTCCAATAGACAACAACAGCGTAGGCGACATCTAATGTAAATATCTATGTATGTACCCAAGCACTCCTTTTCTCTCTCTCCCATGAGATGGTACACTTCTCACTCTTTATCAATGACAGGCAGAGAGCACTTGCTCTGTTCATTCTTTATTATTTTGCAGTTTTTGCTAATATTACAATTATAACAATAACAACAGCAGTGCTCGGACACAATACACAGCTGATTCCGGCGCCTAGACGGCAGCTCTGCACAAGACGTTTGGCTATAGGAGAAATGGTCATGCCCAACTGAGCCTGGTTTCTCTCGAGGTTTTTTAATTCTTCACTTTCGCCAATTGGTGAAGTTTTTTCCTCGCCGCTGTCGCCACTGGCTTGCATGGTTCGGGATCTGTAGAGCTGCGCATCGATGGATTTGCTCTTCAGTGTTTGATCTCTCAGTAGTGAATATTAACCCACACTGAACTGAGCTAAACTGAACTGAACTTAAACTCAGTTCAAAAATTGAACTGACACGGTTTCAATTTACTATAATCTTATATGTGAAGCTGCTTTGACACAATCTACATTGTATAAGCGCTATACAAATAAAGGTGAATTGAATTGAATTGATTCAGTGGTTGCCTAGCAACATAAAATGTGCAGCGCACTACTTTTTTTTCCTCTCAATAAAAAAATGCAGTGCGTTTCGCCTCATGCCACAGCCATATCACCCTGCAGCCCAAGACCGGTTACTCACTGAAGCTAAGCAGGGCTGAGCCTGGTCAGTACCTGGATGGGAGACCACATGGGAAAACTAGGTTGCTGTTGGAAGTGGTGTTAGAGAGGCCAACAGGGGGCGCTCAACCTGTGGTCTGTGTGAGTCCTAATGCCCCAGTAAAAGTGAAGGGGACACTACACTGTCGGTGGGCGCCGTCTTTCGGATGAGACGTTAAACCGAGGTCCTGACTCTCTGTGGTCATTAAAAATCCCATGGCGCTTCTCGTAAAGAGTAGGGGTGTAACCCCGGTGTCCTGGCCAAAGTCCCTCAATCGGCCCTTACCCATCATAGCCTCCTAATCATCCCCATCCACCGAATTGGCTCTATCACCGTCTCTTCACTCCACCAATAGCTGGTGTGTGGTGAGCGCACTGGCGCCGTTGTCCTGTGGCTGCCGTCGCATCATCCAAGTGGATGCTACACACTGGTGGTGGTGTGGAGAGACCCCCCTCATGATTGTGAAGCGCTTTGGGTGTATGGCCATACACAATAAATGCGCTATATAAAATACACATTACATTACATTACATTACATTACATTCTCAGAATGTTCTTAGAATGTAAAGAACTTTGAAGTTTTGAAAGTTAGATTCTAAGTCGTCCTTTTAAGTTTCCGTTAAGACCAGTTTTGCATCTCCATGGAAACTGAAATGCAATGCAGTGTTCTAAAAAGCTCAGATATTCGAACATTCTAAAATTAGCAGTGAAACGATTAAACCAGGAAAACATTGCAAAAAGTTGCTCATAAAAGTTGGACTGTTTGACATATGGTCATTTATATTTTGCACCAAGAGAATTTGCATCAGCACTGAGTGTCAGATGGGGCTGTGGCGACCCCAGATTAATAAAGGGGCCGAAAAGAAAATGAATAAATGAGTGTCAGATTCAGTAAACTGAACATGGGGTTCACTGTCAGAGATTTGTCGCTCACATTGCATCACAGAATCTCTGATTATAAATGGGCTTTATTGTAAAATGTATATTTTGTGAATGTGATGTAAATGTTCTTTCAATTACATTTATATAATGTTCTCAAAGCTTAACTTTTGATTGGTGATCTATTGATGCTCTATTGAATGTTATGTAATCATGTGTAAAAATAAGCTTGTATAGTAGTACATTTTATTCAGCATTCAAGAAAACGGGTCACTTTAATGATTGTAAGTATTGAAAATCACTTTCCAACATTTCACAGAAAAGATTGGTTGACTGGAATCTTACAATCCAAATTTTTGCTGTCTTGTTCCTGATTATAATTTGAATTAAATATAAAAATATACAAATTGTAGGCTTTTGTGCACATTTATTTGAAATCATAAATAGTCTCAAGTGAGATTTCAATGCTGCTTTGACCACTGAACTAGAAAAGGTCCACAGTTTCCTCAGAAATCTGCTCACCATAATCATAGAACTCTGTGAAGGTTATTATTAGTGTCAGCTTTCAGCACAGACGCACCTTCGCTGTTTGTGAGAGATGATCGTTGTTTTTGCTGAAGGTGAACACAGTTGGCCGAACACCTTCCACATGGATGGACAGCTCCAGGTCCAGCTGCTTTATATTTTTCGCATGAATCCTGTACTCAGCGACCGCCTGGAACACCATGATGGTGGCCTGGGATGGAGATAAGAGACACAATTAAGTTTATGTTATGTTTTTTATTTGTGGGGATGTAACAGTTTGTTCCACTCATGATTGGCAATTTCTTTTGAGATGGACAATATCGTATCATTTGCAATATACTGGTGAAAATTGCACGTCATGATTTTGTCAAGTACAATGTGATCCTAGATTAACATCTATGTTGATCCTGGAAGATCATTTTTGTTGGAGAATGTAATCCATACCTATTCCCTACCCCAAACCCAACCATAACTCTAAACTATTCCCAAAATCAGAGGTGAATAATAGTTGGATAACAATCATGTAGAAGTGCGTAAACCTAACCGTAAGCCTAAACTTAACATAAACTGTAAACGTATTGCGTAATTCTGATTGGCTGATTGGAATGTTGTTCTAGGATCAACGCAGATGTTAATCCATAGATGTTATTGTCCTACTTGGTGAAATTAGGTTGGCGGATAAATTCTCCTCACAATAAAAATCTCTGCATGAAAGACTCATGACTGGCAGAATAACCTGCTGCTTTGTCTTCAGTATGATAGGAAATTAAATATGAAAGTAATGTGGAGGATGTGATGAGATGATTGACAGGGTACGTAACTAAGCAATAGAGAGCGGCGGTTGTTTAATGAAGAAATAGTTTGTCCCAAAACCTGCATACTCTTTTGTTACACACTCAAATGTTTTTATTTGACCTATTTTTAAGACATATAATGAGTGGTGGATTTAGGCATGAGCAATATGGGCAATCGCCCAGGGCGGCATCTTGCTGGGGGCGGCACACACTCACACAGAGACAAAAAAAGTGCCCCAGTAAAAGCTTTGAGATAAGATTTACTTTATGCAAGTGTATAGAGTAGTTATCTAATAATAAATACATTAGGGGCTATTCACATTTGGCATCTTTTGCACATGAAAGTTTGTTATTCTTTATGTGCAACCAAACAACACTGCTGAAAACAAATTGACGCATGTGCACAGAAAGCCATTCCCACGTGCCTCACACGCGCTGCTCCTTGATCCCGGTTGTTTACATGCACGACGATTTGCGTCGAGATGCAAGTCGACAAAACTAAAGTTTATATAATATGATGATGATGTTACTTTGACTAAGCATGGCTATGAAGCAGAAAGGAAGAATAATGAGTCAGGGAGGTACCTAAGACAACATAACATTAATTCTGGGGTCTTTCATAAAAGTCGGGTCTAAAACAACAGATAATTCTAAAAAACATATACTTTTGGTTTTCTATTGAACTGTCATAATTAATTTTCATGCAAAAGTCTTAGAATATTACTCCAGTTGTGTCTTTACATTGTTTTTCAGTTACATTTAGGATTGATTTATGTAATTTTTTAGAATAATAGCTGTATAATAATAATAAACAAATTGTTATATTTATTGAAAATAAATAAATATTTTTAAATGTATTTATAATAATTATTTTAAATGTATATATTTGAAAATATTTATCTAAATATATTAAATATATAATCAGTCAACCACATAGTGTCTTTATTTCTTAGGGCAGGACTCGACAGTTCGACCATTTCGCTCGCATTTGCGACTAAAAATAGAACTGAAAAATTTATTCAGTCGCACATGTGCGATTTTCTTTTTTAATAAGCTCGATTGATGACTTAAATCCTTCGACCACGGTAAAACAACATGCTCTTCACGCTAATTTATGGTGGAAATCTATTGTGACTGTAGCACATGCTGACGCTATCAACAACAGCACATCCCTACTGGTTTATTTACTTCACGTCAAGCGGTCTTTATATTGTTTTGTATATGTTGCAAAGCAACGAATGGCACCGAATGGCGGCATGTCGCACAACGTGCGAGCCTCAGAAAACGTCTAGAATTCGGCCATGCATGGCATATCGTGGCACTTCCAGTGTAAGACCCAATTCAACACCAGCGCTTCCCACACAAAAGACTTTACCTGGGCGGCCCGGTTCTGTGTTCGCGAGAAACTGAGAACACTCCGCCACAGACTCACGTGCTCTGCATGCAGACCCACGGAGACGCGCTGCATACAGAACTGCTGTTCTGACATTGGTAGCAGCTTTGAGAAGAGCGTGAGGAAGAGCGTGATTACTTTGGGGCAGAAGGAAACTTGGTTCAAGCCTCAGCTGGGTCAGTTGGCATTTCTGTGTGGAGTTTGCATGTTCTCCCTGCGTTTATTAACTTAACAATAACTCCCTATTTCTGCTGCCCAGTGTGAAAGATACTTTTTTTAACTCAAAACTGGATCAAAAATTGAACAAGAAGCTGTCTAGGCATGTCCACAACTGAAGACTTGATTCAGATCAGTTTAGAGAGGCCTTCATTACAGCAATTTGATCCTGCTGTGGACCGCTAGCTAATCTCCATACAGCTTAAATTCATTCATTCATTCATTTTCTTTTCGGCTTAGTCCCTTTATTAATTAGGGGTCACCACAGCGGAATGAACCCCCAGCTTATCCAGCACATGTTTTACGCAGCGGATGCCCTTCCAGCTGCAACCCATCACTGAGAAACATTCATACACACTCGTTCACACACACAGACAATTTAGCTTACCCAATTTACCTGTACCACATGTGTTTGGACTTGTGGGGAAACCCACACCAACACGGGAGAACATGCAAACTCCACACAGAAACGCCAACTGACCCAGCCGAGGCTTGAACCAGTGACCTTCTTGCTGTGAGGCGAATGTGCTACCCACTGCGTCGCCACATCTTAAATTATAAATAATTATTAAATACTATTTAAGCGCTTATTAAGTAGAATAAAACCTGTTGTACTTATGTTCAAATGAATGAAACTGCTTTGCTTCTAAAGATCTCCTTGTGTGCATTTATTAGGCAAAAACACTATTTACTTTATATATTTTCACTGCGCTCCTAAAATTCTTTAATGTGCTCCTAAATTTTTCAACTTAGGAGCACATGTGCTACTCCTGAAAAAAGTAAGTGTCAAGCCCTGTAGGGGAAGGGGGAAGGGGGATGTTTGGGGTGGTTTCGCCCAGGGTGCCATTTAAACTAGAATCGCCACTACATATAATTAGGTAAATTGGGACAGAGCATCTCTTTTACTTTTGAGCATTATGGTCTGTTGCATATTAATCTTGCACAAGCATGCAGTGTTTGATGTAAAGCACTGACCTGAGTGGTGCCGTACCCTCCGTTGTACTGCCTCTGGTTGTTGAGCCAGTTTACAATGGGAGCTGTGTTCAGGTAATCATTCAATTTAACAAGAGCCAGAAGCGCGTAGGACGAAGCCTCCAGAGTAAAGCTGCTGCTTCCAGGAACAGGCCAGTGACTTCTGTCTGTGTAGCATTCATTTAAACAGGTTTTACTTGTATGGGACATATTGTAACCGCACAGATTATACCTAAGCAGCGATATAGACATCAGACACGTTTCATTTTCAGCATTTTGTTTTCAGTGTTGAGAACTGTCAAAAATGCATTGCTTTATGATCAGGTAAAACTAATTGTTCATATAAATCCAAAAAGACTGTATGTTTACCTGCGGAAGCTTTACTCATCAGCACTTGCTTGTTGAGAGAGTTTGCATTGGCTAAAGCGTAAGATGCCATGGCCACTGCGTAGGGATTGACCAGTCCAGGCAACTGAGATTTAAGGTAGGCAATGGCTTTATATATGCTACTGTCAAGACTCTAAAGTGGAAGAAAAACAAGGCAACATTATTGCATAAAATATAATGGAGATGTAGTGACAGATTAATGGAATGAACCATTGATATTAAGTTGTGAAGCATTCAGCTAGACTCACCGAGACACGGCCAATGCAATGGCTCCTTCCCTCCTGCAGGGCAATGGTCACAAACGCTGTCATGGACGCTTCTGAGTTGCTCCCGTGAACGTTCCCCTGTCACAGCGAGTGATTTCAGAAATGAGTAAAGATCAGGTCAACAGCAAAGTTTAGCAAATGAAATCCCGCCATTTCAGCGGGTAAAGAAGGAACTTCTTGAGACTTCAAGAAATTGGTTGTGCTAAAGACATCTTGGATAAAACTAGTCCAATTTTGGGATGTCAATGAAAATTTAATAGATGTTAATCAGTTGTCCAAAAAGAAACCAGTCACCAAATACACAGGAATGAATGACTACACATGTAAAAATTGATGATTAGTCTGTTTTTTCGACCATTGTTTTGTAAGATGGCTAAACCTCTCCAGAATGTCAGATCCTGAGAGCTGATATGGAATTTCATGAGATGCAATAAAACAACAAACTTTCTGGTCTGAGAAGATAAGGAAACCAGCTGTTCAACTGTTCCATTCAAATCATCCTGATTAAATCTTCCTGACTGTATGACTTTGACAGGATCAGGGAAGAATGCAGGAATGCACCCTTCTCCTTTCACCCTAAGCCCCCCTTCTTGACCTTTAAAGGGCCACGAAACCCCCTGTCTCAGCAGGGTGTTTTCACACCTCTGTTTTGAAAAAAGTCAGGAAAGTTGGGCGTGTCCAGCTCTGGGAGTGTGGGAGTGTCGGGGGAGGGAAAGAGGATAAGATTTTGCATAGAAGGGAGTTAACATTTGGGCGCGCGCTAAGTTTGACAGGAAAAACAAACACACAGAGGCTGATTTGATACGGCGAATAAGAGAAAAAAACCCTCCGCATTTCTCTGTAACTTATGTACTCGGTAGGTAGCGTCATAAAGCCGTGTGTGTATAGACTATCCTGTCACAAATTGCAGCGAAAATCCTGCACGACAGGAATAGTTTGTGTTTACATGTTTACACTCGGAGAGCAGCATTTAGACAAAGGGCACTCCACTGCAAACACTTACCAAATCTGTAGACAGACAATCAAACTGGAGCTGTGTCTTTTTATTAAAAGGAGACGAGCAGCAAATCCGGATTTCACCATTTCCAGATAAGAAAAAGCTCTCGGGTAAAAAATGTTCCTTACAAAAGCGTTTCTGTCGCGTGTCGCGTGCACTGTAATCCACACGTGAGTCCAGCTGCTCTCTCATAAAGGGAAAATGAAAACAAAACCTTCGTTGCAACACACTAATAACACCTACGAATTTTGTCTTAAAATTCTTGTACTTTCACTTGTTTTGGCAACACAACGTGGCGTCTCTCTGCCGTCTGAACGCTGTAAACAGGTAAACAGTCTCCGGAGCTATCATGCATATTACTGAAGTTTCACGTCATACACAATAGAGCACGCTAATTGGTTTGAAGCACGTCTTTCTCATGAATTAATACTGCACACTCAGATACGTAAGAACGGCCTAGAAAAGACAGACAGCCACTCTCCAGCTGGATTTACACCTATGTATCTCATGGCCGTGACGCAGCTTCAAAAATTAGTTTCAAACCGGAAGAACGAATTTGCTCAAAATAACGCAAAAACAACCTATTTTCACTCTTTAGTGCAATATATGAGTCCTAATAGTGTTTATAGCAGCGTGGGACACATATATGACTGTCAACAGCTCAAAAAATGTGTTTTGGTGTTTCGTGACCCTTTAAGCAGATCATTCACAGTCCATATAAAATGTCCAAGGTTTTAATATGATGTATGTTATAGCACTGTATTCATGTTTGGTATCATTTTAAATGTCTCTGTGTGATTGGTAAAGTGGTCTTAATTTCACTATAACATTTCATTTGTATATATTGATTTGGTTTTTGACTTTGATAAAATCTCTGCCAGATGCTCCCCCCCTCTAGAGATGATTAACATCTCAAATACACTAGGCAAGGGTCTCTGTGACACTTCTATTGTCTTGAATTGATGGCTGTTTGTTCTGAGTTGAGTATATGAGGTAAAGATGTGATATGGCTCGTTGGAATCTTGTAGCCAAGAGACCCCGTTGCAGCAACTCTGAGACATATGCTGCAATGTATTTCTCAGGTCAGGTATGCATCTCTAACTCTTGGATTTATCCTTGAGTAATGGATGTTATATTGTTACAGTATCATCTCTGAATTGGCTTTATGATTGTTTTATTATATAGTTGGCATAATACAATTTTACCTGACGAATAAAATGTTAAGTTTTGACTCATTCTGAATTCTCCTGAAATCTTTTTATATCCAGTAGATTACGTGGAGTCTTACGCTACCTTTATGAGTGGCATAGTTACTTGATTATTAGACGCATAGACTATACGAAGCAGTTTGGCGAGATAGCATGAAGATCTTTTAATTATTTAATCACTGAAGCTAGTAAGATGCATTGGGCTTGACTAAGTGAGCTGTTCTTTTAGGATGCGTGAGCAGTTGGCAACCAGCCTATTTGAATATTAGTTATTGAATATAATTTCAGAGTGTCGACATACTGTCCGTGAGAAGACACGCAAACCTGGGGCGTGAAACTCTGAGCGGCGTTTGGTCCCTAATGAACGTATAAACTGAAGAGTATGGGAACAGATAGATCAAAACTCTAAATAAGTCATAAATGATTATTGTGATCCATTCCTATAATTAGAAATACAGTCTAAATATTACGATCACTTAAAATTGGAGTCAGATTAAATTCGGAGCTAAAAATCAAATATAAATAAACTCTCATAAATAACAGAATTCTTTTCAGAGCCACTGGAAAAGCCTTACATGCATTTAACCTTCGACCATGCTGTTAGTTTCGTCATTGGGCTAATAGATGGACTTTTACAGTTTGATGTATATTATTTTCACTAACAGCCCAAATGTAGCCTTGTTTTACCCAAGATGTCTCTGATTGGATCTTTACAACACAACAAAAAGTTTGCTGAGCAGTTTGAAGGCTGTTGCATAAAATATCAGGTTTGATTTCAGCAACAACCAGGGCCAGAAAGTAGGGCTGCACGATTAATCGAAAAAAGATCAGGATCTCAATTTGACCCCCACACGTCATCTCTACAGCATCTCTACGATGCAGCCAATTATATTTTCAAGTTCAGGAGAAGCATAAAGGAGGTCTTCGCAATGTTGTACATGCACTGCTCAGCAACATGGACACCTCCAAATGATGTTGAAACAGTCACATACTGTATTTATAAGGTATAATTCACGCCAAAATGCATTTTCAGCCACGAAATCACATGTGAGCTGATGCACTGTTTGTTTACTACTGTGTTGTGCATGAAAATAAATGTTTAACAGTGGCAGTATAACTACTCTAGCCTATATAACGTTCAATATAATGCATGAGGCAATCTGATATTGACAAATGTCTCATTTGACCAGTGAAAAAAAGGTGGTGTGATGGATGGCGGAGGGGGGTCGCGGATGAAAAGTGAGAGAGGCAGGGGTGTCGCGGACGACAGTGAAGAGGGTTTGGGAGTCGCGGAAGAAAGCGAAAGTGAACAGTGGACGGGGGAGGAGGGCGGTTGAGGAGGGGGATCGGTAAAATGAGGTGTCAGATCAGATTTCAAAGGTGCCAGATCCGGATGCGGCGTGTTCCGGCACAAATTAAGCCCTGCCTAGGCCTAATATTATTTTTGTTTTACTATATGTTTGAGAAATAAAAATAATAACCTTCCCATATTAACCTTTATTTTACACCTACAGAAAATCGTGATCTTGATTTTATCGTGATTCTCAATTTAGCCAGAATCCCTAACAGAAAGAATCTGCAGACTATTTCTGCAACAACAAAAAAATTGTAAAAACAAAATAAAAAAAAATCGGATTTTATGTGAAATGGTAAAAATTAACACATGAAAAAAAGGAACTTTTATTTAAGGTTTACAATGAAAATCCAATTACAATCACTTGTTTGGTACACGGTAGCTCAGTGGTTAGCACTGTTGCCTCACAGCAAGAAAGTCGCTGATCCGAGTCCTGGCTGGGCCAGTTGGCATTTCTGTGTGGAGTTTGCATGTTCTCTCCGTGTTGGCGTGGGTTTCCTCTGTGTTCTCCAGTTTCCTGGCTATAGGTTAATTGGGTAAACAAAACTGACCGTAGTGTATGAGTGTGTGTGAATGAGACGATGTATCCACTGTGTAAAACATATGCTGAAATAGTTGGTGGTTCATTCTGCTGTGGTGACTCCTGATAAATAAGGTGCTAAACTGAAGGAAAATGAATGAATGAATGAATGAATGGAGTGTACCGTAAGTGTCTATTATATCTATTAGAAGACAATAATATTACTATACAAACTGTATTGTACATAAATCATAAACGTACATATTATTCAGGGAACATTACTGAAATTAATATAAAAATGAATAAATCTGTATTTACATATGGAAATAAATATACTGAATGATGGACAAAAAAGTTCATGTGGACCTAGTGATAACACACCGTATAATTTCAGTCAATAACAACTTAAGTTTTCTTGTTTTCCTAAAGCAAATCTCCAGTGGGCTTCAGATCTTGTAACGCAGTGCAAACTTTATATTTTTGACCAGATTTTTTTCCATTCATCTTCCGACAAAAAAGTTGTTTATGTTCAGAATGACATGAAGGAGAGTAAAGAACTGTTTATTTGTGTGAACTTTACTTTCTGTGTTATCATTTTTTTTAAGTCTTCCTCACCGTCATTTCGCCGTGAATAACCGGGGCATCTTCTCTGAAGACTCCACTAGGCAACTGCCTGTTCATTATGAGCCACCCGAGCGCTGAGCAGATCACATTCTGGTCTATGTGTATGACATCACTGGCCATGGCAAACACTTTGGCCACATATGCCGTCAACCTTAAGAAGAAATCTGAAATTAAATCTTACACCGTGTCCGAAAAACATGCGACGGGACATTATAATACCACATACATTGAGAAGCTCAGAATAGTGGACTCCCAGTAAGACGGACAGGTAATTAATCACCATTAAACCTCAATAACATTATTAAAAGTACATGCTGAGACTGACTGATGTTCTGCACTGAGTCACAGTTCTAACGATCATCTTTATGCTAAATGTTTGCTATTTTATTTGCAAGATCTGAGGTAAATAACACTAAATGTCTTGTGACATGCTATTCGAACTCGCACTGCTAACATTTAATGGCACAGTATGTAATTTCCACCACTAGAGGGTGTGTATTCACAACAAATTTGGAGTCATGGGAGTTGTAGTCTTCATCATCCTCAGGATTCCTGCATAAATCATGTTGCATGAGTAGAGTGTTCAACACTTATTACCATGGTAGTATGAAGCGGAGTAAGTTCAGCTACCATGTCACAGAATTAGAAACTCTCTTTTACATGGAAAAGATATTTTAATGCATGTTGCAGTGCCGGGGAATGGTGTTAATCATGGCAAAAGACCTGATTGTTATTTCTTTCTAAGCAAACAGAATTAGTGAGGAATATGTTAGTTACCAGGTGCTGCTCGGCCGATGCTTCCACGCAGCAAAGGAGCCGTCAGATTTACGATATGCCAGCTCTTGGTTGTAACCTGTTCAACAAAAAAAGGGCAGAATGCAAAACAAACACTTAAGTCATACGCTAATTTGCATATTACTGACGTCATCGCGTTCTACCATTTCTGTTTGTTTAACAGCCTATGGTAAATAAATGGGGTATTTTATATTCGCACTACGCTTTATGTAAGCTTGTCAATTTAACTAAATGTATTGCTGTTTAAATACAGTATATCATTATAGATGAGTAGGGAATTTGCAGTAATCTCTCAGACAAGTTCTGAAACTCTCCCTTAAAACATCTCTGATTGTGAACAAGAATAAACGGTCAAATTAAATTGTTAAAATAAAGGAGAAGCAGATCGGGTTGACTGTACAAGGGAAATACCTTCAAACTGCCACCTGTTCTAAATCATTTGCTGTCGGTACGCTGAGAGGTGCTCTGCTCTCAGGCTGCAGGGGAGGCTCGTTGAGAAGAGTAGGGACGGTACAGTAATGGACAAACGACAGTCTATAAAAATCGCCAGTAACACACAAAAAAGTCGCTAGATTTGTCGCTAGTCGCTTTTTTGATAGTTTGTCGCGAAATTGGCAACACTAGCGCAAACTGAAGAGCGGGGAGCGGGAGGTTTAGGGAGATGGGGGCGCGCGAACTGTAGCGCGCGACCGTCACCGGAAGAGCACAAGCGCCAAGTTTCAGCCCGGACTGTACCAAAATGCTGAGGAGCGGGGGGCGGGGGAATTCCGGGAGTTTACCGGGAGACAGACCAATACGGGAGACGGGTCTGAAATACGGGAGACTCCCGGGAAAAACGGGAGTGTTGGCAGGTATGTGTTGCATACTTATTTTATATCACTCAAATGCAAACATGAACTTGTGTGTTAAATATTGGATCTGCATATATTTGCGTCACACTTTATTTTAAGGTACAATTCTCATTATTAAGAATAAACCGTTAACTATGACTTTTGCCTCAATAATCTAATAATAATCTAAATTAGCCTCTTATTTGAATAGTTATTGAAGTAGGATTAGAGATGTACAATAAGATCATGCAGAATATGTACTTTATAAGTGCTAATAAACAGCCAATGGGCTCTATTTTAAAGATCTAGGCGCAAAGTCTAAAGCACAAATGGTGCAAAAGCATTAAGGGCATGTCCGAATCCACTTTTGCTTTTCTAACGACGGAAAAATACTGTCTGTGCGCTGGCGCCTGGTCTAATAGGGTTGTGCTTATTCTCTTAATGAGTTCTGGGTGTGTTTTGAGCATAATGTGCATTAAACCAATCAGAGTCTCATCTCACATTCCCTTTAAGAGTCAGTTATGACTTTGTAGGTGGAAAAACTGAACGCTTCACTAACGAGAAAATAGTTAAACAAACCAACTGCAGCGTGAGAATAAAGAACGAGCCTCCTCCATTCGGCCTCTTTACTTTCTCTTTATTTTACTTTTACTCTTTACTTTACTCCTTTACTTTCGTGGAGTAAGGAAATGGTGGAAACTCACTCCACTGTAGACATCCATTAGCCTACATATATATTTTCGTTTGTTAAGAGCAAAGACTTGCTTTAAAACTATTTCTAAATTCAGTTCTAATATTCAGCAAATGAATAAATGAACAATAATAATGAAGTGTGGTCAAAACACTGAGTTCTATCCAAACACGCGTCCTGTTCTTATGCCCCATAGGGTGATGCAGACGTCTCCAAAACCCCACAGGTGGACAAATCTACACTTGTTTTTATAAAAACAAATATGAATATGCATATAATAAATATTACTGATAATAATTATAACACTAATATAGATTGTTATGAATAAACTGAAAAAGTGCTCCTGCGATAAGGCATGGAGGCAGTGCTTTTATACTTATGTAGAATTTTTTTTTGTAACATTTATTTAAAGATTTTTGCGTATTGCTGTACATCCTGTGTGTATTAAGCAATGTGTAAGCGTTTGGACTCGCTTAGGCAAATAACTAACACGCTCTGCATTGGACTTTAGAGCAGCTTTTAGCTGATCAATGGTGCGGTCTATTTCAGTTCCTCAAAATAGCAACAAGCCTATAATGCACCGTAACACATCTCTTTTTCAGACTAGCACACTCATGAGTCCACAACGTGGCGCAAAACATGAAAATGACTGTTGTGCTGGTCTAAAAATAGCAACAAATCGCGCCATGCATGTTTTGATGATGTAGGTGTATGATAGGGCCCAATATCTTAATAACAGGCAGGTAATAAGTCACTAGTTATTAATGAGAATTGATACTTAAACTAGTGTTACCTATATCTCCATAGATCATTTTGCATTTATATTTATTCGTTTAGGGCAACCCAGTGGCGCAGTAGGTAGTGCTGTTGCCTCACAGCAAGAACGTCGCTGGGTCGCAGGTTCGAACCTCGGCTGGGCTGGGTCAGTTGGCGTTTCTGTGTGGAGTTTGCATGTTCTCCCTGGGTTCGCGTGGGTTTCCTCCGGGTGCTCCGGTTTCCCCCACAGTCCAAAGACATGCGGTACAGGTGAATTGGGTAAGCTAAATTGTCCATAGTGTATGAGTGTGAATGTGTGTGTGTGGAAGTTCCCAGAGATGGGTTGCGGCTGGAAGGGCATCCGCTGCGTAAAAATCGTGCTGGATAAGTTGGCGGTTCATTCCGCTGTGGCGACCCCGCAAGGGACAAAGCCGACAAGAAAATGAATAAATGAATTTATTCGTTTAGCAGATGCTTTTATCCAAACAACGACTTATGAAGGAGTATAAAAGAAGCACTTCAAGCAGCAAAATATGAATGCTAAAAGTTAGTTTAGGATTTAAAAAAAAATGATATATTATTGAGTCTTTTTATGGAGTGTTTGTAGGAAAGTCTCTGGTGCATATGAAGAGAGAAAGAGTGTGTCTCTTAGGTCAATTGCTATAAGATTATATTAATTTCAGGCGAAACGGTGGCTCAGTGGTTAGCACTGTCGCCTCACAGCAAGAAGGTTGCTGGTTTGAGTCCCGGCTGGGCCAGTTGGCGTTTCTGTGTGGAGTTTGCATGTTCTCCCCGTGTTGGTGTGGGTTTCCTCCGGGTGCTCCGGTTTCCCCCACAGATCAAACACATGCGCTATTGGGGAATTGAATAAACTAAATTGGCCGAAGTGTATGAGTGTGTGAATGAGTGTGTGTGGGTGTTTCCCACTACTGAGTTGCGGCTGGAAGGGCATTCGCTGTGTAAAGCATATGCTGGATAAGTTGGTGGTTCATTCCACTGCGGCGACCCTTTATGAATAAAGAGACTAAGCCGAAGGAAAATGAATGAATGAATTATATTAATGATTTTACCTTTCCTGATGTATTCAGTAGCTGTCTGTCTAAGCCCAGCTCCCACTGTGTGCCACTGATTTGTTTTGTCCAAATAATGTGTTGCAATGACAGGCATCGTTAAGCCCATCATGTTCTGCTCCCCGCAGCCGCCGGGCTGGACGATCAGGGAGCCCATGGCCGCACCACTAATTGCCTTCTCAATGGTTATAGTGATCGTATCTCCTGAACACACAAAGAACATGACATACTGGTAAAAACTAGGCGTGTGTTTATTTTACAAATGTACAGTAGATGTCATAGACGTCACCTATTGCTTGTACATATGTGCTTGAAGGTGTGTTGGGCGCTTGGTCCTTCAGTATATGACTCCTGATAACCTGAACATCTTCGCCACCTGTTTCAGAAAGACCAGAAAGTCATGTTTGCCTATTCAGTGTTGCCAACTATTTCCAATAAAAAGTAGTTAAAGCCTGCCCGAAAAGTAGCTAAATGTTGCCAGATGATGTCACGCACTAATTTGCATATCAGTGACGTCATCACGTAGTATCTGACAAGCGTAAGCCCGAGGGGCCGTGTATTACATTATATTAAAACATTACATCCAGATGCACAATAAACAGGTTCTTATTAACATATTACTTTGAGTGATGACGTCATTGCGTAATCGCAACTTAAAACTACATCTTTATGTAGTATACAAAATAATAAATGTTTTCTCAAATTGACTGGCCAAAAACATTATTTGAAATATGTCCATTTAGATTTGTATGAAAAATATAGTTGACTATTTGTAAAATACAAACATTATTTTTTAAATATAACACTGATAATGAACAGTTACATTCTTTAAAACAATCACAGCTCGTGTACTTACTCTTTTTAACTTGTGAAATTACCACATTTGTGAAAGTGGCAACAATTATAGCACTATTGGAATTTATTGCTACCTAAATTACCAACAATTCTACATGTTAACAAATATCAGTAAATTAACAGTTATGAAAAACAATCTGAGCTAGCCATTTACTCTACTGAGTGAAGCCTGCAGCCACTGCTCTTTTGAGTCACTTTTTAAAAATTGCTAAAAGTAGCCAAATGAATGTTAAAAATTGCTAAATTTGTTGCTAGGTGCTTTTTGAAAAAAAAGTTGATAGGGTAGTATGAACAGTAGCTAAATCTAGCAACAAAATTGCTAAGTTGGTAACACTGTGCCTATTATTTGCATACCTGCCAACATTTGGTTCGTAAATTCCGGGAGACCCCCCCCCCCCCCCCCCCCCCACGTAAATTACGTCATAGGCTAATTTGCATATTACTGACGTCATCGCGTTCTACCATTTCTGTTTGTTTAACAGCCTATGGTAAATAAATGGGGTATTTTATATTCACACTATGCTTTATGTAAGCTTGTCAATTTAACTAAATGTATTGCTGTTTGAATACAGTATATCATTATAGATGAGTGGTGAATTTGCAGTAATCTCTGAGACGTAATATACTCAGACAAGTTCTGAAACTCACACTTAAAACATATCTGATTGTGCAACAAGAATAAACGGTCAAATTAAATTGTTAAAATAAAGGAGAAGCAGATCGGGTTGACTGTACAAGGGAAATGCCTTCAAACTGCCACCTGTTCTAAATCATTTGCCGTCGGTACGCTGAGAGGTGCTCTGCTCTCAGGCTGCAGGGGAGGCTTGTTGAGAAGAGTAGGGACGGTACAGTAATGGACAAACGACAGTCTATAAAAATCGCCAGTAACACACAAAAAAGTCGCTAGATTTGTCGCTAGTCGCTTTTTTGAAAATTTGTCGCACTGGCGCAAACTGAAGAGCGGGGAGCGGGAGGAGTGAGAGGTTTAGGGAGCTGGGGGCGCGCGAACTATAGCGCGCGACCGTCACCGGAAGAGCACAAGCGCCAAGTTTCAGCCTGGACTGTACCAAAATTCTGAGGAGCGGGGGGCGGGGGAATTCCGGGAGTTTACCGGGAGACAGACCAATACGGGAGACGGGTCTGAAATACGGGAGACTCCCGGGAAAAACGGGAGTGTTGGCAGGTATGATTATTTGTGCATGCAGATTTTTGAATGACATTATGAAAAGTTTGTGCAATGAATTGCTCCAACGATTCTAAAAAAAATTGAGATAAAACAACTATTGCACTGCATTTGTTCCTCTGTAAAGGCCTATTTTATGTGAAATCAGAAAAATCATGTAACGTGACTTGCAGCATGGGATGTGCTTGATTTTTTAAAGTGTTTTAGATGCATTCATAGTTTTAAAAGTGTGAAAGAGCTTACACACTGCAAAAAATGCTTTTCTTACTTAGATTTTTTGTCTTGTTTCTAGTCCAAATATCTAAAAAATTCTTAAATCAAGAAGAATTTTCTAGACAAGCAAAACATGTCTTGTTTTAAGAAATAATATGCCAGATTGAAGTGAGTTTTTCCTTAAAAAAAGCAAAATAATAATCTTATGTCAAAAGGAAAAACAAGATTATTTTGCTGACCCCATTGGCAGATTATTTTGCTTGTTTTAAGGAAAAACTCACTTAATATTGGCATATTATTTCTTAAAACAAGACAATACGTTTTGCTTGTCTAGAAAATTCTTCTTGATTTAAGAAGTTTTAGATATTTGGACTAGAAACAAGACAAAAAAAATCTAAGTAAGAAAAGCATTTATTCAATTCAGTGCATTTTATGTATGTCTGTGTTTTGCGCTTACCTTTTTTGAAAGGACTAAATTGTAGATTTTCGCTAATCTTGGTCAAAACGCCTTCAGACTAAAATGAAGAGTACGTGTGAGAGTGGAAACACAATGCAGAACTTTAATACAAACCACCACAGTTAAAAACACACATTAAAAACGTTTAATGCAAAGTTTATGAGTCAATGTGAATTCTCTGAATCAGCAAGGCTTCAAGTGAGCGTCCTGAATGTTTTGCTGACTTTAAACCAAGAGGAATGTGTGCCATTTCACCTCAGGTTTGGCATTTGTCGAGTTCTATTCACAATCTGTAATAATGTTGGATCCTAGAGCACAAAACCAGTCTTTATGTTGCATGGGTATTAGTGTTGTCACGATACTGGAATTCGTTATCAATCGGCAGAGATGTATAAAGTACTAGAGACCCAGACTTAAGTAAAAGTACAAGTGCTCTATCAAAAAAGTGACTCGAGTAGAAGTTGAAGTGCTCTTTAAGCATCATACTTAAGTGGAAGTATTAAAGTATTCAACCTTTTTTGTACTTAAGTATTGCAAGTAGTTTATTCTAAAATTTACTACTCAAATACTGAATGTAAAGGTGCAAGTATTGCGTTTTGTAGTTATTTAAAGAAGCAGTCAAAAGACATCATATTGTTTTGTTTATTTTAAATATCTTTTTTGGGGCACGTGATTAAGCAGAACAAAAAGAACCATGGTTTACGATTGATAATATAAATAAATAAAATGTTAAGTGAACATTGCAGCATGTTAGCTAACGTTAGTTAACTTATCTAGTTCTTACGGATAGCTCAAACTGCTGTGTTTTGTGTATTACGTTATTTTTAACTTGATATGTTTCTTCAAATTCGACAGTAAATTTTTGAAGGCCATTATTTTGCAATCTTTTGGGAAGCAGAGTATACACTTCATTCTATATGAACTGTCTTTAACTTCGACAAATGCTAACATGGACTCTAAATAGGGCCACGGGTCGTCTTTTTCCTCATCGCCGCAAACAGTTGAAAGTGAAGAGTTGAAGGTGGAATTTCCGGGTTTCCATGTCGAAAACAAGCTAAAATGCTCTCAATACAGGCAGGCAGCGCTGTCTTCTTTGATCGTCTGAATGATGACGAGCCAGCTTATTCAAACCTGTGACAGAGCCATCTGCTGCTCTGGCAGTGATAATGTGGGTTTGGAATGATTCGTAACATTTTTATAATTGTAACGAGTAACTATGCAGCACATAAAAAATCTACTAGAGTAAAAGTATTAAGCTCATCGAAAATATGTACTGAAGTAAAAGTAGAAGTAGGAGAAAAAAACAATACTCCAGTAGCGTACAGATACAGCCTTTTAGTACTTAAGTACAGTAGTGAAGTAGTTCTACTTCGTTACTATACATCTCTGCTAATCGGTACTGAAATTTTAACAATGTACATTTCCCGCTAACATTTGAGCACGTTCTTAAACAGTGCTGATTTGCCATTGTGTTCAGGAGCTCAACAGAAATGACTGTCATTAGCCGTGAAGGTCATCAGTTCACCAAACTCACCGCTGTTTACTGAGTGTAAACACAGATACAGGAACACTGGAGCATTTTAAAGCTGCAAAGATCAGTGGATTCATCAGCGGATCGATCGGATGTCAGCTTATGAACAGACCAGCTGATCTTTGCGGCTTTAAAACGCTCCAGTGTCCCTGTATCTGTAGTTACACTCAGTAAACAGCGGTGGGTTCGGTGAACTAATGACCTTCACGGCCAATCACAGTCATTTCTGGTAAGCACTGGAACACAATGGCCAATCAGCAATGTTTAAGAACACGCTCAGCAGCGCTCAAATGTTAGCGAGAAATTAAGTTTTTTTAAAATGTCAGTACCGATTAGTAACGAATATTGTGACAACACTATTATATACATTGTAATAATACATTATATATACAGATCTTTTTGGACACTGGTATGTATGGAGTAGTGTTGTTGTTTTTTTTGATCCCTCAGATTTCCAAATAGTTGTTTCTCAGCCAAATATAGTTTTATCCTAACAAACCAAACATCAACGGACAGCTTTATGGATCTCCAAACTGACCCTTATGACTAGTTTTGTGATATTGTGTCATATATTGTTATTTTATAATTGATCAAGATGGGTTGTTGCTCTTACCACGACTAAAAGGTCTTTTTTGACACCATCGTTCCCACGTCCGGAAGCAGCTGCCTTTACCTCAATGGCATGGCGTCCCAAAGCCAATGGGACGATGACAAAGGGCACAGAATATGATGATTTAGAAGCTACCGTCACTGTGACTGTGTGCCTTCCTTTATTACTAGCTGGGCTGCAGATGTCTTTGGTTTCCTTTAGTTCCACCCGTACCTACAAGAAGAAATGAAAAATCAATAAGCAAAGAAGAGCTGATAATGGCCAAATTTTGTCAGATACGATTTGCTATGGTAAGTCATTCTTCCAATCTTACCTTTACTGTCCTACTGTACAAGTTGTGGATAATGGCTTTGATTTCGATCTGCTCATTGCGCACAGCTGAATATGGAATCTTTAGGTCAATAAAGAAGTTCTTCGCCACGATCATCTCATGGACATCTGCCACACAGATACCTTTGTAGAAGAAAACAAAGAGAAGCTTCTGGTAAAATTCATGTATTGCTTGCCAAAAAGAGATGTGTAAAGTTTTAATTGATGTCTAGGGATAATCATAATTGAAAATGTCTCAGAATTTGGGCTTGAATGATAAATTGGTGGATTGCTATTCAAGAAATGATACGTCATCAATTCTGAGATTTTCCGAATGCATTGCAGTTCTTTTTTAAAGGAATTCTGAGTTTAGTTTTTAACAGCAGTTGGCGCAGTATGCTTTACATACAGCCGTACTCTACTTGACTCCAATTCCTTACACACACCACTTCAACCTACAATTATCATTAATACATTTTTTTACATTTGGTGTAGTGGCATAAAAGCTGAGGTTTAAGTACATTTGACCACATACACTGGCAATTCAGGCAAATGCCCTCGAGTTATTCCTTAGCATTTGAATGTACGGTTAAAAACTAGCCTAGACCGCCACCTGCTGGTAAAAAAACTAGCCCAGAGGACCTTCTGCTGTTAATAACTAGCCCAGAGCACCATTTGCTGTTAAAAACTAGCCCAGAGCACCATCTGCTGTTAAAACTAGCCTAGAGCACCATCTGCTTTTTAAAAACTAGCCTAGTGTGCCATCTGGTGTTTAGAAACTAGCCTAGAGCGCCATCTGCTGTTAAATCTAGCCTAAGGCACCATCTGCTGTTTAAAAACGAACCTAATGAGCCTTCTAGTGTTTAAAAACTAGCCTAGAGCGCCATCTGCTGTTAAAAACTAGCATAGAGCACCATCTGCTGGTAAAAGCTAGCCTAGAGTACCATCTGCTGTTAAAAACTAGCATAGATCACCATCTGCTGGTAAAAGCTAGCCTAGAGTACCATCTGCTGCTAAAACTAGCCCAGAGCACCATCTGCTGGTAAAAACTAGCCTAGAGCACTATCTGCTGCTAAAACTTGCCTAGAGCTCCATCTGCTGCTAAAACTTGCCTAGAGCTCCATCTGCTGCTAAAACTTGCCTAGAGCACTATCTGCTGGTAAAAACTAGCCTAGAGCACCATCTGCTGGTAAAAACTAGCCTAGAGCACCATCTGCTGGTAAAAACTTGCCTAGAGCACTATCTGCTGGTAAAAACTAGCCTAGAGCACCATCTGCTGGTAAAAACTAGCCTAGAGCACCATCTGCTGGTAAAAACTTGCCTAGAGCACTATCTGCTGGTAAAAACTAGCCCAGAGCACCATCTGCTGGTAAAAACTAGCCTAGAGAACTATCTGCTGCTAAAACTTGCCTAGAGCTCCATCTGCTGCTAAAACTTGCCTAGAGCTCCATCTGCTGCTGAAACTTGCCTAGAGCACTATCTGCTGGTAAAAACTAGCCTAGAGCTCCATCTGCTGGTAAAACTAGCCTAGAACACTATCTGCTGTTAAAACTAGCCCAGAGCACCATCTGCTGTTAAAACTAGCCTAGAGCACCATCTGCTGGTAAAAACTAGCCTAGAGTACCATCTGCTGTTAAAACTTGCCTAGAGCTCCATCTGCTGCTAAAACTTGGCCAGAACACCATCTCCTGGTAAAAACTAGTCTAGAGTGCCATCTGCTGTTAAAACTAGCCTAGAGCTCCATCTGCTGATAAAACTTGCCCAGAGCACCATCTGCTGTTAAAACGTGCCTAGAGCTCCATCTGCTGCTAAAACTTGGCCAGAACACCATCTTCTGGTAAAAACTAGTCTAGAGTGCCATCTGTTGTTAAAACTAGCATAGAGCATCATCTGTTGTTCAAAAGTAGCCTAGAGCAGTGGTTCCCAAAGTGGGGTCGGGACCCTGTGGTAGGTCGCGGATCAATGACAAGCTTGGTGATTTCCAAAAGTCAAATATTTTTTTATTTATTTTTTTTTACTATTAGACTTACCATATTTCATCCATAACCCACTGAAGATAAAAATAGTTAATAGTTACATAAAAAGCAGCAATGTGCAAATTTATTTATTTATTTAGGTTTTAATGCCATATCAGCATCATTGGCTATATTCATGGCAACAATGTGCAAATAAAAAGCCATCAGCCTTTTAATTTTTTTTCATAGGATTGGTGTGTTTACGTTAGATTACCAACACAGCAATAGCGTCAGCTGCAGCAGATTGATTTTATAGCACCAGGTTAAACTTTGCGATACCTTTATGGTAATCAAATACATTCAAAATAAATACAGGCCACAACTGAACATGGAGGATGATCTCTGAAAATTAAATCAAGAATACCAAGTCTTGTGCTGAAACATTGTGCTCACCAGTCTCATTAGGTGAGGTTAATATTAAATAAAAAAAAATTATGAATGACTATATAAATTAGAGCCTATGGTTGTTAGACTGTTGAAATGTTTTGTGTTGTCAATGAGCTTGTGTTTATATAGGCCTATTGTTGTGTGCTCAACATTTGTATATTTATAACCACCTCAGAGAAATGCGGGGGTCACGAGTCAACTAACATTTTTATTTTGGGGGTCGTGGGCTGAAAAGTTTGGGAACCCCTGGCCTAGAGCACCATCTGCTGTTCAAAAGTAACCTAGTGGGCCATCTACTGTTTAAAAACTACCCTAGAGCACCATCTGCTGTTAAAATTTGCCTAGAGCGCCATCTGCTCTTAAGACTAGCCTAGAGCACCATCTGCTGTTCAAAAATAGCCTAGAGCACCATCTGCTGTTCAAAAATAGCCTAGTGGGCACCCTACTGTTTAAAAACTACCCAAGAGCACCATCTGCTGTTAAAATTTGCCTAGAGAACATCTGCTGTTAAGACTAGCTTAGAGCGCCACCTGGTGTTCAAAAGTAGCCTGAAGCACCACCTAAAAACTAGCCTAGATTGTCATCTGCTGTTAAAAACTAATCTAGAGGGCCATTTGCCGTTTAAGGACTGGCCTAGAGGGCCATCTCCTTTTTAATCGCAGGAGTGTGTTACCATGAGTGTTGGACAAGCTGATGGCTGTGATTTCCCAGGTAGTTATAGAGTCTTTCAGCTGGAGTCTGTCCTTGGGTAAGGTGGTTGCTTGGCTAAAAGAAAGATGATATTTTACTAAAATTTCAAAATCCCTGGCCGACCTGTGTCTGGCGTAAACTGCAGGTCAGACTCACCACTGACGGTTCCCTGAACATTTGGGCAACACAACTTCCTCCCAAAGCCAACTTTCAGGGAAGAGCGTACGTGACACAATGTCATCAGAGTTCACAAACTCCTCATCTTCACCTGCGGATGAAAGTGCAGTTGATTTATTTGCACAAAACAAAGAAACAACAATTATAAAACAACAATTGAATACGGTTTATTTTTTCAATTAGGGACGTTTCTGCAATTATAGAATATAGATATATTGATTCATTTGTATGCTACTATTGAGAATGTGCTCACTTCGGGCAAGAATTATTTCCTCTTCAGCTGGCTCTTTGCGATGGCTGGTGAGCCGATTGCAGCAGTCCAGGAAAGCGTCTGTACACTCTTTTCCATCCACAATGAATGATGACCGATACTCACAGCTGAGTTCCAAAACATCTAAAGCCTTCAATCCATCTACACAGCATTCCCTCGCCAGGCCAGAGTACTTGTCCACTGGAGGTAGAGAGGCAGAACAGAGTTGGTGCCAAATGCTTAATTGTGTACATTGTGATGATAAGTTGTGAAATGTAGTACTCTTGACCATTACAACATCTTTCAGGTCAAATTTAAGGAGTTTATTTGGAATTATTCTTGTGCCAAAAGCAAGCTACATGTGCACTTTTAATTGTACTAAGTGTGGTTTATTTATAAACTAATTTCAAGAGGATCGCAAGCTTATGATTGATCACAGCTGGTCCTGCATCAGCTAACACAATGTATTAATCAGATGAATCCTAACTCACTATAAATAACCAGAGTTTTTCACCCCAGTCATCTTCGTCTTGAAGAATCCCCCCTAGTTTCACTCCTACTCCTCATAGATAGCGTGGCACGGTGGCTCAGTGGTTAGCACTGTTTCCTCACAGCAAGAATATTACTTGTTCAAGTCCTTACCAGGCTAGCTGACGATTCTGTGTGGAGTTTACATGTTTTACCCGTGCTTGCGTGTGGTTCCCCGATTTCCTTTAGTCAAAGTAAATTGACTAATCCAAAGTGGTATCATAGAAGAACCTTTAGTCAGCTATCTCTCATAGTAATTCCTAACTCATTAGTAGACCCACACAGAATCTGCGTGCGCAGAATTCCGCAGATTTCCACAGATTTTTAGCCCATCATTAATTCTGTTTATTTACTTGAGTAAATGTGTGTAAATCTGAATTTATTCAGTTTTTAAATTACACATTTTTCACATATTAAGGTTTTAGTTATGAGACTCCCAAAATAATTCCGCAGAAATCCGCGGATTTTTACCAAAATTCTCCGCAGAAATTGCAAAAAACGTCCGCAGATTCCGTGTGGGCCAACTCATTAGCCATAAACAGCAGGGGAGTTCTCGAGATCTACCTAAGCTCAAACTCCACTTTCACCCTGCAAACGGGAGGGAGCCCCGGGTTCGAGGATCTTATAAACTCAGGGCTCTCTCCCGGGACAGCATGCCAAACACACTTTATAATCAATCATCAGCTAAGGGTGAACTCTTGAAAAAAGAGCTCCTGTAGAGAACCTTCTTGTGTTTCCTAATGTTTTGCTGAAATTCAATCGCTAAAACGCACACAAACTCTTAAAGCATTCGTTCCATCTTGATACGGAGCTGGTCAAATGGGAACCACATTTTCTCGATATACAAAAATTTTCATCTGTGACTTGTCAACATGGTTGAATGCCATTTATTGGACATTGACCGTAAATGTGGGGCCTATGAGTACATATGAAATTTGGGGTTTGGAAAAAAGTTGTAAATAACTGTAACTGATGTTTGTAGTTATAGATTTCTTTTCTTTATCATTTTTTTACAGCTTGACGTTTTCTTACATAGGGTTTTGTGGAGATTTACTAAGGTTTCTCTTCTTTTTCTTCGAGATGAGGAAGGGCATTCAGAATCTGGAAAAGACACAAATCAATAGGGAAATTACTAAGATTCAATCTTTTGAGAGGTTATAAAACTTTATTATATGGATTATTTTGGCATTTATTATACTTGTTCTGACGCTGGTGCCGCCAGCAGAGCTAGACTCAAATAGCAGGCCAGCATCGCTAAAAACTTGCATGCTGTCTTTTCCACTTCCTGCTGTGCAGCCAGTGTCATGTGATTCAACAACATCCCAGATCTGTCAGAGGAATCAGTAGAATATAATAGTGAATAGAAAGAAGTCAATTTCAATTAGTAAGAAATGGAATATATGCACTGAGACTTTTCATTTTGAAACTGTTTTGCCACTACAAAATCGACATGTTTAAGATCTGATTATTTTAAATCAATAAACTTCACTGCCTGATTTAGATACAACATTTAAAGTGGGTTTTACACCAGACAAGAAAAATTACATTGTTCTGTGGCATGCCTTTAAAATGTGGACATTTATTCGAATTTTTACACAGTATTTTTATCTTGAACAACTGAAGTCTATTTAACTGATTATCTTTTAATTACATTACATCATCAATGCTGTAAAAGCAATCTTATGAAACAGAAAATAGCCACATGAATCTTCCTCTGGAAGTTTTTCGGTGGCTGAAAAACACTTGTTGTGCATATAGCCCATTGCTGCTGCTTTCAGGTAACAAAAGCTTGAACTCTGATCTACACACCTTTGACTGAGTTATTCTGTGTTTGTTGTTGAGGACATAAACCCCTTTATCCACAGCCACCAACCCAACCTTGGCTCCAGGATCTCCTGTTATTCTCAGCTCAAAATCTTCACCAGGCTCATAGACATCCACCGGATCATGAACTTCCACTTTAAGCTAGTTGAACACAGAACCTGGTTCAGAAAACAAGCCACGATTGACTCAAAATGCATTAAGACCAGAGGTGAATTACCGATCCCATGCAGGTGTCCTTCACGTCGACCCAGACTGAATCAGACACCACCTCTGATGAGCCCACATGGTAATAAGCCATAAAGCGGAAGGACGGCACCATGTCTTTGGTCACAGGTAGAGACAGAGACACTAGAGTTTGTCCTCTCCGCTTAAATCTGTCTGCATGCACAATCTGACCTTTACTTAAGATCTGGAAATGAAGCAGATGAAAACCCCCTTAAGAACAGGACTTATACTTCAAGTATTAGCTCATCCAAAAAATGTTAACTCAAATGAGACCTTCATTCGTTTGCAGAACGTTTGGGAAGGCTATTCGTTCTTTCAGACGGGGCAATGAGTCCTTTAGGGCAAGATGGGGACAATCTTAACTTTAGTTTCATAGCGACTTAAACAAGTAAATGGAGGATGAGGACGATGAACAAAGGTCTCAGGGGATTGAAACGACATGAGGGTAACTTTCATTTTTTGGGATGAATCAACACTTTAAAACCTCTGCTTAAGTCATGATGGGACTCTCTTACCATGTAGGTGAAATCTTGATCTCTGACTCCCGGACTTCTTCCCAGGTTCAGATTGACTTTCATTGAGTCTCCAATCTTTAACTCCGCAGCATCAATGCCGATGTGCAGGTAGTTTCTGGAGCCACCTTTGGGAACGTATGCATGAGCCGTCATCTTCTTCTCAGCTTGCTGTCTGCTGGTCAATTGTGGATCTCTGGTCCTTACCTGGAAATAATCAAATGTGATGTGCCGTGTACTGAAATACATTCGCAATGTCTGCCAGACTGACTGGTGAGACGGCAGGTCTTACAGTGATCTCCAATGTAGAAGATCCTCCTGGAGTGTTGATGGTCACTTTCGCGATGCCATTGGCTTTTGTTTGACCTCTGACTCCTCCAGGATTGACCTCCACTTCCACATTTTTAGCAGGCGTCTCATCAGGATTTGTTATGTAGACCTTTATATTTAGAGGAAGACAGAAATGCTTAAAAGTTTTCACTGAAAAGAAAGCAGTTAGTTACTTAAAGAAAGTGAGTAAACCACTTAGAACTGTTGAGTTGACTTATTTTTTATAATTATGCACACATTTAATTTACTTAATATTTTAACGACAATGGTAAAACAAAGCTATTTATCATGTAAAGCCCATTTTTTTTTTTTTTTTTTTTAAGTAGGGTGATTATATATGCCAGATTCTTTACCGAGACGTCAAAGGGCATTCCGGGTTTGAAGAACTGCGGTGTTCGTTTAAAGTAGATGGTGTATGGAGACGTCACAATATGAATGCCTTTCTTGTGAGCTTCCACCATTTCACTGCCTGAAACACACACAAGTCTGATAATAATTGACCCTTCGCTAAGCCACACCCGAAAACTGCCACACACCAACCGTGGCTTAGCAACCGTCGCTACGCAGAGGAGGTCTGTCAAGCTTTCGAGCGAGGGAAACAAGCCAAAGCTTTGTGCATATGGATTGTGCTTACTGGTATCCTAAAAGTTTGGACAGGGTGGTGGAATTTGTTTCCCTTTCCAGAACCTAAAACCCAAGAGGAGAAATGCCAGCGTGGATCAAGCCCTTCCAGGCACGAAAGCTTGACAGGTGTAACAAAAGTAACTAAGCAGGGCAGGGCTTAGTAAAGGGTCAATTGCAAATTCACACCAACTGAATGTTTCTAATGCTGCATTCACACCAGACACGGAACGCGCGGCTAAATCGCGCTATTCGCGAGTAAATAGACGCGTGAACATTTGAGTTTACTCGCTTCATTCGCGCGTCAGACTCCGCTTCATTCGCGCGTCAAACTCCGCTTCATTCGCGCGTCAAATTCACTTCAGAACAGACGCAGATTTGAGTCATGGGCAGGGCTTCTGTCTGCTTGGTGAATGTAGCTTCGTTGCTAAATGGCTAACATGGATTTTATTGATAAAATACCTGTGTTTATGTGCTTTATGAAGGCTGTAAAACAGCGTCGATACGTTTGGAGCCGTGTCTGAGTCCACTAGATACTTTCAGAGGTGCACCCAGCGCTGTGAGCTCATAAACTCCTCCAGAAACTTAACCTGGATGACTGGGGCTTCCAGCGGTGCTTCTGACTGAGCCAAGCCCAGTTTGATGAACTGTTGTCGGTGTCGGCTGGAGGATTTCCCCCGGACACCAACAACAGGTGCTACGTCACAATCATGCTCCCACAAGAGCAAGCTCCTGATTGGTTAACGCGGCGCGAATGTCCGCAGAAGTTCAGATATTTGAACTGGAGCGATTTGCGCGTTAAGCGCGTCAAACGCTCAATTCGTGCGTATCGCGCCATTCGCGCAATTCGCGTCATTCGTGCCGCGTCATTCGCGCGTATCGCGCCGCAGGATGCCTATTCGCGCGTTTGCATTGACTTAACATGTAAATCACTCGCGCTTGACGCTTCTTCCGCGTCTGGTGTGAACGCAGCATAAGGCTTGGAAAGTCCATGTGTTGTCTAGGAGGAAGATATGGCATGCGCTTACCAGACTCTGTTAGCAGACTCACTGAGATGTACAGTGATTTGCCGACAAGCTGCCTGATGTCAGGGAAGGTCTGGAGGATCTGTCTTTTCGTCAACTCTGCGGTCCCACTTCCATCCCAGATCTGACGTTCAACACAGAACCAAGAGTTTAATTCTATGGCTGATCACATCTGTTTATGCTGATGTTTTACATGTATGTTGTATGCTGTTGAGTTTTTTTTGTTTACATTTGGTTTTAAAGGGCCAGTCTGTGCGTGATTGTAGTACCTGCACTCTCTGTAAGGAGCCCGGGATGCTAATCTTCCCTTTATCTTCAGTCACCACACCAAACACAACAAACCCATGACCATTGACTGTCTCGCCAAACAAATACCTTCACCACACACAAAACACACATTTATAGATTAGTCAATAATAGATATAATTAGCAACAATATTTATATTTATTAGTTATAAACAAGGTCACTATTATTACTGTACAATATTTACATTTGCTTTCAAATTTAGTTCAGTTTTAGTTAGTTTCCTTAGTTTGCTTTTATTTTGTGAACACACTTATATTTAGTTTTTTTATATTTAGTTTCTGTTGACATAATTGTAGTTTAGCAGAGTTAACAGAACACATCCAGTGTCGAGCAGAGCCAAGTGTAATGTTTAGTCCTTACTGTATATGTTACCTTTAATGTTGTAAAATATAATAATATAAAAATAAAATAATAGTTTGAACAGATAATGGACTGAAAACCATACGAATGCACGTTAAACGAATAAAAGTACAAATTTAAATGAATTCAGACAAATTTTTTCATATAAAAAAATCATGTATTTAGTTAAATATCCTTAGTTTATATTCTGGCAGACGAAGAAAAGTTAGTTTTATGTTTAGGGCGTACTCACACTATGCTATCCGAACTGTGTGGTTCACTTGGGCTTTGGCGCGGTACGCTTGTGTGTGAGTGTAAAACGCGCCTGAGCCCGAAACTGAAAGCGAGACGTGACTTTTTAAGGGACTTTTTAAAATGGATTAATTAATCATTCATACTGTTCAATGAACGCAAAATTGTCATAGTTTATTAAAGACGCAAACCCCTCACTGCACGACAGCTGCACCTTCAGCAAACCTCCTAAATCTTGCAGCACGAGGACTTTATAAGCGTCAAAAGTGGCTGATCTGTTCGCCGAAATATTTGACCGCGGCTCACCACATCAAACGAGTTAAACGATATAACTAAAGAAATCTCCACTGTGCTGAGCGAGAGCGCTTACTGAACAGCACATCATCGATGATGTAAGCGTGCACAGGCCTGAATGTAATGTGAGTGCGGGCCGTCGGGGGAGACGGGAGGGGGGGACAAGCGTGCTTTGGCCTGGTTCAAGGCAACTGTACATAGTGTGAGTACGCCCTTATATAGAAAAGACGCTTTTGTATATACTCAACCTCTTAACTATGTTTGGCGCCATCTACTGGCATTTCTGGTAATTTCACACCACACAATGAGTGCTGAAAATTATTCATTCAATTAGTCCCTTTATTTATCAGGGGTCGCCACAGCGGAATGAACCACCAACTTATTTAGCATATGTTTTGCACAGAGGATGCTCTTCCAGTTGCAACCCAGTACTGGGAAACATCCATACACACTCAATCACACACATACACTACGGCCAATTTAGTTTATTCAATTTACCTATAGTGCATGTGTTATAGAACTAGCAACTCCACACAATACGACAACTGGCCAAGCCAGTACTCGAACCAGCAACCTTCTTGCTGTGATGCCACACTGCTAACCACTGAGCCACCATGCCAGCCATGTTTAATGTTGTAAAATAAAATAATAATTTGAACAGATAATGGACAGAAAACCATACGAATGCAGGTTAAACGAATACAAGTACAAATTTAAATGAATTCATTAAAATTTCTTGATATAAAAAAAAATATATATTTAGTTAAATACGCCTAGTTTACATTCTGGCACATAAACAAAAGTTTTAAGTTTACATAGAAAAGATGGTTTTGTATTTACTCAAGCTCTTAACTGTGTTTGGCGCCATCTACTGGCATTTCTCTAAACAGTCACAGATTAGGTCATTTCACACCTCACAATGATTGCTGAAAATTTGTATTTGTGCTTTTTGTTAGTTTCATTTACTTTTATCTTTTTTTTATTGTGAATTTTTTACTTTACGAGAGAAAAGTTCATAAGAAATTTTGACCAATAGCTTTTAATCTTAGTTTTCGTTTACTAAGGCGACGTCTATTTATAAAGATAAATTTTAAAGTTGCGTTATCATCTAAAAGCGCTCCATGTCCAAACTAGCGTTTTCAATTCTTACAAAAAAAATGTCATCCACACTAAAATGACTAAAAATGCTTTCGTTCATGCGCTTTTACCTGTGTCATATCCGCCTGCCGTTTATTTACTTTGTCTCTTTGAAACATCGACAAAATGTGCGGCCTGTAATGAAACTGTGGTCTGCTTCTGAACAACAGCTGCCAGTAAATGAAGAGAGGCAATATGGAGCATGTACAAACTGACAATAATAAAGCTGTCAAAACGGAGAGCATCTAAAATATTTGCTTTACAATGTTGTACCATGTCAGCTGTATTAGTCACATGATTAAAATGTCTCATTGTTTTCGAAAGCCTCCATTTTCAACAAATGTATCCCCAATTTGGATAGTGTTTTTAAAAATATACAATTCTGTTTCCTAAAAAGCAGGGTGTCAGTGTGGACAAAGGGTAGAAATGGAGAATTAAAAATATGCGTTTTTAAATGAAAACATATTAGTGTGGACATGGCCTAAAATAATCTTGCTTCTAAATCATGCAAAAAGAGTGCAGTACTTAGCGTGGATGTCGACGGAGAGACTGTCATCGTTCACGTAGAAGAAGGCTTTGTGTGGACTTAAAGACACCTCGAAGCTGGGCAGGACTGAAAGAAGTTATCAGTGTTATCACGATGGATTGCAGATGTCCAGAGTGATTCTATTGTTTTGCAAAAGCTCAGCGGCTCGTCTAAAAGCACGTACCATATTCCTTGACTTCAAACTCGCTGGTGAAGTTTTTCTGAGGGCTGTTCTTGTGCCAGGCCACAAGTTTCCAGAGCCCAGGGCTGAAGAGGTCAATGAAAGACAACAGGAGATTTCCACAAAACCAGGAGCGTGATTAGAGTTCTGCTATAATTATGTGAGTTCAATTCTGATTTTGCCATTTAAAAAAAAAAAAATCTTACACATATTAAACTGTAAATATTAAATACATATTTCTTCAAACAAAACGGTATGATTATGGTATTAGTTTTGATTTGAAGTATTAAAACTCTGACCTGGCTGGATCAGTGATGCCAAACGTTCCTGACACAACTCCTCCATCAGGAAACACAGATTTACTCTCAAGACTGATGCCATCAGGGGTCTGTCAACATTGAAGATTAAACTTTAAAAAACATTTGACTGCTGCGCTGTAAACACATGCAGAATAACACAACTGACCAAGATCTCCACTCTGACCCCGCTCTGAAAAGGGCTCGTCATGCCTGGACTCAGAGAAAACACCCTGTAATGAACTACAGGGAAAAGACACGGTTGTTAGAACTGGGAAACAAAAATATGCTTGTTGGCATGAAACAGAAGTTAAGATTGTCCTTTTTATCCTTTATCGTGATGTACTGTAGATCCACTTGAAACAGAGGAAAAAAAATGTAGGGTGGTGCATGATTTTTTCCTTTGGAAACTGGTTGGACTGTTGCAAAATATAGGAAGATTGACGAATGGATGACTAGACCCACCCTAAATGGCTGGTAGCCTTGCCCTAAGTGACTGATAATACCACCCTAAATGACTGATAGCCCCACCCTGAAGGATGTATAGCTCGGCCCTAAATGACTGATAGCTCCTCCCTAAATGACTGATAGCCCTGCCCTAAATAACTGATAGCCCCGCCCTAAATGACTCACAGCTCCTCAATAAATAACTCATAGCCTCGGTCTAAATGACTCATAGCTCCTGCCCAAATGACCTATATCCCCACCCTGAAGGCTGTATAGCTCCACCCTAAATGACTAAAGCCGAAGTCACACTAGAGTTTAAGCTTGCGAAATTCTGTCGCACGGCGCTGCGAAAGGGGGCGGGATTAAACAAGATGATTAGACATTAAAAAAAGCGAGCGATTGCTCCATGTTTTAAATTTCTGTTCAGAGAGGTCATGTTTTGATCCTGGATTGGTCTCACGCAGTCTAGTAATGCGATTTCGCAGGTGAGAGTTCACCAAGTTTGAACTTTGCACCGCAGCAACCTGCGAAATCTGACGCATGACCCTGCGTTTCCGGTCTGACGCATTCGCGTGCATATGAATGGAAGTCTATGGGGAGTAAAGTCCAGTGTGACCGCGGCTTAATAGCTCCTCAATAAATGACTGATAGCCCCACCCTAAATGACTCATAGCTCCTTCCTAAATGACTTATAGCCCCACACTGAAGGATGTATAGCTCCACCCTAAATGACTAATAGATCCTCCTTAAATGAATGGCAGCCCCACCCTAAATGACTCGTACCTCCTCCCTAAATGACTGATAGCCCCACTCTGAAGGATGTATAGCCCCATCCTAAATGACTCATAGCTCCTTCCTAAATGACTTATAGCCCCACACTGAAGGATGTATAGCTCCACCCTAAATGACTAATAGCTCCTCCTTAAATGAATGGCAGCCCCACCCTAAATGACTCGTACCTCCTCCCTAAATGACTGATAGCCCCACCCTGAAAGATGTATAGCTCGGACCTAAATGACTGATACCTCCTCTCTAAATGGCTGATAGCCCCACCCTGAAGGATGTATAGCTCCACCCTAAATGACTCATAGCCCCATCCTAAATGACTCATAGCTCCTCCTAAATGACTGATAGCCCCACCCTGAAGGATGTATAGCTCTGCCCTAAATGACTAATAGATCCTCCTTAAATGAATGGCAGCCCCACCCTAAATGACTGATACCTCCTCTCTAAATGGCTGATAGCCCCACTCTGAAGGATGTATAGCCCCATCCTAAATGACTCATAGCTCCTCCTAAATGACTGATAGCCCCACCCTGAAGGATGTATAGCTCTGCCCTAAATGACTGATAGATCCTCTCTAAAAGGCTGATAGCTCTGCCCTAAATGACTAAAAGCCCCCGTAAATGATTCATAGCGCCTCCCTAAATGACTGATAGCTCCTCTTTGAAAGTCTGATAGCTCCACCCTAACTGACTAATAGCCCTGCCCTAAATGACTCATAGCTCCTCCCTAAATTACTGATAGCCCCACCCTGAAGGATGTATAGCTCTGCCCTAAATGACTGAAAACCCCTTCCTAAATAACTGATAGCACCTCCCTAAATGACTGATAGCCCCACCCTGAAGGACTGATAGCCCCGGCCTTAAGGGGCTCAGTCCTAAAGGACTGATAGAGTTCCCCAAAGGATGTAAACTCCTCCAGAGCGGCCGAAAAGATCTAGAATTATTCCTGAGCGTACCTGTGCTGTCCGGAGTGTAGATGGTCTTGTCGGTCTGTAAAACGATGTGTCCAGACTGAAAGGTCACCAAGACCTGTTTCTGTAGCAGTCTGTTTGGAAACTGAGCTTGCAGGACGGCATACTGCTGAGCCGCTTTGTCAAACGTGAATGAGTTGAAAGGAACCTGAAGGCAGAAAATTATAGTGAAAACCCAGAAAGAACATCCGTCACTACGAAAAAAACAAAAATGCTTTTCTTATTAAGAGCCTTTGTCTTGTTTCTCATCCAAATATCTAAGAATTATTAACCCTTTCTGTCGCCCCCACTTTTTATAGACATGATAATGACTTAATTGAATGACATTTGATGCACAGATTTAGGCTTGGACTCATTTTAAAGATGAAATTGTAGCTTAAAAAAGTTAGCTAATATGTATTTTACAAAACCGGTTTTAGCCTAAAATTGACAGGAAATCAAAGCTAAAGATCTGAACAAATTATATTGCAAATTTGAAGTCAATATCTCAAAAAAAATTAGCTTTCAGTAAGGTTTTGTTGGGCTGCAGTACCAAACATGACCACTAGATGACATCCAGTTTCTATTGCTGACCATATAAATGTGCCCCTTATGCTTTGAGGATTAGGAATCATATTTTGTTGTACTTTTGACTATATTTGTAAAGTAGACATAATTCTGAGGTCTGTTTGGTGGTGTTTGAAACATCTAAACAGAGTTTTGCAGTGGATTGCTGTAGCAAAGTAATGCTTTATGACTCTGATGAGTATCCTTGTTGCGAAATAATAAGCAATCGTTGCTCAGTAATATCTATCAAACCTCAGTCATACATGAAAACAAGACATTTTAAGCTTTCAAATGATGTAGTTTATCACGATTGCTTTATGTCTAGACTACAACATAATGTTTTGGTGGACCTTAACATCAGAAGAAAATGTATTTTCAATGCTGTCCATTGACTTTCAGTGTGACTGCTCATTTGTCACCATAGTAAATAGTTTTACCTCGATCTCCACCAGATCCTGGAAGTTTTTGCCAGCGGTCAGCGTGACTGATGTGCTGGCCACTTCCCGCTGGTCATCTTTAAAGCGTCTGACGGAGATCCTGACGTTGAGACTGGCTCCTGCATAGTCCTGCGCCTCCACAAACACCCTCTCTGCAGAGCCCAGCTTCAGTTTGTTTGGGGCCGAGAGGATGTAGCTTAAACAAACAATCATTTCACAACAACTGTAGTGTTAGTCACATTTAACACAGAGAATAACACTTTTACAAACAAAACTCTCAGTGTGTCTGATGAAAAATCGCATTATTATTATTATAAATACTCACAGCGGCTGACAGAAGGAGAGCAGCGGTAATGAGAGGATCACCGCTGCCACACACACCAAACTCCCGCGCATCGTTCCTGTGGGTCTCAGACTGACATAGAAGATAATAATTCACAGCATATTCAGCTACAGAAAACACTCTATCATCATGACCATCAGTGGTAGGTTATTGAGTAATTTGGGTGGAGGAACTGCACCATGATTCAGCGGAGACCGTCCGGCCGGCCAGTGCTGTTATTGTGACATATTAACTGTACTTCTCATCTGTCTCTGCTTCAAAGAAATTATTAAATGAACAAACATATTACTGCAAAATGTTATACTGTAAAAAGAAAGATTGTACCTTTTGAACTCAGAGTTTTACATGTGGATTGCTGTAGCAAAGTAATACTTTACGACACTAATGTAATATCAGTAATATCCATCGAAAATCAGTCACCAGATCTGGAGACTAGACATTTTAAGCTTATAAATGAGATATAGTTAGTAATGATTGATTTATGTTTAGACTACAATATCATGGTTTCAAAATTTAACAGTAAATGGTGTCACAGGTTGTAGGGTAAAAGTAAATGTGTTTTAATCTATCACACTTCCTACGTTGAAAACAACTAAAAAGTGTGGCACGTCTCATCTGTCTCTGCTTCAAAGCAATTATTAAATTAACTAGGACTAGTTCGCAAAAGTAGGTTTCAGATAAACCTTGACGTAGCATGAAAAAGGTGCGTTTGAGCCAAGGATTCCAAATATGTAATTTTTTTTTAGAGTCTACGACTAGCGATTGAGGAGTTATTAGCACTAACGTGTTGATGGGTTCCATAGCGCCACCTACTGTCTGATTTGGCTTATTTTTTGAGAATGTAGTGTACCGGACTACTACCATCTGACCAAGTTTCAGCTCTCTAGGCCTTATGGTTTGCTGTGACCGATACAAACTAAGGCAGAAAAATGATAATAATACAAATCTTAACAAAAACAATAGGGTTCAAGAGCAAAGTAAATGTATAAATGCATTACTGCAAAATGTTATACTGTAAAAAGAAAGATTGTACCTTTTAAACTCAGAATTTTACATGTGGAATGCTTTAGCAAATTAATGCTTTACCACACTAATGAGCATCCTTCTTGCATATCAACAAGTAATATCAGTAATATCCATCCAAAATCAGTCACCAGATCTGGAAACTAGACATTAAGCTTTCAAATGATATATAGTTAGTAATGATTGTTTTATGTTTAGACTACAATATCATGGTTTCAAAATTTAACAGTAAATGGTGTCACAGGTTGTAGGGTGACAGTAAATGTGTTTTAATCTATTACACTTCCTACCTTAAAAACAACTAAAAAGTGTGGCACGTCTCGTCTGTCTCTGCTTCAAAGCCAATATTAAAATAACTAGGACTAGTTCGCAAAAGTATGTTTCAGATAAACCTTGACGTAGCATGAAAAAGGTGCGTTTGAGCCAAGGATTCCAAATATGTAATTTTTTTGAGTCTACGACTAGCGATTGAGGAGTTATTAGCACTAACACATTGATGGGTTCCGTATCGCCACCTACTGTCTGATTCGGCTTATTTTTTGAGAACGTAGTGTACCGGACTACTACCATCTGACCAAGTTTCAGTTCTCTAGGCCTTACGGTTTGCTGTGACCGATACAAACTAGGGCAGAAAAATAATAATAATAATAATACAAATCTTAACAAAAACAATAGGGTTCAAGAGCAAAGTAAATGTATAAATGCATTACTGCAAAATGTTACACTGTAAAAAGAAAAATTGTACCTTTTAAACTCAGAGTTTTACATGTGGAATGCTTTAGCAAAGTAATACTTTAGCACACTAATGAGCGTCATTGTTGCATATCAACAAGTAATATCAGTAATATCCATCCAAAATCAGTCACCAGACCTGGAAACTAGACATTTTAGGCTTCCAAATGATATATAGTTAGTAATGATTGTTTTATGTTTAGACTACAATATCATGGTTTCAAAATTTTACAGTAAATGGTGTCACAGGTTGTAGGGTGAAAGTAAATGTGTTTTAATCTATTACACTTCCTACGTTAAAAACAACTAAAAAGTGTGGTACGTCTCGTCTGTCTCTGCTTTAAAGCAATTATTAAATTAACTAGGACTAGTTCACAAAAGTATGTTTCAGATAAACCTTGACGTAGCATGAAAAAGGTGCGTTTGAGCCAAGGATTCCAAATATGTAATTTTTTTGAGTCTACGACTAGCGATTGAGGAGTTATTAGCACTAACGTGTTGATGGCTTCCAAGGCGCCACCTACTGTCCGATTTGGCTTGTTCTTGGTGAGGAAGTAGTGTTCAGTTTTCTAGGCCTTACGGTTTGCTGTGACCGATACAAACTAGGGCAAAAAAATGATAATAATAATACAAATCTTAACAAAAACAATAGGGTTCAAGAGCAAAGTAAATGTATAAATGCATTACTGCAAAATGTTATACTGTAAAAAGAAAGATTGTACCTTTTGAACTCAGAATTTTGCATGTGGAATGCTTTAGCAAATTAATGCTTTACCACACTAATGAGCGTCATTGTTGCATATCAACAAGTAATATCAGTAATATCCATCAAAAATCAGTCACCAGATCTGGAAACTAGACATTTTAAGCTTTCAAATGATATATAGTTAGTAATGATTGTTTTATGTTTAGACTACAATATCATGGTTTCAAAATTTAACAGTAAATGGTGTCACAGGTTGTAGGGTAAAAGTAAATGTGTTTTAATCTATCACACTTCCTACGTTGAAAACAACTAAAAAGTGTGGCACGTCTCATCTGCCTCTGCTTCAAAGCAATTATTAAAATAACTAGGACTAGTTCGCAAAAGTAGGTTTCAGATAAACCTTGACGTAGCATGAAAAAGGTGCGTTTGAGCCAAGGATTCCAAATATGTAATTTTTTTGAGTCTACGACTAGCGATTGAGGAGTTATTAGCACTAACGTGTTGATGGGTTCCATAGCGCCATCTACTGTCCAATTTGGCTTGTTCTTGGTGAGGAAGTAGTGTACTGGACTACTACCATCTGACCAAGTTTCAGTTCTCTAGGCCTTACGGTTTGCTGTGACCGATACAAACTAGGGCAGAAAAATGATAATAATAATACAAATCTTAACAAAAACAATAGGGTTCAAGAGCAAAGTAAATGTATAAATGCATTACTGCAAAATGTTATACTGTAAAAAGAAAGATTGTACCTTTTAAACTCAGAGTTTTACATGTGGAATGCTTTAGCAAAGTAATACTTTAGCACACCGAGCGTCCTTGTTGCATTTCAACAATATCAGTAATATCCATCCAAAATCAGTCACCAGACCTGGAAACTAGACATTTTAAGCTTTCAAATGATATATAGTTAGTAATGATTGTTTTATGTTTAGACTACAATATCATGGTTTCAAAATTTAACAGTAAATGGTGTCACAGGTTGTAGGGTGACAGTAAATGTGTTTTAATCTATCACACTTCCTACGTTGAAAACAACTAAAAAGTGTGGCACTTCTTGTCTGTCTCTGCTTCAAAGCCAATATTAAAATAACTAGGACTAGTTCACAAAAGTAGGTTTCAGATAAACCTTGACGTAGCATGAAAAATGAGCCAAGGATTCCAAATATGTTTTTTTATTTTTTTATTTTTTAGAGTCTACGACTAGAGGTTTAGGAGTTATTAGCACTAACGCATTGATGGGTTCCGTATCGCCACCTACTGTCTGATTTGGCTTATTTTTTGTGAGAATGTAGTGTACCGGACTACTACCATCTGACCAAGTTTCAGCTCTCTAGGCCTTATGGTTTGCTGTGACCGATACAAACTAGGGCAGAAAAATAATAATAATAATACAAATCTTAACAAAAACAATAGGGTTCAAGTGCGAGGAAAGTGTATAAATGCATTACTGCAAAATGTTTACTGTAAAAAGAAAGATTGTACCTTTTAAACTCCACCACATGCAGCCAACAGCGCTACACAGATATCTATATACAGTACTGTAGTTGTGTATATAGCAATTTATCGATCAGCCCACGTGAAAAAAAAAATACTATAGTTATTCTTAGTAACTACTACTGTTTACAAACATAGTAGTGTATTATAGGTACATAATAATCAGTGGTGTAAAGTAACTTATTACAAATACTCAAATTACTGTAATTGAGTAGTTTTTCTCAGAAATTGTACTTTACTGAGTAGTTTTATAAATGTGCACTTTTACTTTTTCTTGAGTACATTTTTAGGGCTGTATCTGTACTTTTACTCCACTACTTTCTTTCAACCTGCACTCACTACTTTTATTTTTCTTGTCTATGGGGATTAGAAAAATCAGTGCTGTGATTCCTGTCCTAACAAATCGCACATACCGTAGATGGTAAATTGCATCATAATGAACTACAGTACCTCAAGACGTGTGCACTTTATAATTTTTATAATTATGTTTACTGTATAATGACCGAAATGGCCTTAAACATCCAGCAGGCACAGGACGTCAACATGACGTCTGATTGACGTTGAAATCTAACGTCATGGGGACGCTGCATTTTGTTTGGAAAGGAAAATCGGGTTGACGTTAGAACTCAACGTCAGGCCAATGTCTTTGTCCAACCTAAAACCAACCAAATATAAACATCTAACGATGTTACAGCTTGACATTGTGTGAACGTTACCTCTATGACGTCTATCAGATGTATGATTTTGGTTGCCATACCTGACGAATAAATGTCAGTATTTGACGTCATATATAATGCTGGTTCGAACCTCGGCTGGGCTGGGTCAGTTGGCGTTTCTGTGTGGAGTTTGCATGTTCTCCCTGCGTTCGCGTGGGTTTCCTCCGGGTGCTCCGGTTTCCCCCACAGTCCAAAGACATGCAGTACAGGTGAATTGGGTAAGCTAAATTGTCCATAGTGTATAAGTGTGAATGTGTGTGTGGAAGTTCCCAGAGATGGGTTGCGGCTGGAAGGGCATCCGCTGCGTAAAATCGTGCTGGATAAGTTGGCGGTTCATTCCGCTGTGGCGACCCCGCAAGGGACAAAGCCGACAAGAAAATGAATGAATGAATGAATAATGCTGGTTTAAGATGTTGGCTCAACATTGGATTTTGATCACTTTCTAACAAACTAAAATCAACGTCATTTGACGTCTTTATTGGACATCAAAATAACGTTGTCCTTAGCTGCTGGCTTGACGTTTAATTTTGGTCACCTGACATCACAACCTAAATCTAACCTAATATTTAAATCTTATGACGTTGTGCCCCTGCTGGGCAATAACTAAATGCACTATAGAATGTTACGTTTACACACACACATGCACAAATTACATGTGAACGCGTCAACTTTTAACAGTGTAATACTCACTACTCTTGAGTACTTTTAAAAGGGCTACTTTTTACTCATACATGAGTAATATTTACAACAGATACTTTTACTCTACTTGCACTACATTTTTAGGCAAGTAATGGTACTTTTACTTGAGTAGGATTTTTCAGTACTCTTTCCACCACTGCTAAGAATAAACTCCTTTATTACAATATCTATGCAAATAAATATGACTGGAAAGGCAATGTTATTTTATGAATAATTTTCGTATTAAAACATGCATCATCACTTGAAAGTATGTTTAAAGAAACTCGTAAACATTAATTATTAAGTTCTACAAAACAAAACAACAGGTAAAACAAAATTAATGTCTGTAATTATTTCATTTATAATAAGTGCTGTGGGTGCAAGTGACCTGATGTTACAATAGCATCTATAGAATCACCACTACAGATTAATTCAAATACATTGCTATAGTATGGTTCAAAAACCCTACAGTGGTTAGAATAATCGACTAGCATTTTTTCATGTGGGTGTCTACAGTCTGCAAACTCATAGTGAACATTGGAAAATAGCAGCATTTCTCAATCAGTGGAGATGTTGCTGTAAAAGTGTGGTCACGTTGACGCAATTGCCAGAGCAAGAGATGTCAATCAACACTTTTACGGTTAAATTTTACCCTGCTTGTCAGTGTGGTGGATTCATGTTTTCAATTTGGAATTCGTTTCTTATAAGCTTCAGTATTCAGTTGAATCAACTTAAAAATGATAGTGATACATGTGTGGTGCACATGGACTGGGGTAGAGTTGGAGTCAAAAATGCAACCCAGGTTCATTCTGAAAATGTACCCCTATATACATTTCTGGAGAGCGTCAAATATGTCCCAGGAGATACATTTTTTTTGGAGTTTTTGTTTTCGTGAATCCACCAGAGGCCGCTGTGTACACTTTTTCACATCTCAAATTGCTCTTGTATGTGTCATTCGCACCTGCTGTTCTCCCGTATCTCCACCAGAGGCCGCTGTCGACTGACTGACTGACAGCCCTCGCCTGATTTTTACCAGGTTTTTAGATTTTACCACGTTCTTACTCTGTTATTTACTTGCTAATTTTATTTTTTGGCTTCTGTTTTTGTCTTACCCTTTTTCAAACTCCGTCGTTGTGGTCAACTCCTTTCTGCATTTCTACATACTACTGGGCAAACTGGTAACAGCGGGAAAGCCGTCCATACGGAGGTAAGCGGTCAGCTGGTAAGCGCGAAGACCACCTCGAGGCAATAGTTTTAAAGACGAAATGCATCCATACATACTTCTGGCTAATAATTCACGATATCCAGAAATGTATTTTTATTATGTTTTTAGAATGAGCCTATGTTGCAAAAATGGCCACCTACAGTCAAGTTTTTATCCTTGAGTCTAGAATTAATGCAAGAATCAACTGAAGTAGTAAAAAGAGTCACGCTTTATTTGTACGTATCGCTGTTGCAGTGTTCTTACAGTCGTGTTTAATGTTTAGGGTTATGGACTAGTGTTCATGTTAAAGATTTATGAAAACAAATCCTCATTTGTGTATTGGACTACAGACTAGTTATTGGCCACGGCTGCTGAGGATCATGATTATGTTGTGCATCCGAAGTTGAAGAGCTGATCAGTGAGAGCGGCGAGACCCCTGTGCTGCTCACTGAAGCCCTCCGTTTCAGACTCTTCCTCTGTCGGCCAGTATTCAACCCAGGTCTGCTCACCCAGACTGTACCTCAGTCTGAAACACACACACACACACACACACACACACACACACACACACACACACACACACATTAATGAATATGTGTATTGTATTTTTATGTCTGTATGTTATTGTATATTAGGGCATTTTAAGTCGTGTCAGTGTGAATTGTACTGTAATAAAAAACTGTTGTGGACAGTATTTATTTTAATTTTATTTGTAGTTATTTAGCACTACGCTAGAGCTGCTTTTTAATTTTGAGGTATTTGTTTGGTACAAAGGCAATACAGATTAATTGTTAATAAAGATCAACTGTAAGTCGCTTTGGATAAAGGCGTCTGCTAAATGACTACATGTAGTTCAATTAATTTAAAAGAAAAATGGAAAATTTGGACTCATACGATGTGTTTTTGACGATTGATACAAATATACCATTGCAACACGAGACTTGTTTTTAAGACTTGGTTTTGTGCTCCAGGTTCACATATGCACATAGAAGCGATGGTCCTGGTACTGTAATATTAATAGTAAAGTTCCTACTTTCCACCGATGGTTGGTAGTGATGTGGTCTGGCCCATGATCAGGTATGTTTTGCCTTCTTCAAAATTCAGGAACTCTCTACAGTTAGGATGAGCCAAGAAAGACCGGGTCTTGCCTTCCACATCCGAATCCGTGCCTGAAAACCAACCGCAAAAGCTTTTAACAAGATTTAACCACATATAACACAAAAAACAAATAGTATTGAATTCTAAAGTCAATAAACTGCCATATTATTTTATAGTAAAATGTACTCTAATAATCAAAGTAAATTAGAATGTAACTTGTCAATTTGCCGCAACTTAAAATCTGTTTAGATTGCAATATCTACTTTAAAAGATTTAGATTTGTTTGCAAATGTATCCCTTTATGTGCTACATTTAAAACTAAATACTGTATAAATAAATAAATATATATATATATATATATATATATATATATATATATATATTATATTAGAGCTGTCAAAATTAGCGCAGTAACGCACATGATTAATTTGAACTATTTAACACGTTAAAAAAAATTAATGCATTTAACGCAGTTGCAGGTTTTTTTTTTTTTTCCTGTTGTGGCCGACGTGTGTTCAGGGCCAGCGCTTCCATAGAGGCGCTAGAATAGTGAGCGAACCCCCCTGTCCTCACGTTCATCTCATTTCGACTCCCACCTGCTCCCTCCCGGTTCTCACTTTCATCCGCAAACCGTTACTTTCTATTTCATTTTGGGTTGAGGGCGCCAGTTCAGCTTTGCTCCGGCCCTGCGTGTGTTTAATGTGTAAAGAAATATGGATAAAGGATAATATGGATCCATGTAAATGTACTCAGTGAAAGTGGCAGATGATGTCGCAAGCTGTCAAAGACAGCCCATTCCTCACTAAGTTGACTCCAAGCGCCCTCAAATGTTTCATTAAGTTTGACGCGTTTCCCCCCTACACGCAACTTTTGTAAAGTGTCTGCTTTGCTGTGTCAGAATCCTTGCTTGAGAAATGCAGCCATACTTTAAGAACGCTTAGTTTAAGCAAATTTGATCAACGCGATCGTGCGTGTTGATGATCTGAAGGGAGCGCTGTGCTGCGTGTTCTCTCTCTCTCTCTCTCTCTCTCTCTCTCACTGTGTGTGTGTGTTGTCCCCCGATAATGTCAATAGACTGCAACTGGCTAAATGTTAAGGAGGACTTCTACTTCATAATTAAGGTTCTCAACTCGCAATACAACTTTACAATGAGTACAATCCGTCACCTTGGAATTATAATGTTCTATCTGCGTTCTGATTGATTTTGAGATATTGAGCTTCAAAGTTTTTGCATAGCAAACAGTATGTGTTTTATTAAAAAAAACTAAACAAAAAAAAACTAATGTTAGTTTTTTTTTGTTTAGTTTTTTTTAATAAAACGTCTTAAAATGTAAAAAACTTATAAAAAAACTTCCCATAATGTAAATAAGTTGTCATTTAATAAGAATATGTCAATAACTCAATTTTGACAAAAATGTTAGATAGAACCTTATAATTCTAAGGTGATGAATTGTTTGTATTCAATACTTTATTATTATTGTAATTTTCCAATTTCCATATTTGCAATGCCTCTATTTGGATTTTTTTTTTGATTCGTGATCAATCATGATTAATTACTTTCGTGATTAATCATGATTAATCACAAAAAAAGTGTGATTAATTACTTAATTTTTTTAATCAATTGACAGCCCTAATATATATATATATATATATATATATATATATATATATATATATATATATATATATATATATATATATATATATATATAAACCTCTCATGATTAAATGTGTCTGTAATCTTCAGCAGCATATGTAGCCTCTTGTTAGAAAGTAATTCCATCATTCTGAGTTCATAATAGTCCAAAAGATGATAATAATAATAGTTAAACATGGCAGTTTGTTCACGTTTGCTGAAAAAAAATATGTGCTCCTTTTTTTCCGGCTTCTCCTTTGTTTTTTTGATCGTCACTCTCGCGTTTGTCAGTTTCTGACAGGATCAAAAGCACGTCAATAATCAACTACACATTATTATCATCAGCTCAAGAAGTTTGTTAATTCAAATAAAGAAACGTGACGAGCGCAAGCAAAAAAAACCCGCTCGCGCTTCAGTCTGGCTCGTAAAAAACTACGGGGCACAGGGTAAAATCTGCTCTTTTTTTGGCTTTGTGGCTGTTCATCAAGACGACGACAATGTTCATTTGAGCCCAGATCGAACAGGGCTTGTTATTATATGTTATAATATGGATATATAGTCTCTTAGCTGTGTATGAAAACATGGCGGCTCCTTTGTTTTTATTCTGGCTTGTTGCGTGAGCTCATTACATATTTCTGTAAACCAATTTTTTGGGAGATGCCTGGTGTAACAAATATGGTTCTGGCAACGAAGTTGAGGATACAAATGCAGCGTCTTGTTTAAGCATAACATTAATAAATAGTCCAAGAGGAAGCAATCAGTAAGTTTAAAGGGCAATCTAAAAGAGTAGTCGGGGTACAGGCACGGACAAAACAAGGAGACGCTTTGTAGTGTTCAAAAACTCAGCAAAGTGTGTGTGTATGAGAGGTAAATATATATAGTCCAGGTAATCAGTCCATGATGAGTTTCCAGCCATGGGAATTGTCCGGATTATTGTCAGCTGTGGCAGGAGTTGATAACTGCAAAGAGTTCTGGGAGTTCGGTAGAAGCATAGCTGACAATCATAACATCTGCGTCACTTCCAGTCAAAAAAACTAAACTTGCTGGTGAATAAAAGTAACTTTAAGTCAGAATCAATATCAATAGTTTCGAGCTTGACTGTATTGCATGTGTATATTTCAGGCTATATGCACTGTATATGTTCTGTATACAGTAAATGAGGCCTTTGTGTACAGAAGAGAGCTTTTTTAAATACATAAACACACATATTGATCCATATATTGACTTGTACATATAATTGCATTGATGTTTGTCCTACCTTCTTTCAGCACTTGTTTGATGGTCATGTTATAAATGTCTGCTTGCAGTGAAAGCTCCATTCCCATCAGCGTGGCTTTATAAACTACAAACAGTTTGATTACAGCGTGTAAATCACAGCTCTGAGCATCTACTGTAACACAGAGAAACGCATGTTCAACATTTACCGTACTCCACTCCAGGTGCACAGGCTTTATTAGCACGCTGAGACTCAGGAACATGATGCTTCTTCTGGAAACTGCAGTTCTCTGAAACACACACACACTTATAAATATAAATCACTTATAAATATACATATACACATAAATATAAATATAATCAGGACAGAATTCATTCAATCATTAGGGTTCTTTCACCTTTTTAAATTTACCCACTTTCCAGGTGGACTTTCAATTCTGTCCTGCAAATTACATATTAACTAACATGTGTATGTCATCACATTATACCAGATGCTATTTGTTACAATATATATAGTTATCTGTTATTCTATAGCAGGGGTCAGGGACAATTTTTTAACAAAGAGCCATTTCTAATTTTTTTTAAAGAGCCATTGAGATGTATATATTACTACTATAAATAATAAAGGTTTAAACAAAAACTTTATTAATGTCCATGCACAACTCAAAAATAAACAAATAAGTCCATGAATAAAAAAAAAGACAATTTATAGATTTTTTTCTTTTCACCATCACCACTCGTGAATGTTGTCTGAATTTATGTGCATGATGTTACCATAGAAACGCAAGTTGTTTGCCCTTTATTGGTTGTAGCGATTCATGTTTATCCACAGTGCCACACACACGCATTGGTCGAAATGTCCTTTTACTGTTAACAGAGTTTTTATTCATTTTGCTGTAAAAATTACACTAAACGGGGAATTGTAATTGTATTTTCATTAGGAAACTTTTGGATTTCTAGTGATGGTTATAACTAGAATCCTGTACACAACAGTTCTCACAACTCAACCTGCAATTTGAGGGATACAAAGTTAGCGTTAGCTCTACTATAAAAGATCTGGGTGTCATATTAGACAGCAATTTAACTTTCGAAAATCATATATCCCATGTCACAAAAACTGCTTTCTTTCATCTGAGAAATATTGCTAAATTGCGAAGTATGGTATCTATATCAGATGCAGAAAAGCTAGTTCATGCTTTCATGACTTCTAGGCTGGACTACTGTAATGCTCTGTTTGCTGGTTGCCCAGCATCCTCTATTAACAAACTTCAGCTAGTGCAAAATGCAGCTGCCAGAGTTCTTACCAGGTCTAGAAAATATGATCATATCACCCCAATTTTATCCTCCTTACACTGGCTGCCTGTTAAGTTTCGTATTGAATTTAAAATATTACTCCTTACCTATAAAGCTTTAAATAATCTAGCTCCTGTTTATCTAACCAACCTCCTGTCTCGCTACAACCCAACCCGCTCTTTACGATCTCAAAACTCAGGGCTTCTGGTAGTACCTAGAATATCAAAGTCGAGTAAAGGAGGTCGAGCCTTCTCATTTATGGCCCCTAAACTCTGGAATAGCCTTCCTGATAATGTCCGAGGCTCAGACACACTTTCGCTCTTCAAAACTAGATTAAAGACCTATCTTTTTAGCAAAGCATACACTCAGTGCAGTACATAACGGTATGACGCATGATGTGCCCCACACATGATTTTCCTTTTGTGGTATGATTTTGATTTTGTGGTATGAACAGCAGCTATGCTAATTATTCTCCCTATTCTGTATTTCCACCTGGGGGTACTCATCTCGAGGCCCTCAGACTATGCAGTGCCACTGACGCAATCAGAGACCAGCGA